>CM069083.1:25350072-25950072 GCA_035578085.1 Solanum pinnatisectum
CTCATATCAAATAACACATCTAGAATTCACTACATTATATATGGATAATAACATGATTTAAATAACTCAATTACTACAAGCATAATATCATAATAACATTCCCAACACACCCACATCATAAGATCATCAATTGGGAATATGGGGATTTCATGGGTTCTTGGGAATTTCAACATAAATACCATAATAAATCATCAATTCAATCATAATATAAATTAATTCATGAATTGGAATCAATTTTGAAAGGAACCCATAACTTTGAAACAAACCCTAGCTTTTGGGGAATTTCTATCTTTGATATTGGGGTTTTGAAGGGGCTCCATGGATGAATTCTATCCATATATGAAGAGCTACCATACCTTAGCAATGAAATCCAATGAATTTGCAAAGAAAAACTTGCTTCTTGAACCCTAGCTCTAACTTCCTTCTTCTTCTTCCTTGAAGTTCTAAAGAGAGAATTTTTTTAGAGGAGATGAACTTTTGGATATTATTTGGGTGTTTAGAAAATATGACTTAGTTTAGGTGAATTTGACTTAAAAATGACTTATATAGGTGTATAAAACTAAGTCAAAATGACTTCACTTTAATAAGACTTAAAACGGAATTACCCAAAACACCCCTCACTTAAAGTGATTTGCCCAGGTGCCACAAGGGACTCCATGAGCCGTGGTCCCTATCGTGGACTTGAGGCAGTGGCTAAGCCACTTCCTTTCCATCCTCACACTACCAAGTCATGACCAAGGCTACTCCCATGAGCCGTCTAAGGCTTTACGAGTTGTGAATTGGCTCTTGTGGAGGAGCCAATTTGGGGCAACCTTGGGGAGCCTACTGCCTTACCACCACGAGTGGCACCACGAGGTATGGTGACCACCACTGGTCATGAAGGACCTCATGGTCATGGGTAGGGCCTTGGAAAAGCTTGGGAAGCCTTGGCCTCTGCCACTTTGCCTTGTCTCTAGGCTACCTTCATGACTCTAACCTTAATGTTTGGCTTTAGTTTAGCCTACTAGTTTCCGAGGTGTTACAAAAACCCACTTTCAATCGTATAATTATCTCAATTCATACTTGATAGATCATAAAAGAAAACAATAAATCAACATTCAAAAGGATCCATGACATGGAAGAAAACCCTAACTCCATTGGGGAATTTTGTCTTTTCAAATTGGAGAATTTGGGGACTTGATGGAGAAAAGGGCTCCATGAATGAAGACTATCATACCTTGGTTATAAAAGCCTTCAAGAATTTGGAGAATTGCTAGCTTGATCTTTGAAACCCTTGGTTCACTCCTTCTTCTTCAAAATTTCTACAGAGAGAATTATTTAGAGAGGAAGTCTTGTTCTTCTTTTTACAAATTTTAGAGAATGATTTAAATTTGGGAAATTTTGGCTTAAAAAACATTTTTATAGGACTTCTACGTAAGGGTAAAATGACATAGTATTAGTCTAGAATAATTAGAAAAAGACCCAAAAACCCTTAAGAAAATAAATGTTGACCCCATCGATAGTTGGGACCTACGGACCGTCCTGGTCGGCCGTTGATAGGTTCAGAGACCTCAGTCTTTAGACCTCGACTATCGCGACCGACCTAGGGACCGTGGTTCCATTGCCGAGTCACGGGTATCATCCGTGGGTGTCATGACCCATGGTAGCCCTTATAGGTGTAACATGGCGTATAAGACCTGGAGAGGCCCCATACAAGCAACTTAGCTTTCTTCATACAAGATAATAGAAATATAAAAGATTTAAAGATAGTTCCAACATAAAAGAGTTTATAAAACTAAAGTGGAAGTATAAACTTTGTCTTAGAGCCATCTAGTACATAAGAATGAATCTAGGCGTAGCCCGTACATCATTTTCCAAAATGAAAGTAATGAAGGGCTGAAAACAATAAATGTCCATCCTCGGAGCATAAGGACTCACCAAAGCTCAAAGGCTCCTCAAAGAACTCTAGCCACAAAATAGGGAACCATGACTGTCATACCCTACATTTGTGGAAATGTAGGAAAGAGTTTGCGTTAGTACAAAATATGTACCATGCATAAAATATTTGAAAACATGCTTAAAACGAACATTTTCATAAGCATACAATGACCAAGCAAAAACATGAGATAAAGGGGTTAGAAAACATAAGTCATAAAACATAGTCAATGCACATAGTCATCATTTTAAACATGTATGAAATATTTCCTTGAAGTAACCTTGGTTCATCATAGCTTCCTTTTGGGAAGTAGCCTTAACCGACATATAAGACTACATGAGCTATCAACATGGAATCCGGTGTCTCCCACATAGAAAAGGGTTGTCCTACTTGCTGTAAGAATCATGAACTTCTAGATTATGTGGATCCACTAACTAATGTCTATCTAGACAATCCTATGTTGGCACATAGTTTATGGGACACGGGTAATCACCACTTGTCCATTTGGTAGTAAGCTTGACTTCCACGGAATAACACTTAATCATATTCATCTTTGCTCTTAAAGGAACATAGGAAATCGCCTCTTGTCCTATCATCATGTGACATGGGTAATCACCTCTTGTCTTTCAATTACAGACCATGGGTAATCACCTCTTGCCTCAACATTAGAATAGCTACTTATCATTGGTTCATTTTTGGTAGGAAAGCCTTTCACTCCTAAGAACCCGTTTTATGTGAGAAAGCCTTTCACATGCATGCTTTTATGTGTTTATGAGAAATCCTTTCAACACCAAAACAATAACAACATCATTGATACTTCACTTTCAAAGCATCCTTAAAACATTTACTTCAACTTCATAATAACATGCATAGTTCCATAATTCACTTTTCATAGTTCAAAACATACCTTCGATCATCAATATCTAGAAAACATGGGTTGGACATGGGCTCATGGAAGTTCATCATAAAATCAAGTAATTATATTAATTCATTCTTAAGTCAATATGTAAAAGAACCCATGATATGGAAGAAAACCCTAACTCAATCGGGGAATTCTAACTTTATAAATTAGAGAATTTGGGAACTCCATGGAGGAAAGGGCTCCATGGATGAAAAATATCACACCTCAATGCCAAAAGCTTGTGTTCAATGGTGGAATTGGAGGCTTTACTTGTAAACCCTAGATTCCTTCTTCGCTTCTAGAGAGAGAATTATTTGAGAGGAAGACTTTTTTTTTAGAAATTTGAGGGAGTGACCTTAATTGGAGAAATTTAGGGTTAAAGCATTTATATAGGGGTTTTGTTGAAGGGAAAACAACATAGTATTAGGCTAAAATAAATAAAAAAAGATCCAAAAGCCCCTAAAAGCTTAACTGTCGACACCAACGACGGTCAGGCCGACGGCATGTTGGTGAACCCATGGACCATTTGGTCAGGGCGTTGTTTGGATCAGAGGCTAGGATTTGAGGCCTCGATCGACAAACCTCATCCAGGAACCATGGGTCCATTGACAATGTGTTGATCCCGGCCGTGGATCTTGACTTTTGATCCTAAATTTTCTCCAAGTCTGGGACTCACCTACTAACCCTACCTAAGGCTTCTGGAATGAATGATGCGCCATCCAGGTGAACCATCAATAAGGTACTAAAACTCAATATTTTTGGAAAACTAAGTTTCCAATCCGCGGACCTGACCTACAATCCGTATGTCAAACTACGGACCTTGGTGGCGTTCATCGATCATGGCACCAGACTCTTTCAAAAGCTGCAAATTCTACCCCTTTTGAATATGAGGTGTTACATTATCTCCCCCTAGGGGTCATTCATCTCGAATGAAATTTACGACATCATAAAGAAGGTAGAAACTAAATCCAACAGCCCATCATGCATGCAATTACATAAATGCACATATTCGAGGAGGAAACATCAATTCCAAGCTAAAGCATGTTCCAAACATAAAATCATGAATCTATATGAAAGTCATAATCAAATGCACATAAACAAGTCTAATCAATCAAGTAGACTCATTTCCTCAAAATTTAAGCCTTTTATGAATCATACATGGTAAGGAAATCATGGAAACACTTACGACACATGACAGCCAAAGAATAAACCATGAGGAGCTAAATACCTCAATCTTTAGTAGGATTGGAAGTAAAAAGGTGAGGATAGCGAGACATCATATTGTCCTCGGTCTCTGAAGTAGCACCCTCAACTAATGTATTTCTCCAAACAACTTTCACGGAAGCAACTTCTTAACTTGCTAGTCTAAAAGCTCGATCGGAACCTCCTCATAGAGAGATTATCCTTAACTCCCAAATCTTCTAAGGGAACTATAGATATTTAATATCCAACACATTTCTTCAACAAGGACGTGTGGAAAACTGGATACATCATTGCCAAATCATTAGACATTTCAAGTTCATAAACAACCTTACCAATTCGCCTCAAAACATGATATGGGCCCATATATTTGGGACTAAGCATCCTTTTTTTACCAAACCTCATCACACCCTTCATGGGTGAAATTTTCAAGTAAACCAAATCGTTTACTTCAAACTCAAGATCTCTTCTCCTCACATCAACATAAGACTTTTGTCGACTTTGAGCCATTTCTTACCTTTCTTTAATTAGTTGAAGTTTCTCAACAGCCTCATGTAACAACTCGGGACCTATCAAGGAAACTTCAAGCACTTCAAACCAACCTATAGGAGACCTACACCTTCTACCATAAAGGGCCTCAAATGGAGGCATAACAACACTTGGGTGATAGCTATTATTGTAAGCATACTTTATCAAAGGCAAGTGGTCATCCCAATTACCCTTAAAGTAAATCACACATGCTCTCAAAATATCTTCCAAAGTTTTGATTTTACGCTCTGCTTCCCATTGGTTTGTGAATGAAAAGCCATACTAAGATTAACATGAGTGCCAAGACCCTTTTGGAAAGATTTCCAATACTTAGAGGTGAATTGGGTACCATGATCGGAAGTGATGGATAAGGGTACTATGCAACCTCACCATCTCTCTCAAATATATCTTAGCATATTCCTCCGCTGAATAAGACACCTTGACAGGAATGAAATGAGCTAATTTTGTCATTAAACCTATAATAACCCAAATCGAGTCAAGGTGTTATGGTTGACAATGGTTCAGAACAATGAAGTCCATATTCACATCTTCCCACTTCCATCTAGGAATGCTAATATCTTGAAATAAGCCTCCCTGCTTTTGATGCTCAACTTTCACTTGTTGGTAATTAGGGCACTTAACCATAAATCCCACAATATCTTTCTTCATCCCATTCAACTAATAGATCTCCTGCAAGTCGCTGTACATCTTGGTGGCTCTCGCGTGAATAGAATATCAAAAACTACGGGCTTCGAATAACATCTGCTTTCTCAAGTCGTCGACATTAGGAACACAAAAGCAACCTTAATATCGAAGCATGCCATCTCCCCCTTGGAAGAATGCCTTAACACATTTTTTGAGCACCACTTCTTTTAATTCAACCAAATTTAGATCAAGACCTTGTTTAGCTTTCACAACTGCCACAAATGGTTATTCTGAGCCATTGTGAACCATAACACCACCCTTGGTAGATTCAACTAGTTGAACACCCAACTGGGTCAATCTATGAACATCTCAAACCAACACTTTCTTATCATCCTCTATATAAGCAACACTACCTATTGATAATCAACTTAGAGCATCCGCCACCACATTCGCCTTATCAAGATGTTAGATAAAACTCATGTCATAGTCCTTCAATAATTCTGACCACATCCTTTGGCATAGATTCAAATCCTTCTAATTAAACACATATTGCAAGCTCTTTTGGTCGGTAAAAACATCCACATGGACACCATACAAGTAATGCCTCAAAATTATAAGAGAAAATACAACCGCCGCTAGTTTAAGGTAATGGGTAGGATAATTATTTTCATGAATCTTGAGTTGTCTTGAGCATAGGCAATGACTTTCCTATTTTTCTTAAGGACACACTCTAACCCAATTCTCGAGGCATCATAATAAACCACAAAACCATCAGTCCCTTTCGGTAAAGTCAACACCAGAGCGTAAGTGAGTCTATCCTTCAACTCTTGGAAACTATCCTTCAACTCTTGGAAACTCTTTTCACATGTTTTGGACCATATGAACTTAACCTTCTTTTGAGTCAAGGCCGTCAAAGGAGAGGCAATTTAAGGGAACCCTTCAAAAAACCATCTATAGTAATCAGCTAATCCCAAGAAACTCCATATATCCAAAGGGGATAGAGGCCTAAGACAAATCTTGATTGCACCCGTCTTTTTAGGATCCACCTCAATACTTTTGCTAGAAACAATGTGACTAAGAAAAGCCATAGACCTTAGTTAAAACTCACATTCACTAAACTTTGACAAAAGTTGTTAGTCTATGAGAACTTACAACACAATCCTCAAATACTCAGTATGCTTACCCTCACTTCTTAAATAGATCAGTATGTCATCAATGAACATAATCACAAACATGTCAAGGTACTACCTAAACACATTATTCATCAATTCCATAAATGCCACTGGAGCATAAGTCAACCCGAAGAACATCACCAAGAACTCATAATGACCATACCTATTTCGAAAAGGCATATTTGGAATGTCATCTTCTTTCACCCTCAATTGATGATAACCCAATCGAAGGTCAATCTTAGAAAAGTAACTTTCCCCTTAAAGTTGATCAAACAAATCGACTATCCTTGGGAGAAAATATTTGTTCTTAATTGTAACGTTGTTCAGTTGTCGATAGGCAATCCCATACAGAGTGAACCATCCTTCTTTCTCACAAACAAAATCGGAGCACCCCATGGAGAGATACTCGATCGAATGAAACCCTTATCCAACAAATCTTTTAATTGCTCCTTTAATTCTTTAAGTTCTGTCGGAGCCATTCGATAAGGAGGAATAGAGATTGGTTGCGTATTTAGGAAAAGATCAATGTCGAAGTCTATCTCTCTCTCAGGAGGAACATTTGGTAGATCATCTAGGAACACTTCCAAAAACTTATTCACAATGGGGACCGAGTGAAGAGTAGGGGTCTCGTAATCTATATTCCTCACCCTAACTAGATTGTAAATGCAACCCTTAGAAATCATCTTTCTGGCTTTAAGACAAGAAACAAACTGACCCTTAGGCATAGAATTTCCCCCTTTATACTCTAAGATCGGTTCATTCGGAAATTGAAACTTGACTACACGAGTTCTACAATTAATAAAGGCATAACATGAATGAAACCAGTGCATACCAAGGATAACATCAAAATCTAACATATCAAGCTCTACAAGATCAACATGAGTGACTCTATCGGACAAGGAGATGGGACACTTTCTATAGACCCTTTTTGTCACAATAAAATAACCAAAAGGAGTAGAGACTGAAAAATGATCTAATAACTCATCTGCAAGAATATCAAACCTCATTGCCACATATGGCGTCACAAAATACAAGGTAGCATCGGGGTCATATAAAGTATAAACATCAATTTGGAATAATTTCAACATACGGGTAACCACATCTGGAGAACCCTCCTGTTCAGCACGAGTTTAGAGTGCATAGAATCTGTTTTGCTATTGATTCTCGCTAGGACCGGATTAAGAATTAGGTTGAGCACTTCGATGATTATCTCCGTCATTCTTAGCAACAGAGGGATAATCCCTTATTTTGTGATTCAACTTGCCACAACCAAAGCAAGCATTAGAACCGACTAGACAATTTCCCTCATGCTTCCTTCCACACTTAGCACAAGTGGACAATGAGGATCGACCACCATCCCCTCCTTGAGGCTTAGGGTTATGCACCCTATCTTTGTTGAAATTAGACAGAGCATTTGAGGAACCTTGATAGGAAAACCTTTGTCAAAACTTAGAACGACCATATCCATTGAACCTTGAATGTGAAAAGTTATAATCACCAATTCTAGCCTTCTTGTCTCCTTAGACCTTTCCATAAGTTTCTCCTCTTCGATCTGTTTAACATGAATCATGAGACAAGAGATGCCCATGTCATTAATGACCATGGTTGTGCGATATTCTTTAACCACCCTTTCAGAAACACCTGAAACGAGCTTACTCATCCTTGTCCTGGGATCAACAATCATGGTGGGAGCATATCGAGATAATTGTGTAAACCTCAAAGCATATTCCTTCACACTCACATTTCCTTGATAAAGGTTGATGTACTCAATTAACTTTGCCTCCCTCATCTCAAGGGGAAAGAACCTATCAAGGAAAGAAACTTTGAACTTTTCCCAATCAAGAGGACCCACATTTTACATCCTTCCTTCTTTCCATTAGTTGAACCATATTTGAGCAACTCCCTTTAGTTGATAAGTGACCAACTCTGCCTTTTCCACCGGTGTCACTCCCATGATCATTAACACCTTATAGATCTCATCAATGAATTTTTAAGGATCTTTCTCAAACTTAGAACCATCAAACACCAGAGGATTCATCCTAGTGAAATCCCTCACTCTAGATGTTGTCGTACCCACATTTGGGTTCACGGGAGCTACAACCTCCCTATTAGCTTTGGCCATTACGGCTTGAGCCAATAATTGAAAAACAGCCCTAAACTCCATATTGGTCACTTGTTCGGCCAAAGGATCAATAGAACTTGAGGAGCTTGGGGAACTTGTGGAGGAGCTTCTCGTTCCACATTCACTCCTGCATTCCTTCTAGTATAAGCTCATCAAATAATCATATCTGTTAGAGCATTGGATAAGGATTAGAAGAGAGACATTATAGAGTTGAACTCTATCGTACGACTTTAGAGTAATGAAAGAAGTGAAGTTTCCTAAACATTTTGTAGCCTTTCATTCATAAGTGTGGAGCACATCACACCCATGAACAAGACTCTACTCGACGTTGGTTATGAGACTTCCCTAGGACCTTTCTAAATCTTATCATACGAAGTTTCTGACGACCCAAGGTAGACCCTAGGCATAACATGGTGTATAAGACACCGTAAGGCCCCATACAAGCCACTTATATTTCTTCATACAAGATAATTGAGATATAAAAGATTTAATGAAAGTTCCAATATAAAAGAGTTTATAAAACTAAAGCAGGAGACAAAACATTGTCTCAAAGCCATCTAGTACATAAGAACGAATTTGGGTGTAGCCCGTACATTATGTTCCAAACTAAAAGTAATGGAAGACCGAAAACAATAAATGTCTGTCCTCAAAGCATGAGGACTCACCAATTCTCAGAATCTCCTCAAGGAACTCTAGCCACAAAACTGGGAACCCTGACTATCAAACCCTACATTTGGGGAAATGTAGGCAAGAGTATACGTTAGTACAAAATATGTAACAAGTATGATGGCAATGCGTAAAATATTTGAAAACATACTTAAAACAAACATTTTCATAGAATACAATGACCAAGCTAAAATATGAGATAAAGGGCTTAGAAAACATGAGTCATAAAACATGGTTAATGCAGATTGTTATCATCTTAAATATGTATGAGATACTTTCTTAAAGTAACCTTGGTTCATCATAGCTTTCTTGTGTGAATTAGCCTTAATCGACATATAAGACCACATGAGCTATCAACATGAAATTTTGTGTCTCCCACACCGAAAAGGGTTGTCCTACTTGCCAAGGTAAAGACCATGAACTTCTAGCTTATTTGGATCCACTAGTTAATGTCTATCTAGAAAATCCTACGTTGGTGCATAGTTTATAGGACATGGGTAATCGCCACTTGTCCACTCAGTACTAGGCTTGACATTCATACAATAACTCTTAATAATATTCATCTTAGCTCTTAAAGGAACATGGGTAATCACCTCTTGTCTTTTCATCATGTGACCTGGGTAACTACCTCTTGCCTTTCAGGTAGAGACCATGGGTAATCACCTCTTGCCTCAACATTAGAATAGCTCCTTATCATTAGTTCATTTTAGGTGAGAAAGCCTTTCAACCCTAAGAACCCTTTTTATGTGAGAAAGCCTTTCGCATGCATTCTTTTATGTGTTTATGAGAAATCCTTTCAACAACACAACAATAACAACATCATTTATACTTTACTCTCAAAGCATCCTTAAAACATTTAGATCAACTTCATAAGAACATGCATAATTCCATGATTCACTTTTTATAGTTCTGAACCCACCTTCGTTCATCAATATCTAGAAAACATGAGTTGGACATAGGCTCATGGAAATTCATCATAAAATCAAGTAATTGTATCAATTCATGCTTGATAGATCATAAAACAACCAATTCAATAAATATGTAAAAGAACCCATGACATGGAAGAAAATGCTAACTCAATTGGTGAATTCTAACTTTATAAATTGGAGAATTTGGCAACTCCATGGATGAAATGGCTCCATGGGTGAAAACTATCATACCTCAATGCCAAAATCATGTCTTCAATGGTAGAATTGGAGGCTTGACTTGTAAACCCTAGCTTCCTTCTTCAACTTCTAGACAGAGAATTATTAGAGAGGAAGACTTGTTCTTCCTTTAGAATTTTGAGAGAATGATCTTAATTGGATAAATTTGAGGTTAAAATACTTATACGAGTTTTAGTGAATGGTACAATGACATAGTATTAGGCTATAGTAATTAGGACAAGATCTAAAAGCGTTTAAAAACTTAACTGCCGACACCAATGACAGTCCGTTGGTCAACCCACAGACCGACCTGTTAGGGTGTCATTTGGATCAGAGGCTAGGATCTAAGCCCTCTATCGATGAACCTCATTAACGGACCGTGGGTCCTATGATGGTGCACTGATCCTGGCCGTGGATCTTGACTTTTGATTCTGAATTTTTTCTAAGTCTAGGACTCACCTATGGACCCTACCTACAACTCGTGGAGTATATGACGGGCCATCTTGGTGAACCGTGAACAAGATACTGAAACTCAACATTTTTGGAAAACTGACTGGCCAATCCACAGACCTGACCTACGGTTCAAGTGTCAAACGACAGACCGTCGGTGGCTTCTATCGATCCTGGCACCAAACTCTTTCAAAAGCTGTAAATTCTACACTTTTTGAATCTAAGGTGTTAAAGTGTATCTCGAATATTGACCCTGAAGTTTCTCTAAGACTTAGAATCACCTACGAGGCCTATCTATGGCTCGAGCATTGAGTGACGGGTCATCCAGGTGAACCGTCAAAAGAGAACTGAAACTTGACACTTTTAGAAACATGGACTCGCCAACCACACCACTGACCTACAGTCCGCGTGTCAGTCCATGGGCCATAGGTAGCTCTATCGGGATTGGTACCAGGTCTATGGAAAAACTAAATTTTTCTCCTTTTTGAGTCCAAGGTGTTATAAAAGATGATTATGAAATGGGTTTAGTTCAAATTGTGTATTTAAATGGATGGGTTTCTAAAGGGAATTGGGTATTTAAAATTGGAAGTAGGTTATTTGATTCCTTAGTTGACAAGTGTCCTTCGGTTAAAATTATGGGTATATTTGTACCAAAGTATAACGTAAGGGGTATATTTTAACCGAAAGTATAATGAAGGGCATAATTAAACTATTTCCACTAGTATAGGACTATATTTGACCCTTTTCCAATAACTATCTGATAGCCAATTATATAGAATTTGATTACATGATATATGTTAAATGGAGCTTAGGTATATATGTACTGTCCACTACATGAATTTTGCTTCATAAGCATTCTTCATAAAAGTCGAAAGAAATACTTGTCATGATTATTTTATCACATTATGATTATAGATCTTTGCATATTTCTTCATCTTCTATATTTGAGTTGTTAATAATGATCAATCTTCCTAAGCATTTGTAAAATTTATTTACAAAATAGTTGAAAAAAAACATATATAATCATCATATCATATTATTCTAGGTAGATTAGATCGATAAGTACTTGTAGCTCATAATTTTACGTAAAAGAAAGTACTTGATGAGTTATTTTCTAAGTTGTTAAATATAAATTGTCTCTATTGAGTTCTTAATGGAATACAAATAATAAAAGTTACTCTTTAAGAGTTCTGTAGGTTTCATGTTATGTATTTGATGTCTGTTTATTGTCTTGTATTGTTGCGCATAGGGACAAAGAAACCTTCATAGCTCTACCCGAGCTATCTTATGTGCTCTAACAACTATTGATTTATTTTCTAAAAACTTATATCGTAAATGTTACGTGCGGACAATATCATTGGTAAGTATTTGTTATACTTTAAATTCATAAAGTCCTTCTTGCAATATGATAGTATTATTTGAATGATTATGCCACTTGAAATTGTTTTTGGAGATAGTTAGATAAATAGAAAACAATGTATAAGCTAAGTAATTATATCTATGAGAGAATAATTATGATCTCTAGTATGAGGTTTAGCTTTATATATTTGGAAGTAATTTTATTTGTTGGACTATCAAGTTTTTTTTTTTTTTTGCATTATTCACCAAGCCTTATTTGCCATTTTATTACAAATTATTTGCAAGTGTATCAAAACTCAATTGTTAATCAACGAAGGCTTACTTATTTGTTTAGTGAGACTTGTATATATGCTACACAAAATAGTGATATATATGTTTTATGTTTTGTAAGATAAGAACATAAATAATTACGTGATTCATGAGTTATTCTCTTATATGTTACTCATTTTAAGGAAAACTTGACCACACGATTATGTGCGTATACACAACACATCATATGCCCACATGTCATAGACTAGTTATTTCCATGTCATAAATTCCTTTATAAGTTTGTTTATAAAATATATATGAATACTCAAATAATAGGGTTCATGCTGAAATATAGACATGAATGAATCAACTCAATAAAAGCTCTTGAACTTTTCTCTTAAATTCGTTGTTTTGAATGTGCATTAAGAGATGTGATTAGGATATTGCCGGAATTTTCAAAGGTAAATGGAGCTTATAGGAGCTAATACAGAGAACAGAAACGTTGCCACAAGTTAAAAGAACACGCGTTAGAGGACACAAGAAGAGGTTGGCCCAGCGAACCCCTAGCATAGGGTGCCAGACCTTGAACTTTAGAAGTCAAGCATGGGCGCACTGTTGGCACACCACCCCAAGCCCTAAACTACTGAAGTTCAGCCTTGGTGTGCCACCCCAGGCCTCTCCCCAGTACCCCAACAAGTTTTCAAGTTTAAATTAGGACCCCAAATTAGATTAGAATTGGGAAATTGTTCCTAAACTCTTCTCGTTTCTCAAACCCAAAACTAATACATGAGAATTTTCATAGAATTCTTTTAGAGAACATAAATTTATTAAATTAGTAGGGTTCATGTGATACAAGGCATGAACACCACTATAAGATTTACAAAACCAAGAATCAAAACCAAAATTGTTAAAGAACTAAATTCAATATCAAGAACTACGAATGGATCTTTTAGATGAAACCTTTCTTGACTAAATTGAGATGTAGGATCTTAGAGCGAACAAGTCCAACACTATGAGAAGCCTTACATACCTAGAAAGAACAAAGGTTCTTGGCAAAAATCAATGGAATCTTGAAGAATGATTGAAACCTAGCTTTTTCTCCTCTTGTAACCTAGCTCTAATTTCTCTAAGGGTTAAAGAATGTGAAAATATGGTTTAACACTGATTACACTCTTAATTGGGTGGAACAAAACGTTGCTAGGCTTAGAAAGGATGGGAAAAGATCAAAGTACCCCTATAAAAACGATTGAGGTGCCTTAACGAAGAGGCTTCACCGAAACAGGTATAACCTTTTACTCTGAGCTTGAAATTAAGCAAACTTGGCGGTAGTGGAAAGAGGATTCAAAGACCTTTAATTTAATTGTTCATAGGCTACCTAATTCTTTATGCTATAAGAGATATGATTGTTTGAAGATGACCCAAAACTTAAAATTGATGTGTGACTTGCACGAACCACTCTTTAGCCCTTTTCAAAGTTTGAGGTGTTAAAGTAATGGACCAATGTTCAAATGAAATGGAAATTTTATGTTTATTTATTCAAAGTTCATTCTATATGTCATAACTTGAAATTTTATATGGCGCACATTGTTATTACTATATAGCTTCAATAACTAAGAAATTTTTTACACTCCTCCCTATGCTATTCAGTATGTATTTACTACTTTTGTATTCACGACAATGATTAAACGAGCATACCATGCATATTTATTTAGTATGAGGTAAAATGTCAGTCATTGAGGCTATCATAGTTTATGTTTTAGGTGTTCTCTCTACTACTTTCAATACAACATTTTAGGTTTTTGCCACCCTAACAAAGTGTGGCCAAAACTATCAAAAAGTGTTGCCTTTGATCAACCGCCACACTTCTTGACTTAAGACAATGATTTTGTAGGGGTGGCCTAAAGAAGCATAACCTTTGACTTTAGGTTACGCTTTTAGTATTGCCTAATCAGCAATGCTTTAAAAGCGTGACCAATAAGGTAAAAAAGCCACACTTTGCAATACTTCGTACATATATACTTCTGTTTCATACAACCACACTTTTATGTGCGGCCTTTTCTTATTTATTGGCCACATTTTTAAAGTGTAGCATTTTATAGCTTCTCTACAACAACATTTTAAAGTGTAGAATTTGCTAATGTACATAGGATGATTTATAATTAATAAGCTACACAATTGACGTTCTTATGGCTATACTTTTATAGTGAGGCAGTGTTGGCTATAAATTATTTACATGCAAAAATTATTTTTGGGTATATTCACTAATCACATCATACATAATTTTCAAATAATCTGTGGCACTAATTTAACTAATACATAATTCCAATGTATGGATTTGAAATAACATCAAAAACTAATGTCCTGCACTACACATACATAGAAAACAATATTTTAAAGAGGTGTAATTGCAATGAAATCCAAAAGATCAAATGTATTAAAACTTTAATGATACTTCAAAAACTCTATCACCAGTCTTGCCATTCAAATTCCATCACTCTCATTTACCTTCACATTCAAAAATAAATTAAATATTAGATAGAATCCCAGTTCAACAAATCGAGTGTAATCAGATTTCATATTCATGTGTAATCAATATCAGTGGTAAGACATTAGAAAGAAACATGTTCAAATAGAAGAATGCTCATGCTCTGAAAGAACTATACTAGATGTAATAGAAACTTGTATAGTAGGTAAACTTTGCACACCATATGAAACAAAAGAGTACAAGTTCAAATTAAAAGATATGGAGTTCCAGTACTGATCAGTCTACCATACCTCTCCAGGTCACATGAACTCAGTTTTAATAGGAAATATACCAATTCAAAACATTAGATTGACGCAAGTAGGACCCAAACAAACTAAATTAACAAGTAAAGTTAGACGTTAAATTTCCTCAAACATGTTTATTGGGTGTTGTTTAGTAGTATATTTGACAATTGACAATGAAGTCTTGCTTCACTATTTACACATACACCTTAATTGTGAGTGACATTGGTATGGCTGTTGCTCCAAATCAAGCTACCTACTCTAAATCGACAAGTAATGTGCCAAAATTATAATTGAAATAGATCATTCAATGCCAAGACTTAAAAAGATATGGTCAATTTTCAAAAGATAGATGGTACAGATGATGGAAAATAAATAGGCATTGAACCATTGTAGAAACAAAGCCAACGATGATACAACTACATGTCATTGGCATCAATATGTAACTAGCATCAACAAGGAAGTCAATCTTGGTGTCTCTTTTTACAAAAGGAAATGAGTGAATCATCAAAAATTGAGCACAATTATAACTGGATCTAGTTATGCATACACCGTAGTCTGATTAACTAAATCAAATTCGAGAAATAATTAGCCAACTTGTCAACTATCATAGAGAAAAAAAAGGACTTTCAAAGAAACAGAGAGGGTTGATTAGCCAATCATCACAGATTCACAATCACATAATATAGTCTTGAGGATACTAATTAGCTAACTTATTGTTCACAAAAAATAAACAGTTATAAAACTTGTTTAAACTCATAAATAGAAAGGCATTTAAGTTTCTTGTGAATGTGAAATACAAAATACCTTTTGACGAGCCGAATCATGAGTTGACCTTGAAGAATTTTGAAGATTTTGGCCTTGTGCAGCATGTGTGCTACTTGCATCAACATGTGAAGCAAAGTTAGATCCAAAACACCCTGATACATCTTCAACATTCAATCCAGGGTTGTTTTACAAAAATTAACTAAATAAATGTTGTATTTCTTCTCTCGTTTAATTCATTTCTTCTTTTAATAACTCTAAACGAGAAGTGAATGATTCATTGCTCCATCCGTGTAGACACTTAAACAAATATAAACGATATATGAATGATAATTTTCAGAATCCCTTACAATCAGGATATAATTCTTGGCTTGCCTCTTCAACTAAGTTATAGAATTTCTTATTATATTCATTTATACCATCATAAACTACTTCGGCTTGTCATCACGTGAATAATCCATATCATCATCAACATTCTACTTGATACCCCATTCCCCGTGATTGATCCATCTAGTATAACCTTTAAAAAATTCATAGTAGATTAGATGATCATACACTATATTACTTCGAGTCCAATGAATATTACAACATTTTGCACATGTATATTAAATTTCCTCGCCTTGCAGATCTCCATAAGAGTTAGAAAAATATAGAAAAGATTCTACATCATCAATATACTCTTTGTTATACCTTACTAAATTCATCCAATCCTTGGATGAGAGATTTGAATTCCTAAAAATAAATATTGATATTTTATCTTTAGTAAATATGTAATGACCCGTAAGGTCATTTTTGAAAACTTTTATTAAATTACCATTTTACCCCTCCCAATAGTTGTCCCGAGTCATTTATGATAGGTCCGTAAAGTTGGTTGAAAATTTTGAACTATTCGATAACTACAGTTACTTAATTGAAAGGTATTTATTAAATAGTTTCTTTTAATTTAATTAGTGGTTAATGGGTCAAGTTTATAAATTATTTTTTTTTCCATGTATTAAAATGAGTTACTAGGGTTTGTCACTTTAGTACATAATTAATTTAGGAAAGAAAAGAGAGAAAGGGAGAATAACAGAAGCTTACCTGCGCAGCCTCAAACGAGGGTCGAATACTTAAGGTAATTGTCACAACCTATGAATTTGAATGTATTAGTAGATATCAAATTTTAATTATTATTTTTATGATTTGTGAAAGAGAAAGGAGAACTTGAGGAATAAGCAAAAATTTATTCATGTCTTAGTTTTTATATTTGTGTATAGGGGTATAGCATGTTATTATAATATAATATTGTTGGAGTTGAGAGAAAAATTAATAAGAAGAAAGAATAATGAATTGAGAACAAAGAATAGCATGTTATTTAAATGTCGCCAGCAGTGAATTTCGATTTAAGTTTTTATTTAATTATTACCTTATAAATTAAGTATTTATGATATATTGAGATATGTAATTAAATATTAGGTGTATGGTATTATGTGAATACCATTAGAATTATAATATTTGGAGATATTGGAACTTAACCATAGGCTTGAAATTTGGGGAAAATTTAAAGAGTTGATATGTTAAGTGGTATCAAGATTTACGAAATTGATTATAGGTTTGGGTGAGTTCTTGGGTATAAGCTAGACATATGGGTGTTGTTAGTTTTGAAATCTTATTATGATTATTTATTCTGATAGATTGCATTGATTTGGAAGTCCATGAAAGAGGAAGACTCAAGACCAGTAGTGATCGTTCAACTATTTGAGGTAAGTGGATTTCTAAACACTTGTTAAGTGTATAGAATCGTGTATTTCCTTGTGGTATGTGTTGGGGAGTAATGGGACTTGGTGTTGGGTTGATTGTCCATATGGAATAATTTTAATGATGAAAAAGGGGTAATAAAAAGCAATATGATTAATTATTGGTGTGTGACGTACTAACGTATTGAGAATGGTTTGAAAGGCATATTAATTCATTGTTGATGTTGTATCACGATTGTGATGTTGTGAATTGTGCATTGTTGTGAAAATGGTCATCTCCTTATTATTTGTGTGAACATGGTTGTGATAAGAGGACGTATCATTTCGAGCGACGTGTCACGCGCCGCGATGGATACTATATATCAAGGGATGTATCACGTGTTCCGATGGTTGTGAGTGCCTTTTTATGGAACTTGTGATTGATGAATATTGAGTTTGTTGTTGAGGATATCTAATTGTTACAGTGTTGTTGTTGAGTTGTGTGCTATGATGAGTCCACGGTTTGGACTCATTTAGGGCTTTATTTGGATATATTTTGTGTCCTCAAATGCTTGTTTTGTGCCAATAACTGATGTAAAAACCTTGCTTTCCAGGTAATTGGATCGAGGAACAAAGCATGAACACTAACTTGCAAAAAGGAACGAAGCGAGCTGAAAGAGCAAAGAAATGAACGCCTGATGAACATCGAGTTCCTTTGACAAAACGCCGAATGGCCATTACCTCTCCCAAAGTTCAAGTGTGCTAAGCCATGAAGGAGAAAATCAATTTAAGGATAGAAAGGAGCAATCGGCGTGTCATCAAGTGGTTCCGCGATGCAGTGTTGGATCGGCCAAAGTTACAAAAATTGAGGATGATGAAGGCCAATGCAAAAAGGCAATGAACTTGACCAAAGGGCGGATCACCAAGTTGATCGGCGAGCCCGACTTACTGTGCTCAATGGTCCTTCGCAACATATTTTTGGTGACTATAAATACATTTTCAAACATTAATCTTAGGACCTTTTATCATAATCTTAGATTCAATTTTTAGAATTTCAGTTTTGAACTCTGAGTATTGAGACTAAACTTTTCCTTAGCTTTGGAGAATTGAAGTTTTCCATTTTTGAGAAATTGGAAGTAGGTCCTTGAGATTCTTCAACTTGGACCTTTGTAAAGATGAAATTAATCTTACCTAGTTGATGGAAACACAATTTGGTAATGATTTCTATCTTTTTATGATGTCTAGCTAAAACCCCAATTCTTGGGGTGTGATTATGTGAGTATGGGTTTATTTAGCTTGTGGGTATTACTAATTGTTAGTTTAAATGCTATTTAAAAGTGATTTCAATCAGTAATTGTGGTTCAATCTAAAGGATTGTAGTTGCAAATCAAACTCTACCTTTGTGTTTTTGGCTTGCTCGAGAGAGTGGTTTGAACACCAAGATTACTGAATTGATGGTCTGTGGGTAATGGGTTGTCATGGGTTCAGCTCGAGAGAGTGAATCCTAAACCATTTTCCACATATTCAGCTTGAGAGAGTGAATGGACTAAAGCGTAGGCTAATCTTATTTGCATGCTTGTTGGTGTTCGAGAGAAACTGACTTGATTCGGGGTAAATTGTTTGAGAGAAAGTTTATCCCCACTAAAGTCTAGCTTATTCATTGATTTACAACTATTTACTAATAGTTTCAATCACCCACTTGTCTACCTTAGCCTATAATCCGATCACATTCCAAGAACCATCTCATTATCGTTAGTTCGTGTTATTTGCTGTTGTTGTAGCTGATAGTTCAAACCAGAACCCCCTGTTATTTGACATTCATGTCACCCCTAATTTGAATTATGTTTTTATTTGTAAATTTATATTCCTATGATTGACTTGAACATATTCGTACATTACTCTTGAAACTTAAACACGTACCACTCCCTGTGGGATTCGACCCCAACTCATTTAGTTGGGCTATTATACTAACTAGTAATCGTTGACACTTAGAATTGGATGTAGTCTCCTTGAGACGTTAATCAAAATGGCACCGCTACCATGGAGTTGTGTTGGTTAAGTTGAATTTTGTTCTTGTTAGTCATAGTCGAATCTACTTACTTTTATTTTTGGTTTACTTGTTTGTGCTTTGAAATAGAGAGCTTGAGTCTGAACGGGAGCAATGGTAGCCAAGTGGGCCACCAAGATGACATCGGAAACCTCAAAGATGTCAATGAGCCTAATGCTAATGACCCTCATCTAATGGGTGGAATTAGTGCCATTCTCTTGCCTCCGGTGGAAGGCAATGTGGTGTTCCTTATCATAAGTACTATGTTGTGGCTCTTGCAATTGAAAAGGTTGTTTGGTGGGCTTGCTCATGAGGATCCCCATGAGCACATTAGAAACTTTGTTGACATTTGCGGGCCGTTCTCCTTCAAGAATATATCCCAAGAGTCGATCTGGTTGAGGTTGTTCCCATTCTCTTTTGATGGGAGAAGCCGCATGAATCAATCACTTCGTGGGAAGAGCTGGTCACCGCATTTCAAGTACAATTTTTCCCTCCTTCGAAGATGATGACTCTTCGGGACAACATTTAGAGCTTCAAGCATCTGGAGAGTGAGCCAATTCATGAAACTTGGCTACGATTCAAGAAGTTGGTGCTTCAATGCCCAACTCATGGCTTGCCTAACAACATGTTGCTGCAGTATTTTTATGGAAGTCTTGATTTGGTAAATAAGGGTGTTGCTGACCAACTTTATCTAGGAAGTTTAATGCAGCAACCTTATGTGATAGCATCTCAGCTCTTGAATGGCATGACCACGATAAATCGGGCTTGGTACACCAGTGAAGATCAGGTCTCCCCTCTCATATTTAAACTGACCATGGAGTAGATGGAGAAAGACCAAGAGAGGGACCAGAACATGACCAAGATCATGACACAACTTGACATTTTATCCAAAAATGTCATCGGAGCTGGTGCTCGAAGTGTCAATGTTGTGGGTGATGGGTGTGTTAATCCTGATGAGCTCAAGTTTGAGGCTTTGTACAACGAAGAGGTGAACTTCCTTGTCAACCAAGGTTATGGTTATCATTCAAACTACCCGAGGTGGGTGGTAACCAAGGTTGGAACAAGGATGAAGGTTGAAAGGATCGTGATCGAGAGTGGAGGGATCGTAACCCCACTTGGAAAGAGAGAGATGGGGAGAAGGATAGATATGTTCCTCCCCATGAGTGCTAAAACTCAAAGGATTTTGAGGGAGGGAGGTCGGAGGATATGCTTTCTCGTAACCTAAACAAAGTTGAGAGGTCGGACAAGATTTTAAAATGAAAGGAAAGAAGATGTGTCGACCCTTAGCCAAACGGTTACCTCCCATTCCATCTCGATCAAACTGTTGGAGATCCGAATGGGTCATTTCTTGTCTCATTTAAACCTGAGAGAGCAAGGGGGTTGCCTAGTGACACTATGGGCAATCCCAAGAATGAGGTTTGAGCGTGGACTTGCATCGTGCTGCGACGTTAACTAAGGCGTTGCTTTGGAGGCAACCAAAGTTTCTATTTGCTTTCTTTTTTGAGTTTGAAATAATGGTGTGTTGATTGTGTAGGTCAAAGTATGGAAGGTGTTTGAAAAGTGCAAGTTGGTGAGCTAAGGGTCCAGTCGACGACTCACCAAAGAGGTCAGCAAGCTCAATTTAGACCACCGTTGGACTCAAGACATTTTTAAATTGGAGTCTGTAAAACTCAGCAAGCCCAGGATCATATTGGCGAATCACCAACCAGGTCGGCGATCACGACTTAGCCTGCCATTTGGACCCTAACATTAACTGGAGGTCTTGTAAAACTCGGTGAGGTAAGTGCCAACTTGGCGTGTCTCTGAGTGGGTCGGTGAGCAAAACTTATGTCGCCTAATGGGCGAGAACTGGACGGTTTTTAAAGCCTAAAGGTTTAAACTTTCAAAATCTTTCACTTTTCCTCACTTTTGACCTTCCCAAACTTACACCCGTACAATATTTTCCATATTTTTGCTTTTTTATCTCGTATTAGTCATCAAGTTTGTGTTAGAAGTTGGATTCTTTGCCGCCTAGCTTTTCAACTTGTTTAATCGGCATCTAAGGTTGTTTTTCCGAACCCCAAATTCATTTTTAGTGATTTTTACTCTTATGCAATGATTTCTTATCCTAGTGATATGTGCTGGGCCTTTCTGATTGTAATTGTATGCGTGTACGCTAATTTTAATTTGAATATCTTGCCCATAATGCATTTATTGTTGAATTCCTGAGTATTTTGTACCTTGAAATTGATTAAAATTATGGGGTGTTATCAAAATGTTGTTAGGTCTAGTCAAATTAAGTCTAAGTAACCCACATTTGTGCCAAATGACGTATTTTGCCAAATAATGGAGCAGTTGACGTTACTTTTAGAGCAAAGGTCGTCAAACGGCCAAATTTGGCCAAAACTAAGAGAAGTCTGAGTATCCCGGGGGCATGGGTAGTATAAGTCTAGGTTTAATTGAATGGGTGCATGATATAATTTTGTTTTCGAGGGCTACGGGGTTGAATTTTGATGTTGTGATTGAAAGTAAGCACGTTGGGTCATTCCACGAGCTAGGTCGAGCTCGTCGAACCACTAGGTGGTTCAACGAATCCCTTTTATTGCATTTAATTTCATGCTTAATTAGAAGTTGGTCTTTGTAAATTTTAACGAGAAGCCTGAGTTCACCGAGTGCACTCGGTGACTCACCGAAAGACCTTCTTGATCGCCCTTTTCAACTCCCCTAACCCCTAAAATGCACTGTAACTTTCGACGGGCTAGTCCTTGCTTGCCGAATGCTGTCAGCGAGTCACAAAAAGGCCCATCCCATGGTTGACATGCCGTTTATCAGAGAAAATTTTGAGCTAATCTTTTCGGCGAGCCTAATCTGGCTTGCTAAAGTGATTCGGCGACTCGTCGACCGGATCGGTGAGTCTGTCTGCAACTATTTTTCTGCAATTTCACTTGAATTATTCCTAACTCTTTCTAATGTTTTGCATACATGGCTAGACAAAAAGTTGGTGGTAGAGACATGCCACCCCGCAAGCAGGCTAATGGAATAAAGATCAATAAGGATGCAGCTGCATCCAAGGCGAAGGCTACAAAACTTCCCATAACAGGTGGAAAGGGGAAAGGAAAAGGAAAGGCACCTACGTCACTGGAGGCCAGCTCCGATACTGATGGTATCTACGCCACTCATCTCACCATTTCTGAGAGTAAGGGTGAACACCAGGAGCATCAGGCTGCAACCTCTTAGCCTGAGGATGATAAGCTAGTAGTAGGACAAAGGGCAGAGTTGTGTTCAAAGAGGCTAAATAATCCGTCTAGGATCAGGACATCCCAAGCCACTACATCTTCTCCCGCTTTAGCATTGGCCCTGGTCCTAGCACCACCAGTACAGGGTCCTCCTCCCTGGTCTATGAATAGACTGAAAACTGAGGGATTGAGGACCATCATAGAGGAGAAGTGCTTGTCTATAGATGGTGTCATTGATAAGTACCCAAAAATCATGAGCTGCTTGAGGTCGCATAAATTCCAGCTCTTCACAAAGCCCCATGGCCTGTACATTCCAAGTTAGGTTAGAGAATTCTACAGTGCTTACATTGCCTTGATACCACAATGGAAGAAGCTGACAGCCAAATTCAAGCTGGTTGACTATGTGGTTGTCAGGGGCAGAAGAGTGAAGTGTGATAGTGATGCTATCAATGCAGTCCTGGAGTGCTCAAATGATATTGATGATGACTGTTAAAACATGATTATGACAAAGACACTAGAAAACATGAAGAATTGGTTGGCTCTGCTAATATTCGACGGTACTCCCAAGTGACTTGAGATTGGAGCACCTATTAAGAAGAAGGATCTAACCATAGTTGCAAGGTTCTAGTTTGGCTTCATCAGCAACACCATTATGCCGTCCCTGATCGAGTCAATACTCTGCCATGCCAAGGCAGCCTGTCTGGGTTGCATCATTGAAGAGACAAGGTTAAATCTGGGGATGATTATAGCTCAAGAGATGCTGATGAGGGCCAAGCAATGCCAAACTTCCCTTCTCTTTTTGGTACTGATCACTGAGCTATTCAGACAGACTCGGGTTCCTAAAGATGAAAAGAAAGATATGGAAGCGATTCCCACATCCTCTACCGACATTCGGAGAATTGAGGTGAAAAAGAAGAAGGCAGCCCCGGTGGACACATCCCCAGCTGTTGATCCTCAGACACTGCCTGCAGAGGTAGTATTGCCTACTCCGACCCTTAGATCTTCAAGTACATCTAGTGTTGTCCCTTATGATACTCCCAATCCCTATACTGCTCCATTGCCTTCCAGATCTGGTACTGTTGTTGTTGCTGCCTCCCAATCCTTGTTTACTTAGGCTGTAATGCTAGGATGGGGCATCTAGCCCATTTTGTTAATTGTTGTGCTGCCAGACTCGAGGCCTCCATTCTGGGCATGATTCAGACAACCCTCACTGATGTTGTGACACCCTTGAGTGCTGCCATTGATGCCCTTGTGGCTAGGATAAAGTTATGTGAGTGTGGAGAAAGAGCTATGAGGAAGTGACGGCTCTAAAGGCCGCTATTGCTGCACTGAGGAGAGATGTGAACCATTTGAAGTCTACTGACATGTCTATGATTTTTGGGACAGTAGAGATTCCAAATGTACTAGTTGAGCCTTGTATGCCTCCGGGTAACCCCGAAAATGATGTTTGAGCTGAGGATGTAGTTGATCCCAAGTCTCAGGCTGAGACAGATGAGGAAATACTTGAGGTTACTGAGGAGGCTTCTAACGAGGGCCTTACAGAGACTGAGGAGGCCATGGTAGATGTAGCTGTGCCGATATCTTTGGCAGAAACACCTTTGGCAGCTTCTAGTAGACCTACTACTTCTGAGATGACTCCAGACAATGATGCCCAAGATCATAGTACTACACAAGGCACTGATACCCCGACAGAGCGACTATTTAGACAGGATTTTTCTTTACCTCCCTCTCTATCCATTTATATAATTTTTGGATGTTTTTCTTACATTTGAGGACAAATTGCTTTTGTTTTGTGGTGGGGTGAGGCCCACCTTTTGTGATTATTGTTCTGTTTATATACATGGTTTTGTGCTATAAATTGTATTTCGACACTGTTTTTGTGGATGTTTGAGCTTGTGGCTCCTTATTTTAATTGCAAATGATATCCAAAAAATTTTGTGTCACCTCTTGTGTAGTTAATTGTGGCTGCTCTTGTGTGAATTTGAGTATCGGTCTTGTTCAATACCGATGACTTGTAAAGTGCTCTCAATCAAACAAACATGAATGTGCGGCTATGATGAGGCCTAATGAAGTTGCATAGGCAATATGTGAACTTTTTGCATCTCGTTGTGACTAGCCAGTTATCAATTTGAGTTTCTTGTGATAAAAATTGCACACTAGCGAAAGTGTGGAGTCTTGTTTGATATTAGTGTCTATGCCTTGTGTGATGAGCCTACCGTGAACCATGTGTGCTGACACCTACAATTTGCCCCTTTGGTCCGGTTGACCAAGTGATGTGAGCTCTTGAAATGATCTTAGGCAACAATTTTAAAGAGTGAAATAATTTGACATTATGCCTCTTTTGTGGCCTACCTTTTAAGTGTATGATCTTTGTTATAGCACCCTTTGAGCCTTACCCTTTTTCTTGGAAGAAACTTGATGCAATTGTGACATTTCTTTATCCCTTCACCCTTAATCCTCATGAGATGTGGTTGGTTTGAATAGACAACTTAGGGTAAAAGCCTAAGTTGGGGGAGTGGTGAAAAGAGAAGGTAAATCAAGAAATGCAAAGAAATCCCTCTTTATCCATGGTTGTGAAAAAGATGGAACCCCTCCATAAAAAAAAAAAAAAAAAAAAAGAGAAAAAGAAAGGAAAAATGGGAAAGAATGAAAAAGTTTGAAATAATGTGCAAAAGAAAATGGGGTGTACGGTATTTCATGGAAAGTGAATAATGGGGTGACTTTTGAGCATGAATGAGAATGATGAAGAAAAGGGAAGGAAGTGTTGTTCACATCACATTTCATAAGGATAGCAGTCACTGGGCCTAAATGACCATACCTTTACACTCAGCCCGTTACAAGCCTTGAAAAGACCTTTTTGATCTTGAGTGAGCTGAAAGAAGTGTTGATTGGATAATAAGGGCAAACCTATGGGTAAAGTCATGCATGTGTTTATCTTTGTGAGTGTGAGTGTTGATTGTGATTCCGAAGCTATAAATTATTGAACCATTGTGTGTGAATACAGAATCATCCTGTGTGTGAGGGCATTTGAGTACCTTTGTTGAGCTTGAACATGCATTTGAAACAAGTATGGTGAACTGGAGAATCTGTTATAATGGTGAGTCACAACTTGAATCTTTGAGTGCACTATTGATCCTTGCATGAGTAAGTTGAGTCTTTTGGTGTGCATTCATGGTTGAGTCTTGTGTATCACTGTTTGAGACATCTTTTTTGAACTGTTGAGCTTGAGTTTTACTCGAGGACAAGTAAAAGTTTAAGTTGGGGGTATTTATGAGTCCACGGTTTGGACTCATTTAGGGCTTTATTTTGATAGATTTTGTGTCCTCAAATGCTTGTTTTGTGCCAATAGCTGATGTAAAACCCTTGATTTCCAAGTAATTTGATTGAGGAACAATACATGGATAGTAACTTGCAAAAAGGAATGAAGCGAGCTGAAAAAGCGAAGAAATGAAGGCTTGATGATCGTCGAGTCCCTTTGGCAAGTCGCCGAACATCCATTACCTTGCCTAAAGTTCTAGTGTGCCAAGCCCTGAAGGAGAAAATCAATTTGGCGATAGAAAGGAGCAGTCAGTGTGTCGCTGAGTGGTTCCGCGATGCAGTGTTGGATCACCCAAAGTTAAAGAACTTGAGGATGCTGAAGGCCAAAGCGGAAAGGCGATGAACTTGGCTAAATGGAGGATCGCCGAGTTGATCAGTGAGCCCAACTTACTGCGCCGAATGGTCCTTCACAGTATATTTTTGGTGACTAAATATACATTTTCAAATATTAATCTTAGGACCTTTTATCATAATCTTAGATTCAATTTTTAGAGTTTCAGTTTTGAACTCTGAGTATTGAGACTAAACTTTTCCTTAGCTTTGAAGAATTGAAGTTTTCTATTTTTGAGAAATTGGAAGTGGGTCTTTGAGATTCTTCAACTTGGACCATTGTAAAGACGAAATTAATCTTACCTGCTTGGTGGAAACACAATTTAGTAATGATTTCTATCTTTTTATAATGTCTAGCTAAAACCCCAATTCTTGGGGTGTGATTATGTGATTATGGGTTGATTTAACTTGTGGGTATTGCTAATTGTTACTTTAAATGCTATTTAAAAGTGATTTCGATCAGTAATTGTGGTTCGATCTAAAGGGTTGTAGTTGCAAATGCAACTCTACCTTCGTGTTTTTGGCATGCTCAAGAGAGAGGTTTGAAAACCAAGATTACTAAATTTATGGTGTGTGGGTATTGGGCTTTCATGGGTTCAGCTCGAGAGAGTGAATCCCAAGCCTTTTTCCATATGATCAAATCGAGAGAGTGAATGGACTAATGCGTAGGCTGTTCTTATTTGCATGCTTGTTGGTGTTCGAGAGAAACCAACTTGATTTGGGGTAAATTGTTTTGAGAGAAAGATTATCCCCACTAATGTCTAGCTTATTCACTGATTTACAGCTATTTACTAACAGTTGCAATCACCTCGTTGTCTACCTTAGCTTATAATCTGATCACATCCGAAGAACCTGTCTCATTATTGTTAGTTCGTGTTATTTGCTATTGTTGTAGCTTATAGTTAAAACCAAAAGTCCCTGTTATTTGACATTCGTGTCACCCCAAATTTGAATTATGTTTTTATTCGTAAATAACTATTCCTATGTTGACTTGAACATATTCGTACTTTATTCTTGAATCTTAAACACGTACCACTCCCAGTGGGATTCGACCCTAACTCATTTAGTTGGATTATTATACTGACTAGTGTTCATTGACACTTAGAGTTGGATGAAGTGTCCTTGAGACATTAATCATGCTATTTAAACTGTGAATTGTTAGGTTGGCCTGGTTTATGCAGGTTGTAGTTGTGGAGGTTCGGATGCGGTTTAAGGAGTAACCATATTCTATTCCCTTAGCTTGTGTTTAAAAGTTTACTTGTTGAGTATCATGTGGTTGGTACTCACCCCTTGCTTCTACATTTTTGTAGGTTATGAGCCCTGATCTTCATGATACTTTCTATTCTCTTCTTTTCCAAGGCTTCTTGGAGATTTGTTAGGTAGATGTTTGTCATCTCATCAATCCTTCTTACTCCTATTTATGATCTTGTTCTGCTTTAGAAAAAATATCATATGAGACTTGCATTTTTCTTTCAATTCTTGTGTATGACATTATAGGCTTGTGCACGTGACAACCAAATTTTGGGGGTATATTGTCACGACCTAGGGGTACACCTTAGACGTAACATGGCGTACTAGACCCTGAAAGGCCTAACACAAGCCACTTAGCATATCATAACATAAAGTAAATAGAAATGATGAGGAAATTTTAAAACATTTCTTTACAACCGAAGTCTTTTATAAAAGCAAGCAGAAGTATTGACTTGTCTAAATGTAGCAATCTATTACAATAGTTCAAATGAAAAGGGACACAAGCCATACAACCAAAGTCCGAAAATGAAATACTAGAAATGCAACTGAAAGTGAAACTCCCATCCTTGAATCATAAGGACTCACCATAAGTAAGGAGAATAGTCGAATCAAAGCTTGAACCAAATGATGACCACCTTACGAACCGAACCTTAAACTTGGGAAAAGTATAGGAAACATATGGGCTAGTACAAAAATGCAGAGTATGATAGCCATGCATAAAAACCTTGAAAACATGCTAAAATGGGACATTTCATTATAAATCATGCTATATGCAAGTTTGAACATCATCATAGAGATAGTTTAAAATCATAACTCATAAACATAACCCATATATAAATCATCATAGCATAAGAGATAATATCATAGTCATAAGCATAATTTTCATCGTAGGCATCATATAAGCATTAGTCAACCCTTAGTCCTTCATATCATAATAGGAACTCCTCATAAGTAGCTTTAAGTCATACTTGTGCAATGCATGAATAAGACCCCATGATTAGATCCACACTAAGTATCACCTTAGGCCATCATGCATACTTACAATCTCATCTCTCATCCTTAGATTATTTCTCATAGACAAGGGAATTTCTCACCTTTAGTCAATCATAACAAGGAAGGCAACTACAACACAATCCTATCTAAACATACATCATAGAAGAGAAACACTTCATAAGTAACCTCAAGTCACACTTGTGCAATGCATGGATAAGACCACATAATCCCACCCATGCTAAGTACCACTCTTGGTCACCACTCATATTTTTCATCTCTTAAAACTCTTTGAACATTATGAAGTACTTCCTTAAGCACATCTTAGTTCATTAATTGTGTTGGACTCTAGGAGGTGCTTCTTCAAGTATGTCTTATTCCATAAGGTTTGAACTGTAGGAGATGCTTCTTTAAGCATAATCTTAGTTCATTACTAATCTTGTTGTAATTGGGATATGCCTTAACCGACATGAGACCACATGAGCTATCACATGATCCCTTCCGATGTTACCCACATCATCAAGGGTTGGTATATTTGCCTAAGGTAGAACCAATTTGTTAGCTTAGTCGGATCCACTAGCTAACTTTCCTACGAGGCATGTAGTTATGAGATACAGAGATTGGTACTAGAAACCCAAACTCCACTAGGTGAAGGCTTCCATCTCATGAGATATACTTTGGGAAATCCGGACTCTACTAGGTGAGAGTTCCCATTTTGGAAGCCCAAACTCAACTAGGTGGGAACCTCCATCTCATTTCAATATCCACTCAGTGCAAGGCCTAAATCCCACAAGATAGTTATTAAGTCTCTACTTCAACTCAGGTTTCATGAAAAGATGTCCTTGACAATCAATGCATGAGCAACTATCACCATCCATGTTCTAAGTATAAAGGCTCTTTAGCCTTCGGTTCAATTAGGTGAGAAAAGCCTTTTAACCCTAGAGCCATTACTATATTAGAACACCTTTCATCTTAAGTTCATTATGAGTTCATGAAAATAACCTTTCAATCAACCCACAACAACAACCTACTCATTAACACTTCACTCTTAAAGTGTACTTACAGCATTTACAAAAATTCTATAAGAACATGAATACATTCATAATATAGATAATGTGGGTAAACCTTCCACCATAATGCCATATACAATTCAATGTACCTATTAACTCCACTCTCAAGGCCTTACCATTCTTAGCATTTACATATATCTCATAATCATGCAAAATTATAATAATTTGCCCTTCTAGGATCACAAGGCCATATTCAATCAACACATCTAGAATTCACTACTTTAGACATGGATAATAGCTCATAAATCAAGTAGTTCAATTAGTACATGCACAATTCTATAACATTCTCCTTACATTAATCAATACCCACACTTTGAGATCCAAATTGGAAAAAATAAGGGAATTCATGGATTCTTGGGGAATTCAACATAAAAGCATGTAAAATCATCAATTTATCCATAATAAGACATAATTCCATCATTAAAAATGAATTTGAAAGGAATCCATGAAAATGAAGTCAAACCCTAACTTTTAGGGTTTCTAGGTTTAGAATTTGGGGGGGGGGGGGTTTGAAGGGGCCCCATGGATGAAGAGCTAGCATACCTTGGGAATGAATCCCCACAAAATTGAGAAGAAAACCCCTGCTCTTTGAAACCCTAGGCTCCAACTTCCTTCTTCTTCTTCCTTGAGTTCTAGCGAGAGAATTTTTTTGGTAAAGTTGAGTTCTTTTGGGAATTTGAAATAATGATTTGGATGAGTAAGTTTAAGGGTCTAAAAGCCTTATATAGGTGTTTAAAAATAGGCTAAAATGACATCACTTAATATTAATTAAAAATGGAAAACCCCAAAATACCCCTAGAGTCAACTGCCAAAAAGTAGTTTAGGTGACCAACCATGACCCCACTGCCACAGTCCATGGATGGACCCACGTGGCATGCTGATGGTCTGTGGTTTGGGTCCTGCAACTCATTTTCTGGGGTCTTGACCCATGACCCCTCACCGAGGGGGCGTAGGTCCACCTACTGGCCGTGGTTCCCCTCTCGTGGGTGGACTATTTTGGGCCATATTTTTGCGTCCTCCTCAAGGACCCTTGGTTCGTTCTTTAGGGGTCATACCTTGACATTCTAAGGCAAAAAATATATATTGAGTATCAAGAGTAATTTACGACTCTAACCCTCAAATCAAGCTCTAGTTTAGCCTACCAGTTTCCAGAGTGTTACATATATTTAAGTTGATTATAAATTTCTGCATTATTTTATAGTATGGAATATTATTATCATTTTATTTCCATAATTTATAATATTAATTGTGGTTTAGGCTAAATTGTCTTGGTGGGATAAGACGAATGCTATCACGTTCATTTTGGGTCGTGACAAAATGGTATCAGAGCCCCAGGATCATAGATCTCATGTGTATACAAGTATAGTCTAAGTAGAGTCTCGAGTATTGGTGTGGAGACGTCTGTCCTTATCTTCGAGAGGCTATAGTGACTTTTAAGGAAAATCTTCACTTCTTAAATCTCTATCGTGCATCCTTTGTCATTCTGGTTCCTATCGCTTTATCCTATTCACTCTCATTTATGTGATGATTCGTGCATAGTTCCTCATGTTAGTAGTTGGTGTGTCATGTATTGGTTGTATGTTAGATCTAGTATTAAGGTGGAAGTCATAGACTTATGAAAAGGAGGTGTAATCCTAATCTAAAGGGTTGAGTAAGGTGATGACTTGACAATGCATTTTAAGGATATTCGAATGATGAGTTTGAACAATGGTTTGAGGGACTTCATGAGTGTGTTATCTTTTTCAGGTTAGTTACCCCATTAGCGGGAATAGTACTTTTGTGGTATAGGCAATATAGAGTGGTTCGACAATTAGAAGTGGAATAATTAAAGGGATGACTAGATAATGAACATTTGATAATACAATTAGTAAAGATGTCATAACATGTATGGGTGCTTAACGGATGATGAGAATGATGTTGCGCTAATTGAGGTCAGATTCTCTACTATGATTTTATATATTAAGTGTATACCAAAGTAGGGAATGCTACGACTACTATAATGGTACCGATGCTTACTTGGTTAGGTTTATGAAGTGTGTTACTTATGCTATTGATCTAATTATCTTTGGGGTTAAAGATAGAACAAATTTGGTAACATGTTGCAGCTATTCAATGGGTAGAAATATGTGAGATATTTGGGTACAATCTTCTAAATAGGTATGATGCGTTCTAGTGGTGGAAATAATGAACTTTCATGATGTGGTACTAGTGTTATATGAAAGCGGATACATCTATGGTAAGTGTATACTAACTACTTAAGGAGTTATCAATTGTATCACAAGCGCATATAATAAGATTTTATGTTGCATTCATATTTGAGAAACCAACTAGCTTGTTACTGCGGACGAATGGGTTAAGCTTTATTTATAAGAAAGTTGTTAGTGGTGGATCTTTGGGTACAATAATAATGCCTTCAGGTTGTGAAGTGTATCTGGGGGATTTTGAATGAGTGGTGATTTCATCATAAGCTCCATGGAAGTGGATCGTTATTAGGATGACAAGCTTATGGGTAAAGGAAGTCCCAACTATAATACTTATGTGAAGGTAATTGAGAATTTCAAAAAGAAAGTGTGTATAAAATTGAGTTAGTCCTTTTGATTTGATTGGTATAGCTGGGTTTGAGGAATAATGTCGATGATAAGGTTGACTTTGTGGTGATGTCAAAGGTTGACCGAGCATAATGGTAATAAGAGTTCGTGATGGATTGTGATTAGGATGAAAATATATGATAAAGATTGTTGGTTAAATGGATTTTGTATGGTAATGACGACTTGTGAGTATTTAATGTTGTTGTTTTCTACTATTTGGTTAGTAACATGGTTGTATGAAAAGTTTTAGGAGTTTTAGGAGATGATGGGATGCCGCTTAAATAGAATTAAAAAGAGCTAGAGTCATAATGAAATAAAATTTAGTGGATGTAGTGTAGCCTTTGGAAGGAGGTGCGAGCAAAGATTATTTACTCTGATTGCAAGGGCTAAAGATATATATATTTAGAGGGTTGAGAATTGGATCCAGAGACACATGGTTCTATCTGTTTTGCTATGGTTATGGTGATAGTGTTACATGTAGTTCATATTAGGTAAAAGTTGTTTGATAAGATTTGAGAAAGAAGCCTACAGGCGTTCACCTTGAGTTGTGATGACAAGTTCTTTTGTGGTTTTGAGTTTAATGAGTACAATTGGATTTGTAGTGGAGGATATGATAAGGTCGATGGAGATGCGATTAATGAAAAGCTAAGATACAAAAATTCATAAAAATCTTCAATGTATGAGCTAATGTTGATAGATAATGGAATTGGGCTACATAGTTGAAATCAGAATTCAAGTTTTTCGTTGTGAATCTACGTTTTTGGTAGTATGTTTTTTCAGGGTATTAATTGGTAAGATAAGAAATGATTGATTGCATCAGTGTTGAGCATTTGAAAGAACTTATGCTTGATTTGGATAATAAAATTTGTAACTTTTCATTGTTGAAGGATCTAAGGAAGGGTTTCCCTCTAAGTTTTGATTTAGAGTGTGAAGTAAAATGCCATGGGTTGTTGGTAAAAGAATGAGATCGATAAGCTAGTTAGTGAAATTAACAAGAGTCTGATATATTCAAGGGTTCAAGATATTTAGAATTGTGCACCATGGGAAAAATTTGAGAAAAGTGAAGGAATAAGACCTCTCGTAAAAACCCTTGGTTTGTAGTTGAAGGTTTTATTGATTTTTGCCTATGATTTTAGATATGACTTTGAGATGTGAACTAGTTCGGTACATACTTACTAGGAGTTTATCATCAACTTTTATAAAGATTGAGTTTTGGTTTGGGTGACAAACACTGAGGTATGGAAAATTTAGTGTTTTACATGGGGTTAGATTGCTTAAATTATGATAGATGACTTATGAATGATGTACAAGATGATATATAGGTCAACATGGTCATTAAGAATTTAGAGTTGGATTAATACTACTCTCCATTAATGGGACTACATAGAATGTTATGATGCGTTACATAGGCATATGATGGTGAATAAAGGTTATGAGCAAAATTGTTTGGGTGACCAATAATTTCTCTAAGTGTTGGCGTGAGGTATGTGATGGTTTGGAATGGTAGCTAAAGCATGATATGTGGAAGTTGTGTGAAGTTGAATTTGGGAGTGATTTAATAGTTTTATCTAGATGGAAAGGTACTGTCAAATTTGAAATTAGTGCTATCAGCCTTGTGTGGAACTTGTATTGATCATAAAATGCTTATTTGGAAAGAGAGAGTGCCATAGTTTGAAAATTTTGGAGGTGATAATATGTTTGTTAAGAAGACTTTGATACTAGTAGTAGTTTGAGAGTAAGGTAAATGATCCGTGTGGTTATGATGATTTATTAGTATTAGGAGTGTTGCCTTTAATGTAGTATTGTGAAGATCATGTGGGGTTTGACAAACCAAGTATGTGTGCAATTATAATTGAGACTAGATTGGTGATTGTGGGTGGCTAGAAAATCAAAGATATAAAGTCATATGAATGAAAATATTTGATATGGGCATTATGGAAGAAGTATCAAGTGTTATTCGACCTTGGTTCCGAATATTCTGATGTGACCACCTACTTCTTTTGGGATATGATTTGAAGTGTGATTAGTTGTAACACCCCGAAAATCTAATGACCAAAGCTAGAGCCTAATGTGTAGTCTAGTAGCCTAATGAAGTTAAAACGTAAGGTTAAATTCCTAAAATGATTTCCCTAACTTAGCACTAGTGTCTAAGTCCCTAAACGTCAAGGCATGGCCCCCCAAGGGTCCTTGATGAGGGCCAAAGGGCTGCTCAAAAGCTATCCAAAAATAGTTTCATTCACGAAATAGAGACCATAAGGCGTGGACTGACTCACGCCCCATAAATGGGAGTCGTGAGTCAAGACTTAGCCTCCCCAATGGTCCCCGAGACTTCGTAGTCTCATTCCAATTTGACGGGTCCTGGACCAAAGCCTAAAGGCCCCGTAGGTGGGGGTTCATGGATGGGTCCTGGACCAAAGCCTAAAGGCCAACCTCAGACCCAAACCATGAGTGACCAGTACAGTCCGTGGTACAAACCACGCCCCATGGTCTGGGACTCGTGGATGGGGCCTGGGAAGGCTGCCTTAAGTCTGCCTAAGTAGGGGTAGTTTAGTAAATTACTAATTAATTAAGTTAGGGTGTGGGACGGTTATTATTAGTTGTTTTAAGTATATTAAAGTATTTTTAAGTATTAAACAAGTCTTTTAACTCTCATAACTCACAAACTCAAACTCAACCAACTTCCCTCCCAAAAATATTCTCTATCTAAACTCCATTGAAGAACAAAGACAAGCTCCAATATTTTCACTCCAATTTTGTGGGAAAACATCAATTAAGGTATGGGGACTTTGATTCATGGAACACTTTTCTCCATGAAGCCCTTCAACTCTTGATTTCGAAATTGGTAACTTGTTCAAAAACTAGGGTTTCTATTCTAACCATGGGCTCTTCCAAAAAATGATTTTATTATATTAATTGCATTATATTATGGATGATTTGATGTTTAATGGTGATTTTCATTGTAAAATTCCCCATGAACACCCCCATAACCCCAATTTCAAGTGTTGTGATGGGTGTATTGATGTAAGATGTTTACTATGAATTATTTCTAAGTGAATTTAGTTATTGAATCTTCTTTTATTCATGCATATTGTAGTATCTTTAGATGTAATTGTGAGACATGATTCATGACCTTGAAAGGGGACAAATTGTTAGGGTTTGTACATATGGATGCAAGATGTGTATAAACTATTGATTCATTTAGAAAGTAAATCTCCTATGACTAATGTGTGAAGTATGGTATTGTTGAAAGGTTGTTCTTCCCTTACCCTTATACTTGATGATGCATGAATACTCTAGGATGATGATGATGTATCGTGTTGATTGAAAGTCTATTTCTCATGAAAACAGTATCAAGGTAATGTGAAAGTTCTACTGACAAACAAATGTTAATTCTACGGTTGAAAGTACATTCTCACCTTTAATGAATCTATGAGCTATTTTGATAATTAGTATTGAATGAAGGATAGAGCATTCTTGCACACATGTAAATGCAATTCAAGATATAATCATGTATAATTTGGGAAATAACGCATAACACTGAGTGGATATGGACAATGAGGAAAGGGCCCCTCTGCCAATGCAATAGGGTGGGTCATCCAAAGTGAACTCATGAGATGGAAGTCCCTCCACCAATGCAATAGGGTGGGTTTCTAGAAGCAATTTCCCTATCCCATAACTTTGTGCTAACATAGGACTTAGCTAGTGGGTCCACCTAGACGCTAACACATTTAGTCTTACCTTAAGGAAGTAGGACACCTTTTATCGGTGTGGGGTTACATGGCACCAGATTACATGTAGCTCACATGGTCTTTGTCGATTATGGCTATTCTTCCCTAAATGAAAGATAATGAATGAGACATGAACTATACTATGACTTCTTGGTGAGTTTACATAGTAGGAGTGGGGGTATGGGACTTCACTTCCACATTGCACAAGTAGACTTAGTAGGATGTTGTAGGATGATTACTTTATACTATGATGAGATACAAATGTATGCATGGGTTTTGAATGGATAGTTGTTATGAATGATTTTCCTTGTATTCAAGTAATGTACATGACTATTTCCTTGATTGTGACTAATGATTATAATGAGGTCTATTGATGATGTGCATGACCAAGGTAGCTTCAAGGGGGTGCTTAGTAGAGTTGGTATTATGAGATGCCAACCATACATTGCGCAAGTGTTCCTTAGGGGTTGCTAAGGTGTTGATATTACTATGTTCATGAGTGTAAATTTGATTATGGCTTGTTTTGTGCATTGTAAATGCACGTTGGTTTCTAAACTTGACAAAGGCATACTTTTCAAATAAAAATGTCCTTCTATATCATATTTAAGTATTTTATTCATGTTCCATACTTAGTACATATTATGTGCTAACCCCTTTTTCCTTTTACATCTTAATGAGTGTAGGTTCCGGCTAGGTGACTTTCACTCTCCTTTTGAAGAAGACATGGATTGCTTATCTCCAAGTTGTGGTGAGTCCTTAAGTTCCAGGATGAGATTTCCTATTTCTTAGTTTCTATTGTACTTCTCAAGTTGAGACTTTCATTGATGTAAAAGGGCTAAGTCCCAAACATCGTATTCCTATGTTTTAGATGGTGTACTAGACAAAGTCTAGATTTCCTATTACTTTCATCTATGAAAAGTGACGTTGGACTTCGATTGTAAAGTTTTAAATTTTTTCGCATTATTTCTATGTATTATGTAATGATGAATCTAGAGGCTTGTATGAGACCCCTTCCGGGTCAAGTACGTCGTGTTGTATCTAGGGGGTACTCCTGGGTCGTGACACTAGTTGTCTATGCCCACACATATTTCCACATATTTGGGTGAATTCCTAGTGGTGGATCGGGTGTACCACTTGTTAGGTGGTTACTTGATCTTTTTCTTCTTTGGGTTAGATAAGTTTTATTCTCCCTTTATAAGTATCTGATGTCTAAATATTAGATTTTTATAACTTAAACTCATGAAAAAATTGTTTTGTGAAAAGAGAATCTTGATAAGATCTGTTATGGTTTATGCATTAGAAGTGTGCGGTGGTTGGTTCAAGTTCACTTTTGGTTGTAGCCGGTATCGATTCAGAATGTTATCTTGGTTATGTGAGGAAAAGATTTGTCTTGATGGTTGTGTTATGGTTCAGAGGGTTTCAGTTCATAATGAATTCATGTATTAGTTTGTGGTTTGGCAATAACTCCTAGTTTATAGGTATGCCAAAGTTTGATTCGAAAGTTTAGTATTAGTAGTTGATCTTTATGGAATGGTCTTAAGGAAGAACTCACTTGGAGAGATGAACACGGACTAGTAGGTCATAACTCGAGCTTTTAGTAGCATCGATTATTCTTTCTTTTCTCTTCCTTATGTTCGAGGACGAACATGATTTTAGTGGTGGATAATATAATGACCCACAAGGTCATTTTTGAAAATTTTTATTAAATTACCATTTTTACCCCTCTCGATAGTTGTCCCGAGTCATTTACGATTGGTAGGTGAAGTTGGTTGAAATTTTTGAACTATTTGATAAATATAGTTACTTAATTGACAGGTATTTATTAAATAATTTCTTTTAATTTAATTAGTGGTTAATGGCTCAAGTTTATAATTTATTTTTTTGACAATGTATTAAAATGAGTTACTAGCGTTTGTCACTTTTTAGTACATAACTAATTTAGAAAAGAAAAGAGAGAAAGGGAGAATAACAGAAGCTTACCTGCGCAGCCTCAAACGAGGGTTGAATACTTGAGCTAAATGTCACAACCTTTGAATTTGAATGTATTATTCGACGTTACATTTTATTTATTATTTTTATGATTAGTGGGAGAGAAAGGAGAACTCGAGGAATAAGCAAAAGTATAATCAAGTCTTAGTTTTTATGTTTGTGTATAGGGGTATAGCATGTTATAATAATATAATATTGTTGGAGTTGAGAGAAAAATTAATAAGAAGAAAGAATAATGAATTGAGAAGTTAGAAATTTGCAATTCACGTGCTATTGTTGGTGATCTTTGCAACTCGGGGACAAGATGCTTTAAAGTTCATTACGATATACTCATTGTACATTGATTATGGTGTGATAGTACATATACATTGGAAGGTTAGTGTTACAACTTATTTTCGTAGTGTGTCACTGGTTTCACCACCAGTGACTTTAGATTTAAGTTTTTATTTAATTATTACCTTATAAATTAAGTATTTATAATATATTGAGATATTTAATTAAATATTAGGTGTATGGTATTATGTGAATACCATTAGAATTATAATATTTGGAGATATTGGAGCTTAACCCTAGGCTTGAAATTTGGACAAAATTGAAAGAGTTGATATGTTAAGTGGTATCAAGATTTAGGAACTTGATAATAGGTTTAGGCGAGTTCCTGGGTCTAAGCTAGACATATGGGTGTTGTTAGTTTCGACATCTTATTGTGATTATTTATTCGAATAGATTGCATTGATTTGGAAGTCCAACGAAAGAGGGAGACTCAAGTCCAGGAGTGATCGTTCAATTATTTGAGGCAAGTAGATTGTTAAACCCTTGTTTAGTGTATAGAATCGTGTATTTCCTTGTGGTATGTGTTGGGGAGTAATGGGTCTTGGTGATGGGTTGACTTGTCCATATTGAATAATTCTAATGATGAAAAAGGGATAATAAAAGGCAATGTGATTATAATTATTGGTGTGCGATGTGTTGAGAATGATTTGAAAGACTTATTAATTCATTGTTGATGTTGTATCACGATTGTGTTGTTGTGAATTGTGCATTGTTGTGAAAATGGTCATCTCCTCATTATTTGTGTGAACATGTCATTTGCATTGGCTTTGAGACAAGGTTGTGATAAGTGTTATGTGATAAGCAGATGTACCATTTCGAGGGACGTGTCACTCGCCGTGACAGATTCTATATATCGAGAGACGTATCATGCGCCTCGATGGATACTATATATCGAGGGACATATCATCGCGCCGTGATGGATGCATGAACAGATATATTCCCCATGGGTCCCGTACTGTGAGACAGTGGGTGTGTATCATTAGGTCAGACATGCACAATTATACTTGACATTGCATTGCACATCTTTATCATTGGTGAACTTGATCTTGTGTGTTACTGATCCTGTGAGTGCCTTTCTGTGGAACTTATGATTGATGAATATTGAGTTTGTTGTTGAGGATATCTAATTGTTAGAGTGTTGTTGTTGAGCTATGTGCTATGTAAACTGTGAATTATTAGGTTGGGCTGGTTTTATGCAGCTTGTAGTTGTGGAGGTTCGGATGGGTTGTAAGGAGTACGCATATTCTATTCCCAGCTTGTGTTTAGAAGTTTACTTGTTGAGTACCGTGTGGTTTGGTACTCATCCCTTGCTTCTACATTTTTTTAGGTTATGAGCCCGAATCTTCATGATACTCTCTATTCTCTTCTTTTTCGAGGCTTCCTGGAGATTTTTTAGGTAGTTGTTTATCATCTTAGCGAACCTTCTTATTCCTATTTATGATCTTGTTATGCTTTAGAAACAATGTCATATGAGACTTGTATTTTTCTTTCAATTCTTGTGTAATATATTAGAGGCTTGTGCACATGACAACCAGATTTTGGGGGTATATTTAAGTTGATTACAAATTTCCACATTATTTTATAGTATGGAATAATATTATTATCGTTTTATTTCCACAATTTATCATATTGATTGAGGTTCAGGCTGACTTGTCTTGGTGGGATAAGACTAGTGCCGTCACGTTCATTTTGGGTCATGACAAAACAATCATTACGTCATTAACTACTTCACAAATAAATTTTAAAAGTCATGAGTAAGTTATCAAAATCATTTGTTATGAGATGATAAAATTTCTTACCTAGTCATGACGCTTATGCTATGCCAAATAAAACCTTAAATCCTCCACAAATATATTTGATGATGATTATTCTTCAAAGGAAAAATAAGTAAAATTAATAGGATAGGCACAACTAAGAAAGAATGTAGACAAATAGAATTAAATGGATTAAAAGTTAAAGTTTTGTGAGTGAATTTAAATACTCATCATAAAATTTGTTTTGCTTGATTTAGGGAAATTAAATCAGTTATACACTTTAGTTAAATGAATTCTCAAAACTTGTTCAAATATCCTTAATTTGGTAGATCATGCTACTTTCCTATACTTAATTATATGATACTCGTTGATTCAGTAAACTAACCAATTAACATTGATTAGGTAGAATGAATGCTAAAAACTTGTTCAAATTTTCATAATTTTTTTGGTTTATGCTCCTTACCTTTACATAACTTATTATTCATACCAAGTAATTTCAATTTACACAAAACATATACAAGAAAATTATCAAGTTTGGTAAGCATTAGTAAAGACCTAAGTTAGACTATGTTGTACTTACTCTTTCCTATAGTTTTACTAATTCCAGAACACAAATAATACTTGGAGTAGTCTATAATGAGAAATAACATGTACATTCACATGTAGAACAAAAAAGTCTAAAGTTAATCAAGATAACAGTTTGCTTAATCTCTTTTACTTACTATCAACTTTTTGGTTCAAACAACACCATTTAAGTTTCAAAGAAAATCAACGCAAGCAAGAATAAATATTCAAAACTCTCATCATTAATGATAACCAAGAGAGTTGTCACGTTAACCCTGTTTTAATCACTTCTTTCTAAACAAAGACATGATTCATTTTGAGTCTTTCCTGATAACCTAGAAGCTCTTTTAGATACAAAAGGTTCATCAATTTTGATACAAAAATTTGTCGTTTTTCATGATAAAAAAAATCCTTTTAGATATAGGATATAAAAGTTTATCGAGGTAAATAAAACAATAACAATTTAAGATAATTTACCTGAGAAAGTAGAAATCTTGGCATTTGTCTAAAGGTTGTGCAATAAAAGCCCTCGATTGGTCTGATTTTCCCTTGGACAAAGAGAAATCCTCAATTTCTTATCTAGAAAAAATGAATCTTCTGTTATCTAAGGGTATAATACTACTACTAGATAGAATCCCTTCTAGTCAAAGCTGCATCAAAGTCAAAACTGTAAGAAAATGTCTCACATAAACTAAAATGGAGGGAGTAGTTTAAAATGAAATACATAAGAACATTTGACCTCTCATTAATAGAGAGATGGAGTCGAGCTATGGAAGCTAAACAATACCTTTTGATTTTTCTTTCTCCTTTGTAGATATGTTATGGCTTTGAGTTCTAGTAGTGTTAAGGAATTGTTTGTTGTTTCAATTATCACTAAAAACCCACTACTTTCTTCCAAAATTCATATTTTGCACTAAGTATTGTGTATTGTCCACGAACATGTCTCAAAACTCAAGAGACACATGTCAAAATAGAGTGACACGTGTGTCTGAAATTTAGTAAATTATAATGACATGGCAGACTCATATTCACACTTGTTTGTGTTGGATTTGGATACGAGTCAGTTCGTGTCTATCATTCATTTGTGTTGGACCTGAATGAGTCTCAGATGATATTCCTAATCCAAATTTCTTTTCCTACCTCTTCCTTGAATGAATCTTAGATGATATAATGTTTGGTTCATGTGCTTCTAAGGACACTCCCATACATACAATATATAATGTTTCCTTTTCCTATTGTTCCTATCTCACAAGTATCTTTGTAGGTGTACATAATTTTTACGACAATGTTAGACACTCTGTACTGCTGCCCAGTTTTATAAAATTCTTTAGGCTACCAAAAAATCAGTCATTATTACCAGACATTATAACAATCATTTTTCTAGTCTTCACTAAATAGCACCAACTGTCTTAGTAACTTAGTCTTGACTGTTATGGTCTCCTTGTTTCTTACGGATAGAATCCCTTCTAGTAAATCTAAGAAGCTTGAGTTTCAATAACTAATAAAGTTGAAGCAACAAAAACATAATACATATAATATTTACATGAAACCTAGACTATCATGGACGATTTCAGCCCGAATCAGCTTATATGCCTAATAAAAAAGAAATTTTCATGCTTGTTTAGTGATTAATGCTCAGGGCGAAGAATCAAATGATATGGGTAATACAACTACGAGCTGGACTCCAAAAAAATCAACAAAAATCATATCAACAACACAAGAATATCAAAACCCTAAAGCTAATATGTGTAACCACACACAAGCAATAAACCCAGATGCCATAAATTTAGACTTTTAAAGATAGAAATATTTTACCTGATAAACCCTATTCCAACAAAATCCTTTCAATGTGATGAAGCTTTATGACATCATCTTCTTAAGTGAAACATTTTGTTATGTCCTTGATGAAAAATGAGAAAATCATGAGGGATTTTCGTATGTCAGAGTTCAACAATAAATAATTGAAACCATTCTTCAATTTTCTTTGTGAAAAATCTTTAATTTATGTATTGACGACAAAATACCTGTTAATTTTGAAACCATTCTTTAGTTCTTCAATTTTCTTTGTCAAAGATTTCAGATTTAGAGCAAAGGAGTTCTTCAAGAAATTGTGAAAATTTTCTGATTTGGGCAAAGACCTAAGAAACGAAAGGTTTTATGTTTTATGACTTATTGTTTTCCAAATAAAGATTTGAGCGGGCTGAGATGAAAATGTTGGAGTAAATATAATAGTTTAGTGAAAATATTAAGGACACACTTGTAATGTGTTATTTTTACAATGATAAAAATAGCACGCTTTAAAATTGCGGACATATATGTAAATAGTTGTTTCCAATTATATCATAAAGTCACAACGCTTATAAAGTGTAGCCTATACCATTAAAGAGTACACTTCACAAAAGTTTCCAATATTATTGAAGCCAAAAGTTGAAAACTTAGGCTACGCATTAAAAGTGTACCCAAAAACATTTTAGGCAACACTTTACGATCGTTGTCCGGACTTAGTGTGGTCGTAAGCCTAAAAGGTTGTAGTGTTTTTATCACAACCTTTTATGATTCTACTTTCTACCTTACATACCATTAAAATTTTATTTGTACTGACATCCCATTGACTATGGATGGTGCCTTTATGTTGTAGGTTTAGACAAAGGTCTTGATCAACCTTGTAATAGGGGTGTTGTCTTAGCTGAGGATTGGTAAGCTCCATTCTTCTTGGAGCTATTGATTCTCTATAGATTTTTCATACTCTACTTTTGTATATAATATTTTTGTATTGTTGGGGCCTTTCCCCAACCAATTGAGTTTAATGTTCGTAGAGATTTATGGACACAATTTTTTTTGGTCCTTTGAGCTTCTGGTTTGTAGCCTCATCGACTTATTGTATATATGATTTTAGTTGTAGCTCCACCGAGTTGCTTGGTCTTCACCACTTATGTTGGTCTTGTCAGCCCTTTCTTTATGTCATTGAAGTTTTATGACCTTGTTGGTCTAGTTACCTTGTGTCAGCAGTTTACCAAGATGATATTTTTTGCCCTCATTTTTTTCTTTTCACTATGTTATAGTTCCTAGCTTGGTCGGATAAAGTATTGTGTGCCAGTTCTGCCTCCCTTGGGGCATGACACATGTGTGGTGAGAATTTGTATATTACATGTTTGTATCCTAGTCTAGAACTTTCTCTACATGTTATTTAAGTGAAATAAAAGTTGTTGCGTTTCTTAGGAGATGATAATAGGCGTTCTTTAATTTGTCTTGTGAATTTTAGCCTTTTAAGATATGTTATCACTAGTTAGTGTAAGGACCCTAAAAATGAAGTAGTGAAACTAGAGCCTAACGTGTGTGCGTTTGTGTTTGTCATGAGATTTGATGGTGTTGTATAATGTCCCAAGTCATGGTTGAGGTGTTTAGGGGTTAGCCATCAAGGTAAGACTCCCCAAGGACCTCCCTAAGGGTCCTTGAGGAGGACCCTTAGTCTACACCCCAAGACCCCAAGGAAACCATAAAGTTGGCAAAAAGAGGTAACCTACAGAAGGGGTCCATCCACGCCCCATGGATGGCATCCATAGGTCAATGGGCTTCTAACCAAGTCACAGCCACCATTCACGGAAGGATAGTACGGTCTATGACCCCATCCACAGACCGTGGATAGGGGTCTCTAGAGCCATGATTGTTTTCTGTCAAGTGGTGCGGCCAAGCTAGGGGTGAGTTGGTAAATTCACCCCAAGTCCTAATTAGTGTATGGACGGTTACTGTAAGTGTTTTAAGGTATTTTAAGAGTATTAACAACATTAAAATGGTATTTTTAGATTTCATTATTCACTTTTCCCCAAATAAAAACCCTCTCTCCCAAAATATCTTCTATCTAAGAAATCCATTGAAGACCAAGAGGAGAAGAAGACTTAGGGCTTGAAGAGGAAGGCTTTTGGGTAGATTTTCATGGGATTCTTGACGTATAAGGTATGGTGATCCTTCATCTAGGGTTATTTTTCACCCTAGAGTCAATTTCAAAGAAATTTTCAAGGTTTTCAAGTTACACAAAACCCTAAGTTTTACTCAATCTCAGGGGTTCTTTCGTCAAACGTTTTCAAATGATAAACTATTATTATGTTGATGTTTAATTGATGATTTAAGATGAAAATACTCTATGAACCCATGATTTCTCTCAATTCCTAAATTGTGCCCTATGAAGTGGGTTTGTTGATTATGAATGAATGTTGATGGATTTATGCCTAGATTGATTTAGATTGTTGGCTTGTATCATCATTTATGACTAATTATGGTGAATTATTGGTGAATTGAGGATTTGTGATCATAGCCTTGAAAGGGCAAGTTTGACCTAAGTATTTGTTGTAGTAAACTTGTGTTAGAGATGTTGATCCACTTGAAAGGTGGAGGTGTTTAATTATGACGTAGTTACTTGATGTTAGTATAATTCTACATGTATTCTTGATTAACCTAAGATTATAGGGTTATGTCATTAAAGAGGCAAATTGAGGGTATAAATGCGATCCTCCTAGAATGATGAATTCTCAATGTAATGCCTTAGATTACATCACCTAGATTCAAATTGGTTTAGGGTAATTCTTCTAAATATGAATTGACTTGATCATGATATAATGTGCATGTTGATGAATACTTAAAGTAAAAAAGTTCCAATCATGATGTGATTAATGTATTGATGAGCCATCGGATCATGGTATTCCCTTATCTGTTATGCTATTGCTATATGTTGGAATGAGTTGGTCCATAACCCTTGAAGGGCATATTGTGAAGGTTTGTGCATGTTGACAAGATTGTGTGTGAACTCATGATTTACTTGGAAGTTGATGGTACATGAATAGTCTGTATATTGTGGTATTGTTGAAAGGCCATTCTTCCCTTACCCTTACACTTAATTATGAATGAAGTGTCTAGGATGATAATGTTGTTTTTTGTGTCATTGCAAGGACAATTACACACACACACTCCATGTATAAACATGATTATGATGTATCAATGGTGTTAATTAAAAGTATAGTTCTCATATGCACCTTTACACATTATTATGCATTAAATGTACATAACCATGTTGATCCTACTGTGTTGATTAAAAGTCCATTCTCATGAGAACACATGATCTTGGTGTGATAGTTATTCTCACATACTAATGTTGATTCTAAGGTTGAAAGTACATTCTCACCTTTAATGAATCTATGAGCTACTTTAATGAATTGTCTTGAATGAAGGATAAAGTATCCCCTTCACACGTGTAGATACAATTTAAATACTATTAATGTATAATTTGGGAAATAATTCTTAGCACCGAGTGGATATGGACAATGAGGTAAAGGCCCTTCTGCTAATGCAATAGGTTGGGTCATCATAGTGAACTCATGAGATGGGAACTCCTCCGGTAATGCAAGAGATGGAGTTTCTAGAAGCAATCTCCCTATCCCATAACTATGTACCAACATAGGACTTAGCTAGTGGATCCACCTTATAGCTTTATATTTATTTCTACCTTAGGAAAGTAGGACACCATCTTTTGGTGTGGGCTTATACGACACTGGATTCCATGTAGCTCACATGGTCTATGTCAGTTATGGCAACTTTTCCCTATATAATAAAGATAATGAATGAGACATGAACTATACTATGACTTCTTAATGGGTTTACTTAGTAAGAGTGGGGGTATGGGACTTCACTTTTACATTGCACAAGTACATTTAGTAGGATGTCGTAGCATGGTTCCTTTATGTTAATAATGAGATTTGAATACATGCATGTGTATTGAATGGATAGTTGTTATGAATGACTTTTCTTATAATTCAAGTAATGTACATGACTATTTCCTTACTTGTGTCCATTGATTATATATGAGGTCTAAAGATTAAATGCATGACTAAAGTAGCTTCAAGGGAGTACGTAGTTGGTTGGTATTATGGGATGCTAACCACACATTGCACAAGTGTTCCTTAGGGGTTACTAAGGTAATGGCTTCACTATGAAATGAGTATTAATGTGACATTGGCTTGTTGTACATTGTAAATGTATGTTAGTTACCATACATTGCATAAGTGTTTCTTAGGAGTTGCTTATGTGATGATTACTTAATGATGAGATGACCTTGGTATTCGACTTTGTATTACTTTATGATTGGAGGCTTTATATTGTGAAGATTGGGATGTGTATTATATTGATGTTGGAGACTATGCTTGTTATTATAATGATATCTCTCATGTTATAATGAAATCTATGTGGGTTGCCTTATTGGTTTCATTCTCCAACTATTTCAAAGATGATGTTCAAAAATGACATAGAGCATGATTTCAAATGAAATGTCCTTTTCAAGCATGTTTTTGCATGGCCATCATACTTAGTACATCTAATGTGCTAACCCCATTCTTCCCCTTTTTTTACTAAAGTGTAGGGCTTGAAGATATTGGTGTTCTATGCTTGGAGGATAGGTTTCTAAGGTGCTTGAGGATGAAGACTTGGTGAGTCCTCGTGGTTTCGAGGACAACACCCATTATGTTCCTTTTATGTCTTTAGTTTATGTTAAAGCTTTCATATCGGATAAGTCCCAATGTTGTATTCAAAGTATTAGATGGTTGAGACATCGTTTAATGAAAATGTCTTTGAATTCTTCTCTATTTTCAAGTATCTTATGCAATGAATGAGCTATGAGGCTTGTATTAGACCCCTTCTTAGTCGAGTACGCCCTGTTATGACTAGGGGGTGCTCTCAGGTCGTGATAGTTAGCCCTTTTGAGTCTATAGCCTTTTGTTGGTAGACATATTTTTGCCTTTAACTATTTTATTGAATCCCTAATTTTTGCACGTTGCTTTCTTAAGCACCATAACATAGACATATTATAATTCTCAAATCAAAAGAAAAGGGATTGTTGAGTATAAAAGGTAATCAATAATATCTATAAAGTGATGAAAAAGTCCTCTTCGAATGAATCTGACATGAAAAGAAAATTACTTTGGGAAAATAATTGAAGCATTCTTGAGATTATGAGAAATACTTGTGAAATAATAGTTGAAGTGGGGGCTGAACATAAAGAGAAGAAAATAATGGGTGATGAACTCTAAAAGTGCAAAGTGCTTAGGGAAGTGCAAGTCACTGCTGATATACCATGAGTTTATGGTATTTTTGTAACATTTCACTTGAGAGTTGTGTGTGTCTAGGGCCATATTGCATTAGGAATTAATATTTTTGTGTTATATTTTGCAAGAAATAGGCTTGGATGTGGAATTGTTAGATGACAGCTGAAAATCTACAGAAGGAGCCACCCACGGAGGTGACCTACAGACCGTAGGTCTAGTCACGGTCCGTCGATGGGTGGCGTAGATGGAGCATCAAGGAAGTTTGACTATGTGTGGAACTACAAATGTAAGTGATGGATCGTAGGTCGACCCACGGACCATCCTGCATATCCGTAGAATGATTTAGAGAAGTTGACGTTCCAGTACCTGATGAAATTCCTAAGTAAGGAGCCACAAAAGAGGACCCAACTGCACCTCCGTCGATTGTATCTGAGAGTGAAGGTTCCAGCCTCTGTAGGAAAAAGTCTAAGTATGGACAAACGGAGGGATCTAAGGACCATAGGCCACTGAGGAGGTGACGGCCCTAAAAGCCATTATTGTTGATCTGAGGAGAGATGTGGACCAGCTGAAGTCCACCGATATGTCGATGATCTTCGGGACAGTAGAGATCCTCGATGTGCTAGTCTATCTAGATGTGCCTCTGACTACCACCAGAGATGATGTTCGAGCTGAGGAGGTAGTTGATCCCGAGTCTGAAGCTTAGATTGATGAGGATATGGTTGGGGTTGCTAAGGAGGTTCTTACGAGGGCCTTACGGAGACTGAAGAGGCCATTGTAGATGCAGTTGTGCATACTTCTTTTGCTGACCCTAGTGGATCAAGTGCTGTTGATGTGACTCCGAGCACTAATGCCCAAGATCAAAGTGATGCACTGGGCATTGATGCCCTGACAGATAGAGCGACTGTGTAGACATGATCCCTTTTTACCTCCCTCTCTGTCTTCTTTTATTGATTTTTGGATGTTTTTAATGCATTAGATGATAAATTGCTTTTTGTTTATGGTGGGGTGAGGTATTTCCATACCTACCTCTTGTGATTATTGGGTTTTGTGCTATATATTATGTTTTGACACTGTTTTTATGGATGTTTGAGCTTATGGCTCCTTATTTTGAATGTAAATGATTTTTGGACCCTTCCAAAAAAATCTACCACCGTTTTTATTGCGTTTGAATGTGGTTGTTCTTGTGCAAATTTGAGTATCGGTTATGATCAATACCGATGACTTGAATAGTGCTCTCAATCGAACAAACATGAATGTGCGGCTACAATGAGGCCAAATGAAGTTGCATAGACAATATGTGAACTCTTTGCATCTCGTTGTGACTAGTCGATTGTCAAATTGAGTCTCTTGTGATGAGCATTGCACACTAGCAAAAGTGTGGAGTCTTGTTTGACATTGGTGTCAATGCCTTGTGTGATGAGCTTACCGTGACCCATGTGTGATGACACCTAGAATTTGCCCCGTTGGTCCGGTTGACTAAGTGATGCAAGCTCTTGAAATGATCTTAGGCAACAGTTTGAAAGAGTGAAACAATTTGACATTATACCTCTTTTTGTGGCCTACCTTGTGAGGGTGTGAACTTTGCTTGAACACCCTTAGAGCCTTACCCTTTTCTTGGAAGAAACTTGAGCAAATGAAACCTCTCTTTATGCCTTCACCCATAATCCTCATGAAATGTAGTTTGCTTGAATAGCCAACTTAGGTCAAAAGCCTAAGTTGGGGGTGTGGTGAAAGAGAAGGTAAATGAAAAAGTGCAAAGAAGGCCCCCTTTGACCCATGGTTTTGAGACAGATGGAACCCCTCCATACAAAAAAAAAAGATAGAAAAAGAAAAGAAAGATGAAAAATAAAAAGAATGAAAAAGTTGTGGAATAAAGTTGTGAAAGTTGCAAAACAAATGGGGTGTCTAGTATTCCATGGAAAGTGAATAATGGGGTGACTTTTGAGCATGAAAGAGAATGAAGAAGAAAAGGAAAGGAAGTGTTGTTCACACCACATTTCATGAGGACAGTAGCCACAGAGCCTAAATGACCATACCTTTACACTCAGCCCCGTTAGAAGCCTTAAAAAGACCTTTTAATCTTGAGTGAGCTGAAAAAAGTGTTGGTTGGAAAATAAGGGCAAACCTGTACGTAGAGTCATGCATGCGTTCATCTTTTTGAGTGTGAGAGTTACTTATGATTCTGAACCTATAAATTGTTGAACCATTGGGTGTGAATATGGAATCATCTTTATGTGAGGGAGTTTGAATACCTTTGTTAAGTGTAACACCTTGAAAACTAGTAGACTAAAATAGGGCTAAGTGTGAGGGTTAGAGCCAAGAAAGAGAACTAGGGTAGTCAACTCTTACATGGACACTGCCTCACCATCCATGACCACCACCACAGCTCGTGGTGGGCTAGGCAAGGGCTAAACAAAGGCTGCCCAAAACAGCCCCTTCACACGAGCGACTTCACGGCTCGTGGGAAGGCTTGTGGTGGTTCCCTAAATTTTTAGGGGTTAATGGGAAGGTTGCCTAACTACTGTATCATGACCACGAGAGGCACCACAACTCAGGGTAGGCACCACGGCTCATGGAGCCTCACGTGAAGGGTTTTTCATTAGACTTACAGTATAGGGTCAACTTCAAATGATCATATCTCTTAGCTCAAAACGAATTAAGTGGGCCATGACCTATAGAATTAAAGGTCTCTGAGTCCTCTTTCCAACTCCACCGAGTTTGCCCAATTCTGATCTCGGGGTAAAATGTTATGCCCAAAATAGTGAAGCACTATTAGGCTGAAAATTCTTCACGACCCGTTTGACGGGCCGTGGTGATGATGACGATCCGTGAAGGCTTCAGTCATGCTATTTCGGTGGTTTCCAACAAGTAACTTCTTGGGTCTTTTCCCAATTGTTTTAACTCAAAGTTATGTCGTTTTGCCCAAGCCTAGGACCCCTATTTAAGTCATTTTAACCACAAAACTCACCTAATTAAGTCATTTATTACAAAACCTAAATTAAATGGGTATATTTTATATTACTTTTAAATAAATATATAAGGTATTTTTAGTCATTAAACACCCAATCAAAATCAAAAGTTCATCTTCTTTAAAATATTTCTCTCTTTAAAAACCCAAGAAGAAGGCTAAATTGAAGCTTGGGCTTGAAGAAAGCAAGGGTTTTTCATCAAATTCTTCAAGGATTCATCATCAAGGTATGGTAGTTTTCATCTTTGGGTAGATTCCACCCAAAGAGCCCCTTCAAAACATGATTTCAAAACTTCCAATTTTGCCCAATTTCAAGGGTTTTGTTCGAAATTCATGACTTCCTTTTAAAAGTGATTTCAATGGTTGAATTATGTTGGGTGATTATTGAATTGACGATTTATGGTTGAATTTTGGTGAAATTCCCCCAAGAACCCATGGATCCCCCCCTATTGCTAAAATTGTGGTCTTACTTGAATTAATTGATTTTAGAAGCATGTAAATGGGTCTTGTATGAATTAATTGAATTGTGTTATTACCCATATCTAATGTAGAAATTCTAGATGTTGGGTTGAATGTGATTCATGATTCTTGGTGGGTAAATTATGAGAATTTGTACATGAACATGAGAATTATACAGGTGCTTCAAGAATTACTTTGATAATGAAGATTCTATGACTATGGTGTAATTGTGGTATTGATTGGAAAGGTCATTCTCCCCTATACCCTTACACATTATTATGCATCAAGTAATTATTTCTATATTGATTGAGTTTATATGATGCCATATGATTATAATTGATTAAGAATTAAACATGTGGTTGGATTACCTTGAGAATTAAGTATACATGATGATCATGTGAGGTATTGCTTGAGAGTAAGTCTTGTAGAATGAAGATGACCTCTAGGCTTTAAGGATTAAAACCTAATTTGAATAAACTAAGGATGCTAAGACATTAAGAAGGAAGTTGTTATGTATGTTGAATTGAATATAACATTATTGTGGAAGGACTTCACCCACATGACCTATAATATGAGTACATCAGTTTATGCATGAAATGAATGATTTACTTGAATCACAATATTCCCCTTATCTAATGTAGTAATTCTACATGTTTAGGTTGAGTTTGATTCATATCCCTCCAAGGGAAAATTATGAGGGTTTGTACATGTTTATAAGAATTGTGTATGAGCCTGTAACTCACTTAGAAAGTGAAGATACTATGATTATAATATTATGTGCATGTTTTGTAAACATTTTGAGAGTGAAGTGTCTATGATGATAATTTTGTTGTAGTATCATTGAAAGGACAATCAGACAAATACACCTCATACATGAACATGACTATAATGTTACTAAGGTGCTGTTGAAAGGCTAATTCTCATATGCACCTTTACACATGACTATGCATGAAATGTACATGAGTATGACAATGTTGTTGTGTTGAATGAAAGACTATTCTCTTGAAAACACTATGAATATGATGTGAAAGGTTTACTCACCTACGGATGATTCTAAGGTTGAAAGAACATTCTCATACAATTGAATCTATGAGCTATTTTATGAGGTGTGTTGAATGAAGGGTAAGATACTCCTTCACACATGTAAATATAACTAAAGACTAAATATGTAAATTTTGGGAAATTATGCCTAGCACTGAGTGGTTATGGAAAGTGTGGTAAAGGCCCTCCCGTCAATGCAATAGGTCGGGTCATCCAAAGGAGTCTTATGAGATGGAAGCTCTCCCATTAATGCAATAGGTGGGGTTTCTAGAAGCAATCTCCATATCCCATAACTATTTGCCCACATAGGTCTTTAGCTAGTGGATCCACCTAAAAGCTAATATATGTAGTTCTACCTTAGGCAAGTAGGACACCTATTTTCGGTGTGCGGTAGTCACTGGATTCCATGTAGCTCACATGGTCTATGTCGGTTAAGGCTATTTCCCTCCATGAACAATAACAAGAACATGAGTTATGTACTATGGTTCCTCAAGGGGTTCTACTTAGTATGAATGGGGGTATGGGACTTCATTCATGCATTGCACAAGTAAGCTTTGAGAGTGGGCATGGTATGTTTCGGTTATGACATGATGATTATGAGTTAATGCATGCTTGATATGAATTATGAACATGAACATGAACTATACTTCTGACTTCTTAATGAGCTTTACATAGTATGAGTGGGGGTATGGGACTTCACTTATACATTAAACAAGTAGCCTAGGAAATGGGTTATGATATGATTTTCTTATGCTATGAAGATATATGAATTTATACATGTATGATATGGATTGTTGCTAAGAGTCAATTTCCTTGTTATAAGCTATGAACATGAATGTTTCCTTGTCTATGATTATTGTCTATGGATGAGATCAAAGCATGATAAGTATGAGCATGGTGGCCTAAAAGTGGTACTTAGTGTAGATAGGATTATGGGATCTTCTATATGCATTGCATAAGTATAATCTTGGGTAACTTATGTGATGGTTTTATTAGGATGAGATGATCTTGGTATTAAATTGTGTATGTAAACTATGTCTTACGATGATTAGTATATGCATTATGTTGGAGATTATGTTTGTGATTATGTTGATATCCTTTATGCTATGATGAATGGTACATGAGTTGTCTTATGGGTTACATTCCCCAACTATTTCAAAGATGATGTTTCAAAATTGTCATATAGCATGGTTTCAACTAAAATGTCCCTTTCAGCTTGTTTTATGGATTTTTATGCATGGCAATCATGCTTAATACATTTTTGTGCTATCCCATATTTCTTCTACATTTTTCACAAAGTGTAGCATTTGGAGACTTAAGCTCTATTCTTAAAAGATAGATTTCATAGGAGCAAGGAGTTGAAGATTTGGTGAGTCCTCATAGCTTTGAGAACAAACCCACTATTCCCTTTAGGTCTTTCCTTTATGTTTTAGACTTTTGTAAGGGCCGTGTCCCTAAGATTGTATTCAAGTGTTATGGATGGTTAGAGACATAGTGTCATAGACTCCCATTTATTATTTTTATAAAAGACTTCGATCGGAAAGAAAAATTTTAAATTTCCGCACTTTTTCCTATGTTTTTATGTTATGATATTCTATTAGGCTTGTATGAGGCTTTTTGGAGTCTTGTACATTGTGTCACATCTAGGAGGTAGCCTTGGGTCGTGACAAACATGGTATCAGAGCACAAGATTTTGGGATGGTTTTAGGATGTATCAAACAACATCTAGTAGAGTCTTGTTCATTATGTGAAGCGCGCCACATTTATGAATAGGAGGCTATTGGATATTAAGAAAATCTCACATCTTTATTCTTCAAGTAGTGCCATAAAGTTTAACTCTATAAGGTCTCTCTCTTATTCCTTGTCCGATGGTCTTTAGGATATGACCACTTGAAGGGCTCATGCTACAAGGATCGAGGGAGAAAAAGGTTAGTAGTAATGTTAATTATGTCTATATGACTACATGAGTCTTGATATGATAGAATTAGATGTTGTCTTTTGGTATAGATGGATTGCATTATGGTTGTGTGTTTTGTTGGAAGATTTGATGAATGGTGATGTTTAAGTGATGCCTAGAGATGTTGAGTGACTAGACTCCTTTAAAAGAGGATAGAAGTGTAATTCTCCATGGTTTAGAATCACCTTGTGTGATGGATGTAAAAAGTTGAGTGATAACTTGCTCCGCCTTAGAAGTTGAAAGAAATTGATCTTTGAAAAGTTCTAGTATGTTTACTCCCAAGGGGGAGATAATATACATAGATAGCAAGGTCGTTGAGTGTTCTTGATGTTCATAATTTGGATTGGCTTGAAATTCTCACAGTAAGAGGTGTACTGAGTTTGAGAAGTTTAGTCCCGGTTTGGTATATTCATATGAGACTTTGAGTGGTGTTGGTAAGGTTGCTTGTAAGCTAGAGTTGCTTAATGAGAACCTATCTAAATTAGAAGTACCGATTGGGATCTTAGACCAGCAAGTTAAGAAATAGAAAAGTAAGGAAATGCTTAGATGAGAATGAAGATGAGTGGTATTTTAGTAACGGTTTTAGTTGAGGGTTCTACTTGGGAGGCTAGAGGCCAATGAGATGTCCTGATATCCTTATATTCCCTTCTATTCCTCCTCTAGCTTAAGATGATAAGTTCCCCTTGACTCATTTCATAATTGTGGAGTCTTAGATGTTATATGTGTTCCATAATTTCCTTGTCCCGTAGAGTTACTCTTATTAACCTTGATAAGGTTTGGATGCATGGTTATTAGACCTCTATTGTTTTTAGAACCTGGTAAGGTTATTATGAGTGTTGGTCATGCATTGGGATTGTTTGAAAGAATTAGTATTTGAGGTCTTAGTAAGGGGCTTTCTCCCAATTGGGAGATGATATGCTTAAATAGCAAGATTGATTAAGAGTCCCGATATCCTCATCCCTTTCTTCTATTCCTATTCTAGCTTGAGACCAAGAGTTCCTTTTTGGGCTTGTTTTATGTTTTGGAGTCATGTGTGATTTGGAAAATTTCCATGATCTCCTTATGTTATGCATGTTCTTGAGAGAATTCTTGTTTTGTATAGAATGAGTTTTCATGAATTACATGTTCCTCATGTTGTTGTGCATTTTAGTATGATGATGGCATATTTGACTTCATGAGATGATTTGATGAACATGCTTTGTTATTCTTTTGATGAAATGGCATATTGGCTCCATAATGTTGTGTTGAGCTTGTTTTTAGTTGGAGGAGGTAGTTCCTCCTATAATTACGTGATAGATGATGTTTAGAAGAGTTTGTATAGGCTTATTCCCAAGGGGCAGTTGATGTGCCTAGCTAGCAAGGTTGTTATGTGTTTATGTGTTGCCATGACTTCCTTATATAATGCATGTTCATGAAAACTTGTGTTTTGAAAGAAAATAAGTTTATGTGAATTGTTGTCCTCATGTTGTAGTGCTTTGAGTATGATTTGTCTACTATACTTCATAAGAAGAATATGTGAGCATGCTTTAGTTTGGAGTTGAGAGATTCCTCCTTGAATAAAATGCTTTTTGAGAGTAAATTGCATATGAGCTCTATGAGAGTATGTTGAGCATGTTATGACTAGGAGATGGTAGTTCCTCCTTGAACATGACTAGTTGAGAAGTTCATGTATATTGGGTTGATAGATGTAGTTCCAACTTCCTTTTTGTTGCATTGATCATGTTTATCTTGGAGTTGAAGTTTTCCTCCTTTTTGTGCATTGTTATGATGTTTCATGCATGATGGGCTGCTAGTATTGAGTTTTTACTTCTGTACGATGTCTAAAGTGTCATTCGAGGAGGAATGTTCCAAAGGGGGAGATATTGTAACACCCCGAAAACTAGTAGACAAAACTAGGGCTAAGTGTGAGGGTTAGAGCCAAGGAAGAGGACTAGGTCAGTCCACTCTTACATTGACACTGCCTTACCTTCCACGACCACCACCACGGCTCGTGGTCTATCTTGTGGTGGGCTAGGCAGTGGCTAACAAAGGCTGCCCAAAACCACCCCTTCACACAAGCCACTTCACGGCTAGTGGGAAGGCTTGTTGTGGTGCCTTAGATTTTTAGGGGTTAATGGGAAGGTTTCCTAGCTACTGTATCATGACCACGAGAGGCACCCCGGTTCGTGGTAGGCATCACGGCTCGTGGAGCCGTACGTGAAGGGCTATTCATTAGACTTAGAGTGTAGGGTCAACTTCAAATAATCGTATCTCTTAGCTCAAAACGAATTAGGTGGGCCATGACCTATAGAATTAAAGGACTTTGAGTCCTGTTTCAAACGCAACTGAGTTTGCCCAATTCCGATCTCAGGCTAAAAGCTTATGCCCGAAATAGTGAAGCACTCTCCGGCTGAAAATTCTTCACGACCCATTTGACGGGTCATGGTGATGATGACAATCCGTAAAGGCTTCAGTCATGCTATTTCGGTAGTTTCCAGCAAGTAACTTCTTGGGTCTTTTCCCAATTGTTTTAACTCAAAGTTATGTCGTTTTGCCCAAGCCTAGGACCCGTATTTAAGTCATTTTAACCACAAAACTCACCCAAATAAGTCATTTATTCCAAAACCCAAATTAAATGGGTATATTCTATATTAATTTTAATAAAATATACAAGGTATTATTAGTCATTAAACACCCAATCAAAATCAAAAGTTAATGTTCCTCACAATATTTCTCTATCAAAAAACCCAAAAAGAAGAAGAGTAAAATTAAAGCTTGGCCTTGAAGAAAGCAAGGTTTTTTCATCAATTCTTCATGAATTCATCAAGGTATGGTAGTTTTAATCTTTGGGTAAGTTCCACCCAAAGAGCCCCTTCAAAACTTCCAATTTTCCCCAATTTCAAGGGTTTTGCTCGAAATTCATGGGTTCCTTTTCAAAGTTATTTAAATTGGTTGAATTATGTTGGGTTATAATTGAATTGATGATTTATAGTTGAATTTTGGTGAAATTCCCCCAAGAAACCTTGGATCCCCACTATTTCTAAAATTGTGGTCTTACTTGAATTAATTGACTTTAGAAGCATAGAAATGGGTCTTGTATGAATTAATTGGCTTGCGTTACTACCCATATCTAATGGAAAAATTCTAGATGTTGGGTTGAATGTGATTCATGATTCTTGATGGGTAAATTATGAGAATTTGTACATGAAAATGAGAATTATGCATGTGCTTCAAGAATTACTTTGATAATGAAGATTCTATGACTATGGTGTAATTGTGGTATTGATTGGAAAGGTCATTCTACCCTATACCCTTACACATTATGCATGAAGTAATTATGTCTATAATGATTAAGTTTATATGATGCCATATGCTTATAATTGATTAAGTATTAAGCATGTGGTTGGATTACCTTGAGAATTAAGTATACATGATGATCATGTGAGGTATTGCTTGAAAGTAAGGCTTGTAGCATGAAGATGACTTGTAGGGCTTTAAGGGGTAAAAGCTAATTTGAATAAACTAAGGATGTTAAGGCTTTAAGAGGGAAGCTATTATGTATGTTGAATTGAATATGACATTATTGCGGAAGGACTTCACCCACATGACCTATAATATGAGTACATCAGTTTATGCATGAAATGAATGATTTACTTGAATTATGATATTCCCCTTATCTAATGTAGTAATTCTAGATGTTTGGGTTGAGTTTGATACATATCCCTTGAAGGGTAAATTATAAGGGTTTGTACATGTTGATAAGAATTGTGTATGAGCTTGTGACTCACTTAAAAAGTGAAGATACTATGATTATGATATTATGTGCATGTTTTGTGAACACTTTGAGAGTGAAGTGTCTATGATGATAATGTTGTTGTTGTGTCATTGAAAGGACAATCACACACACACCATGCATGAACATGACTATGATGTGACTAAGGTGTTGTTGAAAGGCTAATTCTCATATGCACCTTTACACATGACTATGCATGAAATGTACATGACTATGATAATGTTGTTGTGTTGAATGAAAGGCTATTCTCATGAACACAGTATGAATATGATGTGAAAGGTTTACTCACATATGGATGATTCTAAGGTTGAAAGGACATTCTCACCTAATTGAATCTATGAGCTATTTTATGAGTTGTGTTCAATGAAGGGTAAGATAATCCTTCACACATGTAAATATAACTAAAGACTAAATATGTAAATTTAGGGAAATTATGCTTAGCACCGAGTGGATATGGAAAGTGAGGTAAAGGCCCTCCCATCAATGCAATAGACCGAGTCATCCAAAGGAGTCTCATGAGATGGAAGCTCTCCCGTTAATGCAATAGGCGGGGTTTCTAAAAGCAATCTCCATATCCCATAACTATGTTCCCACATAGGTCTTTATCTAGTGGATCCACCCAAAAGCTAATACACATAGTTCTACCTTAGGCAAGAAGGACACCTCTTTTTGATGTGGGGTAGATAACGGATTCCATATACCTTATATGGTCTATGTCGATTGATGCTATTTCCCTCCATGAACAAGAACAAGAACATGAGTTATGTACTATGGTTCCTCAAGGGGTTCTACTTAGTATGAATGGGGGTATGGAACTTTATTCATGCATTGCACAAGTAGGCTTTGAGAGCGGGCATGGTATGTTTCTCTTATGACATGATGATTATGAGTTAATGCTTGCTTGATATGAATTATGAACATGAACATGAACTATACTTCTGACTTCTTAATGAGCTTAACTTATTGTGAGTGGGGATATGGGACTTCACTTATACATTGCACAAGTAGACCACGAAAGGGGTTATTATGTGGTTTCCTTATTCTATGAAGATATATGAATTTATACCTGTATGATATGGATTGTTGATAAGAGTGGATTTCCTTGTTATAAGCTATGAACATGAATGTTTCCTTGTCTACGATTATTGACTATGGATGAGATCAAAGCATGATAACTATGAGCATGGTGGCTTAAAAGTGGTACTTAGTGTAGATAGGATGTTGAGATCCTATCTATACACTGCACAAGTATAACCTAGGGTTACATATGTGATGGTTTTATTAGGATGAGATGATCTTTGTATTGAATTATATATGTGAACTATGTCTTACGATGATTGGTGTACTTCTACTTTACAAAAGAGAACAAAAAACTTTAAAAAAGGAAGATAAGCTTCCTGTTCTACTTTAGACTAATTTACATAGCTGTCTTCATCATATCTTTTGTTTTGTCGGCTGTCTTCATCAGGCTGCCGGCTATCTCTTTGTCTTTTGTTTTTGGTATTTTATTCCAGCTGTACGGTTGGAACTTCATTATCTTCTCCGTGACACTTGGAACATATATGCTCTGAGTATTTGCTGCTAATAGTTGTGCAATATCTTGTCAATAATACTGGTGAAATGAAATTTTTCTTGATAGCTCGTGTAGTTGGTATATTTTCTGGTTTTAGGAGACTCAGTATCCACTGACGTATTTCTTCCATATCTCCTTCTCTTGTTTCTCGACAGTTTGCATATATCATTGTATTATCTCGGCTGTAGTAACTCCATATTGTATTGTTATTTAGATAATTATTTGCTAACTCCGTTAATATTGTAGCTATTCCGATAACTCTTTTATTAGCGTAGAAATCAGGAATATCTACAATAGGTATCTCATCTTGTTTTTCTATCTTTTCCGGAATTAACATATCTCTGGTCAAACCAATCTTTATTACTTGTATAACTGGTTTTATTTCGTCATATAGTATTTCTGCTGTAGCTGTATAGAACTTTATGAAAAATAGAGTTCCTTTAGTAATTCGTTTGTAGGTTAAAAATGCTTTGTATAGTTCAGGTATCTTCGAAATTTCGTCTCCTGTAGCTGTATACACTGTACTGAGTAGTCCATAATTGTAACAAGTTGTAACTAAGTTTGTATTTGTACCTGGAAGGGCAATTAGTTTGTTATAACCTTGTAGGTGTTGAGTAATGTAATCAGTATTTGGTTCTTTTGGATTTATAGCTCTGGGGTTTTTATTTAGGTAAGTTTGGATTTTATAAATATTTTACGTATATATGCAGTAATATGGGTATATGTATTTTCTGTTGGGCTAAATTTGTTTTTATAAGTATTTGTTTGTGGAGTAGGCACGGATTTTTGTATCTTTGGAGTGTATATGGTTTATCAAAAGTTTATTCATATTTGTATTTGGATAACTTTTTCTTCTCGTAATTTTCTTTGTAGCTCGGATGTACTGCACTGCATTTAAGCAAACGTTATGGGTTTTAGGAGTTTCCCAACGTCTCCTTCTAGCTCTGGAATTTTAACGTCTTCCGATCGACGTAGCTCGCATTTTTACGTCATGCTGCTGACTACTAGCTTGCTCTTTGAGCTTTTGTATCTCACCTTCCATACTATCCACTTTTTTGCAAAGTGTAGTTAGGAGGTTTAATATCTGATCCATTGTATTTGTCTGTTCAATATTTTTCTCTTGAGAGGTGATCTGCAATCACATTTTTGTCAGTTTTTATAACTTCAATGAAAAATTCAATATATTGACCACTAATCTTCTTATTTCTTTTGTTGTAACTGAATCTTGTACCTTTTTAGTTATCCACCATTTTACCTGTGTATTATCTGTTCTAACAATAAATTTGTTATATACAATATATGGCTCAAAAGCTAATAAACATTTATATAAGGCAAATAATTATTTTCTATTTATTTCCCATTTTATTTGTATACAGACCCGAAATAATATCTACAGTGATGTTCTATTTTTTTTTTCTCTTTTCTGTTCACTATGTTTATTTACTATGAATGCTGGACTATTATGTTTACTATTGCTTTCTTGTATATAATTATTTTCTAATAATTCATTTATATGCATTTTAAATTCTGATTGGTCTTCAAAATTATATCTTAATGGTTTTTGTGTTATTATACTATTTTCATCTATTAGTTCAATTTTTACTTTCGTTTTATGTTTATCCCATCCTTGCAATGGGTTTTCGTTATATAATGAATTTAATTTATCATTTATTGCTTGTATTTTATCTACTGTGAATATTATAATTTCTATTTTATGATCATTAGTTGTTATATTTTCTAATTTTTGGGTAATTTTTTCACTTCCTTTTATCCATGGTGTATTTTTTCTGATTTTATTATTAACTCTTTTTGCTCCTATCTTGTGATTACATATGGTAGTGAACCACCAATGTGTTTTTGTTATAGTGTGTGGATATAGTTTTTCTAAAAAAGGCATTCCTAATAATATATCTTTATTTGTAAATTCATAACTATAGATTTCTTCGATTATTAATATTTTATCCCATATTTGTGTTTTTATATTTTTAGCCTTATGTGTTATCATGCTTCCTTCATTATTGAATCCTGTTACTATTAATGGTGTTTTTAATTTTTCCCATTTACTATCTGGTAGACAATTATGTTTACACATATTTGCTTCTGCTCCTGTGTCTATCATAGGTGTGTAATATCTATTATAGTATCCTTCTATAATTATTTTTGCTAAAATGTATATTTTTGTCATTATATTAAGATGTTGTTATTTTATCATATAATTGTTCTTTTAATAATTACTTTCTTAGTTTCATAAGTTATTGTTAATTGTTTATCATCTAAATTATATGGTCTAACTGTTTCTAGCCATTTTATTCCTAAAGTAATATTATTATTTCCTTGATGTATTTTGAATTTAATTTTTATTGGTATTCCTCCAATAATTAGTTCTTGTTCAGTAGTTTCTTCTATATTTACCAAAGCTCTAGGTAATTCTGTATTTATATTTTCTCCTGTAATTATTTCATGTTCTTTGACTAATTCTCTTATAATTTGGTTTTCTGTTTGTCCTGTATTTATAGATATTAAATATTTTCTTTGGTCTAATATTCCTGTAATATAATATTGGTATGGCTGGATTTCATCTTGTTGTAGTTCTTTTAACTTAGGTATTAAATCATAATCTAATCTCCTAGATGTACTAGTTCTTGATGATGAAGGTGTATCATAGCTTAATCTTTTAGATGTACTTAATCTTTCTTTTACTATTTCTAAATCTTCTTCAATATCTAGTTCTTTATAACTGTAATCATTATTATCAATTACTGTAATTATTTTATCAAATGGATTTTCTATTTTGATTTTTTGAATCTTATTTCTTGCTGTTATTTTATGTTTTGTAGTTAATACATATAAATTTTTACATCTTGCTGTAAATATTTTACTTCCTGGTGCTAATTCTATGCCTGACATTTTCCAGTATAGTACTAATGATTTATCTATGTTTTTGTCTTCTATTGCTACTGAATAATTTGCACTTATAATAAATTTAAATTTTTGATATATTAGATTTCCTCTAACTGCACTTATTATACTTTTTTCTATAGGTTGAATTATTCTATCATCTACTAAATATAATTCTATAGGTGTATCTAGCAAAAATAATTATAGAAGGATACTATAACAGGTATTACACACCTATGATAGACACAGGAGCAGAAGCAAATATGTGTAAACATAATTGTCTACCAGATAGTAAATGGGAAAAATTAAAAACACCATTAATAGTAACAGGATTCAATAATGAAGGAAGCATGATAACACATAAGGCTAAAAATATAAAAACACAAATATGGGATAAAATATTAATAATCGAAGAAATCTATAGTTATGAATTTACAAATAAAGATATATTATTAGGAATGCCTTTTTTAGAAAAACTATATCCACACACTATAACAAAAACACATTGGTGGTTCACTACCATATGTAATCACAAAATAGGAGCAAAAAGAGTTAATAATAAAATCAGAAAAAATACACCATGGATAAAAGGAAGTGAAAAAATTACCCAAAAATTAGAAAATGTAACAACTAATGATCATAAAATAGAAATTATAATATTCACAGTAGATAAAATACAAGCAATAAATGATAAGTTAAACTCATTATATAACGAAAATCCATTACAAGGATGGGATAAACACAAAACGAAAGTAAAAATTGAACTAATAGATGAAAATAGTATAATAACACAAAAACCATTAAGATATAATTTTGAAGACCAATCAGAATTTAAAATGCATATAAATGAATTATTAGAAAATAATTATATACAAGAAAGCAATAGTAAACATAATAGTCCAGCATTCATAGTAAATAAACATAGTGAACAGAAAAGAGAAAAAAAAAAATAGAATATCACTGTAGATATTATTTCGGGTCTGTATACAAATAAAATGGGGTAGTTGCGGAAGAGAGAATTGTGGAAGAGGATGGAGTTGAGGATGATCTTCCTCTTCTCCCAACTTACATATATATACAAAATTTACAAACTACTATTTATGAACAGTAGGTGACCTCTACTATTCATGAATAGTGACTGACCTTTACTATTTACACAGTGACTTGACTCTTACTATTCACATAATTGACACTTTACTATTTATGAATAGTATTTTTTGTCTTTTACTATTCATCAACAGTATCATGTCGGGTGACTCCAAATAAAAACAAACAACTTTACTTCTACTTTACAAAAGAGAACAAAAAACTTTAAAAAAGGAAGATAAGCTTCCTGTTCTACTTTAGACTAATTTACATAGCTGTCTCCGTCTATCTTGTTGTTTTGTCGGCTGTCTTTATCAGGCTGCCGGCTATCTCTTTGTCTTTTGTATTTGGTATTTTATTCCAGCTGTACGGTTGGAACTTCATTATCTTCTCCGTGACACTTGGAACATATATGCTCTGAGTATTTGCTGCTAATAGTTGTGCAATATCTTGTCAATAATACTGGTGAAATGAAATTTTTCTTGATAGCTCGTGTAGTTGGTATATTTTCTGGTTTTAGGAGACTCAGTATCCATCGCGTATTTCTTCCATATCTCCTTCTCTTGTTTCTACAGCTTTGCATATATCATTGTATTATCTACTGTAGTAACTCCATATTGTATTGTTATTTAGATAATTATTTGCTAACTCAGTTAATATTGTAGCTATTCGATAACTCTTTTATTAGCGTAGAAATCGTGAATATCTACAATAGGTATCTCATCTTGTTTTTCTATCTTTTAAGATTAACATATCTCTGTCAAACCAATCTTTATTACTTGTATAACTGGTTTTATTTCGTCATATAGTATTTCTGTAGTGTCAGATAGAACTTTATGAAAAATAGAGTTCCTTTAGTAATTCGTTTGTAGGTTAAAAATGCTTTGTATAGTTCGGTATCTTGAAATTTCGTCTCTGTATTTGTATACACTGCATCGAGTAGTCCATAATTGTAACAAGTTGTAACTAAGTTTGTATTTGTACTGGAAGGGCAATTAGTTTGTTATAACCTTGTAGGTGTTGAGTAATGTAATCGAGATTTGGTTCTTTTGGATTTATAGCTCGTGTTTTTATTTAGGTAAGTTTGGATTTTATAAATATTTTACGTATATATACGGGTAATATGGGTATATGTATTTTCTCATTGTTGGGCTGTTTTATAAGTATTTGTTTGTGGAGTAGGCACGGATTTTTGTATCTTTGAGTCAGATATGGTTTATCAAAAGTTTATTCATATTTGTATTTGGATAACTTTTTTCTTACGTAATTTTCTTTGTAGCTCGGATGTACTTGCACTGCATTTAAGCAAACGTTATGGGTTTTAGGGAGTTTCCCAACGTCTCCTTCTAGCTCGAATTTTAACGTCTTCGATCGACGTAGCTCCGCATTTTTTACGTCATGCTGCTGACTACTAGCTTGCTCTTTGAGCTTTTGTATCTCACCTTCCATACTATCCACTTTTTTGCAAAGTGTAGTTAGGAGGTTTAATATCTGATCCATTGTATTTGTCTGTTCAATATTTTTCTCTTGAGAGGTGATCTGCAATCACATTTTTGTCAGTTTTTATAACTTCAATTGTAAATGAAAAATTCAATATATTGACCACTAATCTTCTTATTTCTTTTGTTGTAACTGAATCTTGTACCTTTTTAGTTATCCACCATTTTACCTGTGTATTATCTGTTCTAACAATAAATTTGTTATATACAATGTATGGCTCAAAAGCTAATAAACATTTATATAAGGCAAATAATTCTTTTCTATTTATTTCCCATTTTATTTGTATACAGACCCGAAATAATATCTACAGTGATGTTCTATTTTTTTTTCTCTTTTCTGTTCACTATGTTTATTTACTATGAATGCTGGACTATTATGTTTACTATTGCTTTCTTGTATATAATTATTTTCTAATAATTCATTTATATGCATTTTAAATTCTGATTGGTCTTCAAAATTATATCTTAATGGTTTTTGTGTTATTATACTATTTTCATCTATTAGTTCAATTTTTACTTTCGTTTTGTGTTTATCCCATCCTTGTAATGGATTTTCGTTATATAATGAGTTTAACTTATCATTTATTGCTTGTATTTTATCTACTGTGAATATTATAATTTCTATTTTATGATCATTAGTTGTTACATTTTCTAATTTTTGGGTAATTTTTTCACTTCCTTTTATCCATGGTGTATTTTTTCTGATTTTATTATTAACTTTTTTTGCTCCTATTTTGTGATTACATATGGTAGTGAACCACCAATGCGTTTTGTTATAGTGTGTGGATATAGTTTTTCTAAAAAAGGCATTCCTAATAATATATCTTTATTTGTAAATTCATAACTATAGATTTCTTCGATTATTAATATTTTATCCCATATTTGTGTTTTTATATTTTTAGCTTTATGTGTTATCATGCTTCCTTCATTATTGAATAATCTTACTATTAAAGGTGTTTTTAATTTTTCCCATTTACTATCTGGTAGACAATTATGTTTACACATATTTGCTTCTGCTCCTGTGTCTATCATAGGTGTGTAATATCTATTATAGTATCCTTCTATAATTATTTTTGCTAAAATGTATATTTTTGTCATTATATTAAGATGTTGTTATTTTATCATATAATTGTTCTTTTAATAATTACTTTCTTAGTTTCATAAGTTATTGTTAATTGTTTATCATCTAAATTATATGGTCTAACTGTTTCTAGCCATTTTATTCCTAAAGTAATATTATTATTTCCTTGGTGTATTTTGAATTTAATTTTTATTGGTATTCCTCCAATAATTAGTTCTTGTTCAGTAGTTTCTTCTATATTTACCAAAGCTCTAGGTAATTCTGTATTTATATTTTCTCCTGTAATTATTTCATGTTCTTTGACTAATTTTCTTATAATTTGGTTTTCTGTTTAAACAAACAACTTTACTTCTACTTTACAAAAGAGAACAAAAAACAACTATGGTAAGATTAAATAAAGAAAATGAAGAAATAGATAGAAGAAAAGAAATTGAAAAAATTAGAGAACAAGCTAAAAAAGAAATTAAACAAATAGAAGAAGTAAAAGATACTAGAATTCAAGAACTACAAAAAGAATTAGAAAGACTTAAACAATTATATGAAGAAAAATTAAAAGCAAAAGAAGAATATAAAAAACGAACTGAAGAATTAAAGTTAAATCAAGAAATAGAAAAAATGAAAACAATGTTAGAAGAAACAGAAGAATTACCTGAATTAAAAATAGAAGAAATAAATGAAATAAATGAAGAAGAAAATGACAATATTTCAGAAAATAATTATGAATCACATTCAGAAACATATACTGACCTTATAGAAAAAGATAAAAATATAGAAATAAATGTAGGAAATTTAGATGAGAAACCTAGTACTTCAAATTCTAAAACACGAATTGATACAACCCCAACATATTATACTTATGAAAAAGAAAATAGAGATAAAGTTTTATGGGATAAAAGATTAAATAAAAATTGGATACCTAGACAAACTACAGATCAAAATAATTTCTTAGATTTGGACTGCGTAGCAGATACAAATAAAACAATTCAATTATGGATAGGATATATATCAAAGCAATTAATAGACAACAAAATATCAATAATGGATGCCCCAGGATATATAAAAAGAACACTTATAGGAACAGTAAAAATATGGTTACAAAATTTAACAACAACAAGCTTAGAAACATTAAGAAATAATACGAAACTTAATAATGACATAGCAACATCAGCAATAGACATATTAACTAAATATGAAATATCAATTAGAAATGAATTTGGAAGTATGACAACAGAAATAGAAGAACAACAGAAAGATAAAATAATAAACAGAAATTTAATGAATAAATTAGCAATATGTAAAATGAGATACATAGATGAATATACATGTGCATTTAGAGAATATTATTATAAAGGAATATATACAAATGATGAAAGTAGAGAAATAAGAAAATTATATTACACAAAATTATCAGAACCATTTAGTTCAAAAATAATAAAAGATTGGGAAGAATCAAATACAGTAGATACACTAGGAGCTAGAGTAAAATTTTTACAACAATGGTTTATAAAACTATGTGAAAAACATAAAGAGGAATTAAAACTAGAAAAAATATTAGTAAAAAACCTAAAATATTGTACAAATAAATTAGCACCCCAATTTGGATGTAAAAATCCATATAAATATAAGAAAAGGATAAAGAAATATAAACATTTCAAAACAAAATATAAAGATAAAATCCCAAGAAAAAGATATTATATAAAAAATTATAAACATAAAAGACCACATAGAGTTAAGAAAAATATAACAGAATGTAAATGTTATAATTGTGGAAAACTAGGACATTTAGCTAGAGATTGTAAATTACCAAAAGACTTAAAAAAGAAACAAATAACTGAAATAATAATAGAAAACGACACATACAAACAGATAGATTATTTAGATTATGACTTAGAAAATGAAGATAGCATATACGAAATTACAGATATTGAATTAGAAGAAGAAATAGAGTCATCTTCTGATTATGATTATGACTGAAAGCGACATAAAAATAATAAGTAAAGAAGAATACCAAGATAATGAATATACAGAACAAAAAATAATATTTGACAATAATATGTTTGAACAAATAAAAGGTAAAGAATTAGACTTAAGCATAGATAAGATATTAGAAGTACCTAAACTAAAAAATTTATTCAAATTAAAACAAGATGAATATTATGTAATAAGCCAAAAAGAACATATAATAGATTGTAAATATATTAAAGGAAAAGCTAAAATACCTATCATAAACAAAAAAATAATTAATAAAGAAATTCAAGATTTAAAATCAAAAAATCCAATAAAATATGTACATTTAGGAGCAAATGAAATATTAATAAAAGCATGTTTTAGAGAAGGAATAGATACACCTATAGAATTATATTTAGCGGATGATAGAATAATTCAACCTATAGAAAAAGTATAATAAGTGCAGTTAGAGGAAATCTAATATATCAAAAATTTAAATTTATTATAAGTGCAAATTATTCAAGCAATAGAAGACAAAAACATAGATAAATCATTAGTACTATCTTTGGAAAATGTCAGCATAGAATTAGCACTTTGAAGTAAAATATTTACTGAGAAGATGTAAAAATTTATATGTATTAACTACAAAACATAAAATAACAGCAAGAAATAAGATTCAAAAAATCAAAATAGAAAATCCATTTGATAAAATAATTACTGATAATTGATAATAATGATTCTGATTATAAAGAACTAGATATTGAAGAAGATTTAGAAATAGTAAAAGAAAGATTAAGTACATCTAAAAGATTAAGCTATGATACACCTTCATCATCAAGAACTAGTACATCTAGGAGACTAGATTATGATTTAATACCTAAGTTAAAAGAACTACAACAAGATGAAATCCAGCCATACCAATATTATATTACAGGAATATTAGACCAAAGAAAATATTTAATAACTATAAATACAGGACAAACAGAAAACCAAATTATAAGAGAATTAGTCAAAGAACATGAAATAATTACAGGAGAAAATATAAATACAGAATTACCTAGAGCTTTGGTAAATATAGAAGAAACTACTGAACAAGAACTAATTATTGGAGGAATACCAATAAAAATTAAATTCAAAATACACCAAGGAAATAATAATATTACTTTAGGAATAAAATGGCTAGAAACAGTTAGACCATATAATTTAGATGATAAACAATTAACAATAACTTATGAAACTAAGAAAGTAATTATTAAAAGAACAATTATATGATAAAATAACAACATCTTAATATAATGACAAAAATATACATTTTAGCAAAAATAATTATAGAAGGATACTATAATAGATATTACACACCTATGATAGACACGGAGCGAAGCAAATATGTGTAAACATAATTGTCTACCAGGATAGTAAATGGGAAAAATTAAAAACACCATTAATAGTAACAGATTCAATAATGAAGGAAGCATGATAACACATAAAGCTAAAAATATAAAAACACAAATATGGGATAAAATATTAATAATCGAAGAAATCTATAGTTATGAATTTACAAATAAAGATATATTATTAGGAATGCCTTTTTTAGAAAAACTATATCCACACACTATAACAAAAACACATTGGTGGTTCACTACCATATGTAATCAAAATATAGGAGCACAAAGAGTTAATAATAAAATCAGAAAAAATACACCATGGATAAAAGGAAGTGAAAAATTACCCAAAAATTAGAAAATGTAACAACTTATGATCATAAAATAGAAATTATAATATTCACATTAGATAAAATACAAGCAATAAATGATAAGTTAAACTCATTATATAACGAAAACCCATTACAAGGATGGGATAAACACAAAACAAAAGTAAAAATTGAACTAATAGATGAAAATAGTATAATAACACAAAAACCATTAAGATATACTTTTGAAGACCAATCAGAATTTAAAATGCATATAAATGAATTATTAGAAAATAATTATATACAAGAAAGCAATAGTAAACATAATAGTCCAGCATTCATAGTAAATAAACATAGTGAAATGAAGAGAAAAAAATTAGAACATCACTGTAGATATTATTTCGGGTCTGTATACAAATAAAATGGGAAATAAATAGAAAAGAATTATTTGCCTTATATAAATGTTTATTAGCTTTTGAGCCATACATTGTATATAACAAATTTATTGTTAGAACAGATAATACACAGGTAAAATGGTGGATAACTAAAAAGGTACAAGATTCAGTTACAACAAAAGAAATAAGAAGATTAGTGGTCAATATATTGAATTTTTCATTTACAATTAAAGTTATAAAAACTGACAAAAATGTGATTGCAGATCACCTCTCAAGAGAAAAATATTGAACAGACAAATACAATGGATCAGATATTAAACCTCCTAACTACACTTTGCAAAAAAGTGGATAGTATGGAAGGTGAGATACAAAAGCTCAAAGAGCAAGCTAGTAGTCAGCAGCATGACGTAAAAAATGCGGAGCTACGTCGATCGGAAGACGTTAAAATTCGAGCTAGAAGGAGACGTTGGGAAACTCCCTAAAACCCATAACGTTTGCTTAAATGCAGTGCAGTACATCCGAGCTACAAAGAAAATTACGAAGAAAAAGTTATCCAAATACAAATATGAATAAACTTTTGATAAACCATATCTGACTCCAAAGATACAAAAATCCGTGCCTACTCCACAAACAAATACTTATAAAAATTCTAGCCCAATGAGAAAAATACATATACCCATATTACCCGTACATATACGTAAAATATTTATAAAATCCAAACTTACCTAAATAAAAACACCAGAGCTATAAATCCAAAAGAACCAAATCACGATTACATTACTCAACACCTACAAGGTTATAACAAACTAATTGCCCTTCCAGTACAAATACAAACTTAGTTACAACTTGTTACAATTATGGACTACTCGATGCAGTGTATACACTCTGAGAGCGAAATTTCAAGATACGAACTATACAAAGCATTTTTAACCTACAAACGAATTACCAAAGGAACTCTATTTTTCATAAAGTTCTATACTGACTACTGAGAAATACTATATGTGAAATAAAACCAGTTATACAAGTAATAAAGATTGGTTTGACGAGAGATATGTTAATTAGGAAAATATAGAAAAACAAGATGAGATACCTATTGTAGATATTCTGATTTCTACGCTAATAAAAGAGTTATCGAATAGCTACAATATTAACTGAGTTAGCAAATAATTATCTAAATAACAATACAATATGGAGTTACTACAATGAGATAATACAATGATATATGCAAACTGTCGAGAAACAAGAGAAGGAGATATGGAAGAAATACGTCAGTGGATACTGAGTCTCCTAAAACCAAAAAATATACCAACTACACGAGCTATCAAGAAAAATTTCATTTCACCAGTATTATTGACAAGATATTGCACAACTATTAGCAGCAAATACTCAGAGCATATATGTTCCAAGTGTCACGGAGAAGATAATGAAGTTCCAACCGTACAGCTGGAATAAAATACCAAATACAAAAGACAAAGAGATAGCCGGCTGTCTTTATACCTCTACTATTCATGAATAGTGACTGACCTTTACTATTTACACAGTGACTTGACTCTTACTATTCACATAATTGACACTTTACTATTTATGAATAGTATTTTTTGTCTTTTACTATTCATCAACAGTATCATGTCGGGTGACTCCAAATAAAAACAAACAACTTTACTTCTACTTTACAAAAGAGAACAAAAAACTTTAAAAAAGGGAGATAAGCTTCCTGTTCTACTTTAGACTAATTTACATAGCTGTCTCCGTCTATCTTGTTGTTTTGTCGGCTGTCTTTATCAGGCTGCCGGCTATCTCTTTGTCTTTTGTATTTGGTATTTTATTCCAGCTGTACGGTTGGAACTTCATTATCTTCTCCGTGACACTTGGAACATATATGCTCTGAGTATTTGCTGCTAATAGTTGTGCAAGATACTTTATCAGGCTGCCGGCTATCTCTTTGTCTTTTGTATTTGGTATTTTATTCCAACTGTACGGTTGGAACTTCATTATCTTCTCCGTGACACTTGGAACATATATGCTCTGAGTATTTGCTGCTAATAGTTGTGCAATATCTTGTCAATAATACTGGTGAAATGAAATTTTTCTTGATAGCTCGTGTAGTTGGTATATTTTCTGGTTTTAGAAGACTCGGTATCATCGCGTATTTCTTCCATATCTCCTTCTCTTGTTTCTCGACAGTTTGCATATATCATTGTATTATCTCGGCTGTAGTAACTCCATATTGTATTGTTATTTAGATAATTATTTGCTAACTCCGTTAATATTGTAGCTATTCCGATAACTCTTTTATTAGCGTAGAAATCAGGAATATCTACAATAGGTATCTCATCTTGTTTTTCTATCTTTTCCGGAATTAACATATCTCTGGTCAAACCAATCTTTATTACTTGTATAATCGGTTTTATTTAGTCATATAGTATTTCATTGTATGTATAGAACTTTATGAAAAATAGAGTTCCTTTAGTAATTCGTTTGTAGGTTAAAAATGCTTTGTATAGTTCAGGTATCTTCGAAATTTCGTCTCCTGTAGCTGTATACACTGTACTGAGTAGTCCATAATTGTAACAAGTTGTAACTAAGTTTGTATTTGTACCTGGAAGGGCAATTAGTTTGTTATAACCTTGTAGGTGTTGAGTAATGTAATCGGATTTGGTTCTTTTGGATTTATAGCTCGGTGTTTTTATTTAGGTAAGTTTGGATTTTATAAATATTTTCTCAGATATGTACGGGTAATATGGGTATATGTATTTTTCTGTTGGGCTAGGCTGTTTTTATAAGTATTTGTTTGTGGAGTAGGCACGGATTTTTGTATCTTTGGAGCTGTATATGGTTTATCAAAAAGTTTATTCATATTTGTATTTGGATAACTTTTTTCTTCTGTAATTTTCTTTGTAGCTCCAGATGTACCTGCACCTGCATTTAAGCAAACGTTATGGGTTTTAGGGAGTTTCCCAACGTCTCCTTCTAGCTCTGGAATTTTAACGTCTTCCGATCGACGTAGCTCCGCATTTTTACGTCATCACGACTACTAGCTTGCTCTTTGAGCTTTTGTATCTCACCTTCCATACTATCCACTTTTTGCAAAGTGTAGTTAGGAGGTTTAATATCTGATCCATTGTATTTGTCTGTTCAATATTTTTCTCTTGAGAGGTGATCTGCAATCACATTTTTGTCAGTTTTTATAACTTCAATTGTAAACGAAAAATTCAATATATTGACTACCAGTCTTCTTATTTCTTTTGTTGTAATCGAGTCTTGTACTTTTTTGGTTATCCACCATTTTACCTGTGTATTATCTGTTCTAACAATAAATTTGTTATATACAATGTATGGCTCAAAAGCTAATAAACATTTATATAAGGCAAATAATTCTTTTCTATTTATTTCCCATTTTATTTGTATCTGAGACCGAAATAATATCTCTGATGATGTTCTATTTTTTTCTCTTTTGCTCACTATGTTTATTTACTATGAATCTTTGGACTATTATGTTTACTATTGCTTTCTTGTATATAATTATTTTCTAATAATTCATTTATATGCATTTTAAATTCGATTGGTCTTCAAAATTATATCTTAATGGTTTTGTGTTATTATACTATTTTCATCTATTAGTTCAATTTTTACTTTCGTTTGTGTTTATCCCATCCTTGTAATGGATTTTCGTTATATAATGAGTTTAACTTATCATTTATTGCTTGTATTTTATCTCTGAATATTATAATTTCTATTTTATGATCATTAGTTGTTATATTTTCTAATTTTTGGGTAATTTTTTCACTTCCTTTTATCCATGGTGTATTTTTTCTGATTTTATTATTAACTCTTTTTGCTCCTATCTTGTGATTACATATGGTAGTGAACCACCAATGTGTTTTTGTTATAGTGTGTGGATATAGTTTTTCTAAAAAAGGCATTCCTAATAATATATCTTTATTTGTAAATTCATAACTATAGATTTCTTCGATTATTAATATTTTATCCCATATTTGTGTTTTTATATTTTTAGCCTTATGTGTTATCATGCTTCCTTCATTATTGAATCCTGTTACTATTAATGGTGTTTTTAATTTTTCCCATTTACTATCTGGTAGACAATTATGTTTACACATATTTGCTTCTGCTCCTGTGTCTATCATAGGTGTGTAATATCTATTATAGTATCCTTCTATAATTATTTTTGCTAAAATATATATTTTTGTCATTATATTAAGATGTTGTTATTTTATCATATAATTGTTCTTTTAATAATTACTTTCTTAGTTTCATAAGTTATTGTTAATTGTTTATCATCTATATTATATGGTCTAACTGTTTCTAGCCATTTTATTCCTAAAGTAATATTATTATTTCCTTGATGTATTTTGAATTTAATTTTTATTGGTATTCCTCCAATAATTAGTTCTTGTTCAGTAGTTTCTTCTATATTTACCAAAGCTCTAGGTAATTCTGTATTTATATTTTCTCCTGTAATTATTTCATGTTCTTTGACTAATTCTCTTATAATTTGGTTTTCTGTTTGTCCTGTATTTATAGATATTAAATATTTTCTTTGGTCTAATATTCCTGTAATATAATATTGGTATGGCTGGATTTCATCTTGTTGTAGTTCTTTTAACTTAGGTATTAAATCATAATCTAGTCTCCTAGATGTACTAGTTCTTGATGATGAAGGTGTATCATAGCTTAATCTTTTAGATGTACTTAATCTTTCTTTTACTATTTCTAAATCTTCTTCAATATCTAGTTCTTTATAACTGTAATCATTATTATCAATTACTGTAATTATTTTATCAAATGGATTTTCTATTTTGATTTTTTGAATCTTATTTCTTGCTGTTATTTTATGTTTTGTAGTTAATACATATAAATTTTTACATCTTGCTGTAAATATTTTACTTCCTGGTGCTAATTCTATGCCTGACATTTTCCAGTATAGTACTAATGATTTATCTATGTTTTTGTCTTCTATTGCTACTGAATAATTTGCACTTATAATAAATTTAAATTTTTGATATATTAGATTTCCTCTAACTGCACTTATTATACTTTTTTCTATAGGTTGAATTATTCTATCATCTGCTAAATATAATTCTATAGGTGTATCTATTCCTTCTCTAAAACATGCTTTTATTAATATTTCTGTTGCTCCTAAATGTACATATTTTATTGGATTTTTTGATTTTAAATCTTGAATTTCTTTATTAATTATTTTTTTGTTTATGATAGGTATTTTAGCTTTTCCTTTAATATATTTACAATCTATTATATGTTCTTTTTGGCTTATTACATAATATTCATCTTGTTTTAATTTGAATAAATTTTTTAGTTTAGGTACTTCTAATATCTTATCTATGCTTAAGTCTAATTCTTTACCTTTTATTTGTTCAAACATATTATTGTCAAATATTATTTTTTGTTCTGTATATTCATTATCTTGATATTCTTCTTTACTTATTATTTTTATATCGCTTTCAGTCATAATCAGAATCTGTCTCTATTTCATCTTCTCTGTCTCTATTTCATCTTCTAGTTCAATATCTGTAAATTCGTATATGCTATCTTCATTTTCTAATTCATAATCTAAATAATCTACCTGTTTATATTTATCGTTTTCTATTATTACCTCTGTTATTTGTTTTTTCTTTAAATCTTTTGGTAATTTACAGTTTCCACAATTATAACATTTACATTCTGTTATTTTTTTTTTTTAACTCTATGTGGTCTTTTGTGTTTATAATTTTTTATATAATATCTTTTTCTTGGGATTTTATCTTTATATTTTGTTTTGAAACGTTTATACTTTTTTATCCTTTTCTTTTTATATGAATTTTTGCATCCAAATTGGGGTGCTAATTTACTTGTACAATATGCTAAGTTTTTTACTAATATTTTTTCTAGTTTTAATTCTTCTTTATGTTTTTCACATAATTTCATAAACCATTGTTGTAAGAATTTTACTCTAGCTCCTAGTGTATCTACTGTATTTGATTCTTTCCAATCTTTTATTATTTTTGAACTAAATGGTTCTGGTAATTTTGTGTAATATAGTTTTCTTATTTCTCTACTTTCATCATTTGTATATATTCCTTTATAGTAATATTCTCTAAATGCACATGTATATTCATCTATATAACTCATTTTACATATTGCTAATTTATTCATTAAATTTCTGTTTATTATTTTATCTTTCTGTTGTTCTTCTATTTCTGTTGTCATACTTCCAAATTCATTTCTAATTGATATTTCATATTTAGTTAATATGTCTATTGCTGATGTTGCTATGTCATTATTAAGTTTCGTATTATTTCTTAATGTTTCTAAGCTTGTTGTTGTTAAATTTTGTAACCATATTTTTACTGTTCCTATAAGTGTTCTTTCTATATATCCTGGGGCATCCATTATTGATATTTTGTTGTCTATTAATTGTTTTGATATATAGCCTATCCATAATTGAATTGTTTTATTTGTATCTGCTACGCAGTCCAAATCTAAGAAATTATTTTGGTCTGTAGTTTGTCTAGGTATCCAATTTTTATTTAATCTTTTATCCCATAAAACTTTATCTCTATTTTCTTTTTCATAAGTATAATATGTCGGGGTTGTATCAATTCGTGTTTTAGAATTTGAAGTACTAGGTTTCTCATCTAAATTTCCTACATTTATTTCTATATTTTTATCTTTTTCTATAAGATCAGTATATGTTTCTGAATATGATTCATAATTATTTTCTGAAATATATCTACAGTGATGTTCTATTTTTTTTCTCTTTTCTGTTCACTATGTTTATTTACTATGAATGCTGGACTATTATGTTTACTATTGCTTTCTTGTATATAATTATTTTCTAATAATTCATTTATATGCATTTTAAATTCTGATTGGTCTTCAAAATTATATCTTAATGGTTTTTGTGTTATTATACTATTTTCATCTATTAGTTCAATTTTTACTTTCGTTTTATGTTTATCCCATCCTTGCAATGGGTTTTCGTTATATAATGAATTTAATTTATCGTTTATCTACTGTGAATATTATAATTTCTATTTTATGGTCATTAGTTGTTACCTTATTCCTGATAATCTCTTGATTATTATTTGATAATTATCATGTTATAGTATTGTTATACTAAATAAATTCGAAGTAGTTTGCTATGAACGAAGGTAAGCTGAGAATAGGTAAGCCCAGACTATGCCATCCTAAAACGGAAACCCAGTTAGGCAAAAGAGAAGCCGTTTGAGGAAATGCGTACGCAGTTGAAGGCGTCATAGGGTAACTGATTGAAGCTGAAAATCATAGTAGTGACCAAAAGAATTTATTTAGGATAACTTTAATATAATCTGATAATTGATAATAACAAACAAGAAGGTTAGAAGGAATAAACTTGTTTAGACTCATGAAAATGATGAATACATACTTACTAAATGGATCCATTATAAGTTTGAAAACATTTTTTCATAATATCCTTGCTTTTTTATCATAAGATTTTGTATTTCTTTTATAGTTTCTGAAATATATTCTAAGTATTCCATATCTTGGGTTCTTCGATATGTTATAATATTTTCTATTAAAAGTTTATTTAATAGTTCTAAATCTTCCATAGTTTGTAACCAATATGTCATATATTCGTAATTTATCATTGTTCTGAACATAAATCATATAATTCATCTATATTTTGAATAGTTAGTTCTTGCCAGTTTTGTTCTATTAGTTCCATTATCTGATCTAGTTCTATCATTTCTTCAATAATTAAAAGGTCATACTCCATCCTCTTCCACAATTCTCTCTTCCGCAACTACCCCCCCCCCCATATTGGTATCAGAGCTAGATAAGAAAAAATATAAATGGAGAAATCTAGTAATAACCAGGAAGCTATAAAGGAATCAATTCCAGAAAATCTACAAACTAAGGTATGTTCATATTTCAATATGAATAACTAAACTATCTTATTCCTGATAACCTCTTGATTATTATTAGATTATTATCATGTTATAGTATTGTTATACTGAATAAATTCGAAGTAGTTTGCTATGAACGAAGGTAAGCTGAGAATAGGTAAGCCCAGACTATGCCATCCTAAAACGGAAACCCAGTTAGGCAAAAGAGAAGCCGTTTGAGGAAGTATGCGTACGATTGAAGGCGCTGTTAGGGTAACTGATTGAAGCTGAAAATCATAGTAGTGACCAAAAGAATTTATTCAGAATAACTTTAATATAATCTGATAATTGATAATAACAAACAAGAAGGTTAGAAGGAATAAACTTGTTTAGAAATTATGAAAATGGTACCTACATACTTACTAAATGGAGATGATAAATATAAAATACTTATTTTATATATCCTTAGAACATTAAATATTGACATAAAAAGAGAAATTTACGATCTTTTACTTATTGAAGAAATAATAGAATTAGACCGAATAAATGAACTAATAGAACAAAATTGGCAAGAAATAACTATCCAAAACATGTATGAATTATATGACTTATGTTCAGATTAATGATAAATTACGAATATATGACATATTGGTTACAAACTATGGAAGATTTAGAACTATTAAATAAACTTTTAATAGAAAATATTATAATATATCAAAGAACCCAAGATATGGAATACTTAGAATATATTTCAGAAAATATAAAAGAAATACAAAATCTTATAATAAAGAAACAAGAATATTATGAAAAAATGTTTTTATAATGGATGAAACTTATAGAGAACAATTATTAGAAAAAATTAATGAAATAAAACAAGAATTAAGATTTAGACAAAATAGACTAGAAGAAAATATATGGGCAGGAGTATGCCAAAAATCTATAAAAGCACAAAGAAAAACAATATTTTTATTAGATCTACAATTACAACACTTAGAATATAAATATCAACATAACTTATAATGAATAAAGAAGAATATGCTGTAGAAGAAAAAATATATAAAAGGTAAAGAATTAGACTTAAGCATAGATAAGATATTAGAAGTACCTAAACTAAAAAATTTATTCAAATTAAAACAAGATGAATATTATGTAATAAGCCAAAAAGAACATATAATAGATTGTAAATATATTAAAGGAAAAGCTAAAATACCTATCATAAACAAAAAAATAATTAATAAAGAAATTCAAGATTTAAAATCAAAAAATCCAATAAAATATGTACATTTAGGAAATGAAATATTAATAAAAGCATGTTTTAGAGAAGGAATAGATACACCTATAGAATTATATTTAGCAGATGATAGAATAATTCAACCTATAGAAAAAAGTATAATAAGTGCAGTTAGAGGAAATCTAATATATCAAAAATTTAAATTTATTATAAGTGCAAATTATTCAGTAGCAATAGAAGACAAAAACATAGATAAATCATTAGTACTATACTGGAAAATGTCAGGCATAGAATTAGCACCAGGAAGTAAAATATTTACAGCAAGATGTAAAAATTTATATGTATTAACTACAAAACATAAAATAACAGCAAGAAATAAGATTCAAAAAATCAAAATAGAAAATCCATTTGATAAAATAATTACAGTAATTGATAATAATGATTACAGTTATAAAGAACTAGATATTGAAGAAGATTTAGAGATAGTAAAAGAAAGATTATAATTGTGGAAGAGGATGGAGTTGAGGATGATCTTCCTCTTCTCCCAACTTACATATATATACAAAATTTACAAACTACTATTTATGAACAGTAGGTGACCTCTACTATTCATGAATAGTGACTGACCTTTACTATTTACACAGTGACTTGACTCTTACTATTCACATAATTGACACTTTACTATTTATGAATAGTATTTTTTGTCTTTTACTATTCATCAACAGTATCATGTCGGGTGACTCCAAATAAAAACAAACAACTTTACTTCTACTTTACAAAAGAGAACAAAAAACTTTAAAAAAGGAAGATAAGCTTCCTGTTCTACTTTAGACTAATTTACATAGTTTGTCTCCGCCTATCTTGTTGTTTTGTCATTTGCCTTTATCAGTCACGGCTATCTCTCTTTGTCTTTTGTATTTGGTATTTTATTCCAAATTTGCACGGTTGGAACTTCATTATCTTCTCCGTGACACTTGGAACATATATGCTCGAGTATTTCACGCTAATAGTTGTGCAATATCTTGTCAATAATCTTGGTGAAATGAAATTTTTCTTGATAGCTCGTGTAGTTGGTATATTTTCCGGTTTTAGGAGACTCAAGATTCACGACGTATTTCTTCCATATCTCCTTCTCTTGTTTCTACGCTTGCATATATCATTGTATTATCTACTGTAGTAACTCCATATTGTATTGTTATTTAGATAATTATTTGCTAACTCCGTTAATATTGTAGCTATTCCGATAACTCTTTTATTAGCGTAGAAATCAGGAATATCTACAATAGGTATCTCATCTTATTTTTCTATCTTTTCCTAATTAACATATCTCGTCAAACCAATCTTTATTACTTGTATAATCGGTTTTATTTCGTCATATAGTATTTCATGTAGTCAGATAGAACTTTATGAAAAATAGAGTTCCTTTAGTAATTCGTTTGTAGGTTAAAAATGCTTTGTATAGTTCGTATCTTCAAATTTCGTCTCAGTGTTTGTATACACTGCATCGAGTAGTCCATAATTGTAACAAGTTGTAACTAAGTTTGTATTTGTACCTGGAAGGGCAATTAGTTTGTTATAACCTTGTAGGTGTTGAGTAATGTAATCAGTATTTGGTTCTTTTGGATTTATAGCTCTGGGGTTTTTATTTAGGTAAGTTTGGATTTTATAAATATTTTCTGTATATGTACGGGTAATATGGGTATATGTATTTTTCTGTTGGGCTAGGCTGTTTTTATAAGTAGTTGTTTGTGGAGTAGGCACGGATTTTTGTATCTTTGGAGCTGTATATGGTTTATCAAAAAGTTTATTCATATTTGTATTTGGATAGCTTTTTTCTTCTGTAATTTTCTTTGTAGCTCCAGATGTACCTGCACCTGCATTTAAGCAAACGTTATGGGTTTTAGGGAGTTTCCCAACGTCTCCTTCTAGCTCTGGAATTTTAACGTCTTCCGATCGACGTAGCTCCGCATTTTTTACGTCATGCTGCTGACTACTAGCTTGCTCTTTGAGCTTTTGTATCTCACCTTCCATACTATCCACTTTTTTGCAAAGTGTAGTTAGGAGGTTTAATATCTGATCCATTGTATTTGTCTGTTCAATATTTTTCTCTTGAGAGGTGATCTGCAATCACATTTTTGTCAGTTTTTATAACTTCAATTGTAAATGAAAAATTCAATATATTGACCACTAATCTTCTTATTTCTTTTGTTGTAACTGAATCTTGTACCTTTTTAGTTATCCACCATTTTACCTGTGTATTATCTGTTCTAACAATAAATTTGTTATATACAATGTATGGCTCAAAAGCTAATAAACATTTATATAAGGCAAATAATTCTTTTCTATTTATTTCCCATTTTATTTGTATACAGACCCGAAATAATATCTACAGTGATGTTCTATTTTTTTTTCTCTTTTCTGTTCACTATGTTTATTTACTATGAATGCTGGACTATTATGTTTACTATTGCTTTCTTGTATATAATTATTTTCTAATAATTCATTTATATGCATTTTAAATTCTGATTGGTCTTCAAAATTATATCTTAATGGTTTTTGTGTTATTATACTATTTTCATCTATTAGTTCAATTTTTACTTTCGTTTTGTGTTTATCCCATCCTTGTAATGGATTTTCGTTATATAATGAGTTTAACTTATCATTTATTGCTTGTATTTTATCTACTGTGAATATTATAATTTCTATTTTATGATCATTAGTTGTTATATTTTCTAATTTTTGGGTAATTTTTTCACTTCCTTTTATCCATGGTGTATTTTTTCTGATTTTATTATTAACTCTTTTTGCTCCTATCTTGTGATTACATATGGTAGTATCAATATGGGGGGGTAGTTGCGGAAGAGAGAATTGTGGAAGAGGATGGAGTTGAGGATGATCTTCCTCTTCTCCCAACTTACATATATATACAAAATTTACAAACTACTATTTATGAACAGTAGGTGACCTCTACTATTCATGAATAGTGACTGACCTTTACTATTTACACAGTGACTTGACTCTTACTATTCACATAATTGACACTTTACTATTTATGAATAGTATTTTTTGTCTTTTACTATTCATCAACAGTATCATGTCGGGTGACTCCAAATAAAAACAAACAACTTTACTTCTACTTTACAAAAGAGAACAAAAAACTTTAAAAAAGGAAGATAAGCTTCCTGTTCTACTTTAGACTAATTTACATAGTCATTGCTCTCTATCTTGTTGTTTTGTCGGCTGTCTTTATCAGGCTGCCGGCTATCTCTTTGTCTTTTGTATTTGGTATTTTATTCCAGCTGTACGGTTGGAACTTCATTATCTTCTCCGTGACACTTGGAACATATATGCTCTGAGTATTTGCTGCTAATAGTTGTGCAATATCTTGTCAATAATACTGGTGAAATGAAATTTTTCTTGATAGCTCGTGTAGTTGGTATATTTTCCGGTTTTAGGAGACTCGGTATCCATCGATTTATTTCTTCCATATCTCCTTCTCTTGTTTCTCGCGGTTTGCATATATCATTGTATTATCTCGGCTGTAGTAACTCCATATTGTATTGTTATTTAGATAATTATTTGCTAACTCCGTTAATATTGTAGCTATTCCGATAACTCTTTTATTAGCGTAGAAATCAGGAATATCTACAATAGGTATCTCATCTTGTTTTTCTATCTTTTCCGGAATTAACATATCTCTGGTCAAACCAATCTTTATTACTTGTATAACTGGTTTTATTTCGTCATATAGTATTTCTGCTGTAGCTGTATAGAACTTTATGAAAAATAGAGTTCCTTTAGTAATTCGTTTGTAGGTTAAGAATGCTTTGTATAGTTCAGGTATCTTCGAAATTTCGTCTCCTGTAGCTGTATACACTGTACTGAGTAGTCCATAATTGTAACAAGTTGTAACTAAGTTTGTATTTGTACCTGGAAGGGCAATTAGTTTGTTATAACCTTGTAGGTGTTGAGTAATGTAATCAGTATTTGGTTCTTTTGGATTTATAGCTCTGGTGTTTTTATTTAGGTAAGTTTGGATTTTATAAATATTTTCTGTATATGTACGGGTAATATGGGTATATGTATTTTTCTGTTGGGCTAGGCTGTTTTTATAAGTATTTGTTTGTGGAGTAGGCACGGATTTTTGTATCTTTGGAGCTGTATATGGTTTATCAAAAAGTTTATTCATATTTGTATTTGGATAACTTTTTTCTTCTGTAATTTTCTTTGTAGCTCCAGATGTACCTGCACCTGCATTTAAGCAAACGTTATGGGTTTTAGGGAGTTTCCCAACGTCTCCTTCTAGCTCTGGAATTTTAACGTCTTCCGATCGACGTAGCTCGCATTTTTACGTCATGCTGCTGACTACTAGCTTGCTCTTTGAGCTTTTGTATCTCACCTTCCATACTATCCACTTTTTTGCAAAGTGTAGTTAGGAGGTTTAATATCTGATCCATTGTATTTGTCTGTTCAATATTTTTCTCTTGAGAGGTGATCTGCAATCACATTTTTGTCAGTTTTTATAACTTCAATTGTAAATGAAAAATTCAATATATTGACCACAAATCTTCTTATTTCTTTTGTTGTAACTGAATCTTGTACCTTTTTAGTTATCCACCATTTTACCTGTGTATTATCTGTTCTAACAATAAATTTGTTATATACAATGTATGGCTCAAAAGCTAATAAACATTTATATAAGGCAAATAATTCTTTTCTATTTATTTCCCATTTTATTTGTATACAGACCCGAAATAATAGCTACAGTGATGTTTTATTTTTTCCTCTTTTCTGTTCACTATGTTTATTTACTATGAATGCTGGACTATTATGTTTACTATTGCTTTCTTGTATATACTTATTTTCTAATAATTCATTTATATGCATTTTAAATTCTGATTGGTCTTCAAAATTATATCTTAATGGTTTTTGTGTTATTATACTATTTTCATCTATTAGTTCAATTTTTACTTTTGTTTTGTGTTTATCCCATCCTTGTAATGGGTTTTCGTTATATAATGAGTTTAACTTATCATTTATTGCTTGTATTTTATCTACTGTGAATATTATAATTTCTATTTTATGGTCATTAGTTGTTACATTTTCTAATTTTTGGGTAATTTTTTCACTTCCTTTTATCCATGGTGTATTTTTTCTGATTTTATTATTAACTCTTTTTGCTCCTATCTTGTGATTACATATGGTAGTGAACCACCAATGTGTTTTTGTTATAGTGTGTGGATATAGTTTTTCTAAAAAAGGCATTCCTAATAATATATCTTTATTTGTAAATTCATAACTATAGATTTCTTCGATTATTAATATTTTATCCCATATTTGTGTTTTTATATTTTTAGCTTTATGTGTTATCATGCTTCCTTCATTATTGAATCCTGTTACTATTAATGGTGTTTTTAATTTTTCCCATTTACTATCTGGTAGACAATTATGTTTACACATATTTGCTTCTGCTCCTGTGTCTATCATAGGTGTGTAATATCTATTATAGTATCCTTCTATAATTATTTTTGCTAAAATGTATATTTTTGTCATTATATTAAGATGTTGTTATTTTATCATATAATTGTTCTTTTAATAATTACTTTCTTAGTTTCATAAGTTATTGTTAATTGTTTATCATCTAAATTATATGGTCTAACTGCTTTAGCCATTTTATTCCTAAAGTAATATTATTATTTCCTTGGTGTATTTTGAATTTAATTTTTATTGGTATTCCTCCAATAATTAGTTCTTGTTCAGTAGTTTCTTCTATATTTACCAAAGCTCTAGGTAATTCTGTATTTATATTTTCTCCTGTAATTATTTCATGTTCTTTGACTAATTCTCTTATAATTTGGTTTTCTGTTTGTCCTGTATTTATAGATATTAAATATTTTCTTTGGTCTAATATTCTGTAATATAATATTGGTATGGTGGATTTCATCTTGTTGTAGTTCTTTTAACTTAGGTATTAAATCATAATCTAGTCTTCTAGATGTACTAGTTCTTGATGATGAAGGTGTATCATAGCTTAATCTTTTAGATGTACTTAATCTTTCTTTTACTATCTCTAAATCTTCTTCAATATCTAGTTCTTTATAACTGTAATCATTATTATCACCATCGTAATTATTTTATCAAATGGATTTTCTATTTTGATTTTTTGAATCTTATTTCTTGCTGTTATTTTATGTTTTGTAGTTAATACATATAAATTTTTACATCTTGTCAGAAATATTTTACTTCACGGTGCTAATTCTATGCCCGACATTTTCAAAGATAGTACTAATGATTTATCTATGTTTTTGTCTTCTATTGCTCTGAATAATTTGCACTTATAATAAATTTAAATTTTTGATATATTAGATTTCCTCTAACGCACTTATTATACTTTTTCTATAGGTTGAATTATTCTATCATCCGCTAAATATAATTCTATAGGTGTATCTATTCCTTCTCTAAAACATGCTTTTATTAATATTTCTGTTCCTAAATGTACATATTTTATTGGATTTTTGATTTTAAATCTTGAATTTCTTTATTAATTATTTTTTTGTTTATGATAGGTATTTTAGCTTTTCCTTTAATATATTTACAATCTATTATATGTTCTTTTTGGCTTATTACATAATATTCATCTTGTTTTAATTTGAATAATTTTTTAGTTTAGGTACTTCTAATATCTTATCTATGCTTAAGTCTAATTCTTTACCTTTTATTTGTTCAAACATATTATTGTCAAATATTATTTTTTGTTCTGTATATTCATTATCTTGATATTCTTCTTTACTTATTATTTTTATATCGCTTACCATAATCGTGTCTCTATTTCATCTTCTAATTCAATATCTGTAAATTCGTATATGCTATCTTCATTTTCTAATTCATAATCTAAATAATCTATCTGTTTATATTTATCCTTTTCTATTATTACCTCTGTTATTTGTTTTTTCTTTAAATCTTTTGGTAATTTACAGTTTCTAGCTAAATGTCCTAGTTTTCCACAATTATAACATTTACATTCTGTTATATTTTTTTTTTAACTCTATGTGGTCTTTTGTGTTTATAATTTTTTATATAATATCTTTTTCTTGGGATTTTATCTTTATATTTTGTTTTAAAGCGTTTATACTTCTTTATTCTTTTCTTTTTATATGAATTTTTGCATCCAAATTGGGGTGCTAATTTACTTGTACAATATGCTAAGTTTTTTACTAATATTTTTTCTAGTTTTAATTCTTCTTTATGTTTTTCACATAATTTCATAAACCATTGTTGTAAGAATTTTACTCTAGCTCCTAGTGTATCTACTGTATTTGATTCTTCCCAATCTTTTATTATTTTTGAACTAAATGGTTCTGATAATTTTGTGTAATATAATTTTCTTATTTCTCTACTTTCATCATTTGTATATATTCCTTTATAATAATATTCTCTAAATGCACATGTATATTCATCTATGTATCTCATTTTACATATTGCTAATTTATTCATTAAATTTCTGTTTATTATTTTATCTTTCTGTTGTTCTTCTATTTACATTGTCATACTTCCAAATTCATTTCTAATTGATATTTCATATTTAGTTAATATGTCTATTGCTGATGTTGCTATGTCATTATTAAGTTTTGTATTATTTCTTAGTGTTTCTAAGCTTGTTGGTGTTAAATTTTGTAACCATATTTTTACTGTTCCTATAAGTGTTCTTTCTATATATCCTGGGGCATCCATTATTGATATTTTGTTGTCTATTAATTGTTTTGATATATAACCTATCCATAATTGAATTGTTTTATTTGTATTCGCATGATCTAAATCTAAGAAATTATTTTGATCTGTAGTTTGTCTAGGTATCCAATTTTTATTTAATCTTTTATCCCATAAAACTTTATCTCTATTTTCTTTTTCATAAGTATAATATGTCGGGGTTGTATCAATTCGTGTTTTAGAATTTGAAGTACTAGGTTTCTCATCTAAATTTCCTACATTTATTTCTATATTTTTATCTTTTTCTATAAGGTCAGTATATGTTTCTGAATATGTTTCATAATTATTTTCTGAAATATTGTCATTTTCTTCTTCTTTTATTTCATTTATTTCTTCTATTTTTAACTCGTAATTCTTACATTTCTTCTAACATTGTTTTCATTTTTTATATTTCTTGATTTAACTTTTATTCTTCAGTTCTTTTTTTATATTCTTCTTGTGCTTTTAATTTTTCTGCATATAATTGTTTAAGTCTTTCTTATTCTTTTTGTTATTCTTGAATTCTAGTATGTTTTAGTTCTTCTATTTGTTTAATTTCTTTTTAGCTTGTTCTCTAATTTTTTCAATTTCTTTTCTTCTATCTATTTCTTCATTTTCTTTATTTAATCTTACCATAGTTGTTAGACTATCTTCTAATTTTGCTGATTCTTTATCTGGCATTAGATATAATTGGGTTCCTATTTTTTTATATCTTCGTTCTAAGTTTGAGTGTATTATTTTTATTTCTAGTCCATCTTGACTTTTATATATCTTTTCTTCTACAGCATATTCTTCTTTATTCATTATAAGTTATGTTGATATTTATATTCTAAGTGTTGTAATTGTAGATCTAATAAAAATATCGTTTTTCTTTGTGCTTTTATAGATTTTTGGCATACTCCTGCCCATATATTTTCTTCTAGTCTATTTTGTCTAAATCTTAATTCTTGTTTTATTTCATTAATTTTTTCTAATAATTGGTCTTTGTAAGTTTCATCCATTAATAAAACATTTTTTCATAATATTCTCGTTTTTTTATCATAAGATTTTGTATTTCTTTTATATTTTCTGAAATATATTCTAAGTATTCCATATCTTGGGTTCTTTGATATATTATAATATTTTCTATTAAAAGTTTATTTAATAGTTCTAAATCTTCCATAGTTTGTAACCAATATGTCATATATTCGTAATTTATCATTAATCTGAACACAAGTCATATAATTCATATATATTTTGGATAGTTATTTCTTGCCAATTTTGTTCTATTAGTTCATTTATTCGGTCTAATTCTATTATTTCTTCAATAAGTAAAAGATCGTAAATTTCTCTTTTTATGTCAATATTTAATGTTCTAAGGATATATAAAATAAGTATTTTATATTTATCATCTCCATTTAGTAAGTATGTATTCATCATTTTCATGAGTCTAAACAAGTTTATTCCTTCTAACCTTCTTGTTTGTTATTATCAATTATCAGATTATATTAAAGTTATCCTAAATAAATTCTTTTGGTCACTACTATGATTTTTCAATCGCTATCGCCTTACTTTCAATCGGTAATGCATACTTCCTCAAACGGCTTCTCTTTTGCCTAACTGGGTTTCCGTTTTAGGATGGCATAGTCTGGGCTTACCTATTCTCAGCTTACCTTCGTTCATAGCAAACTACTTCAAATTTATTTAGTATAACAATACTATAACATGATAATTATCAAATAATAATCAAGAGATTATCAGGAATAAGATAGTTTAGTTATTCATATTGAAATATGAACATACCTCAGTTTGTAGATTTTCTGGAATTGATTCCTTCATAGCTTCCTGGTTGATGTTAGATTTCTCCATAAATATTTGTTTTTATCTAGCTCTGATACCAATATGGGGGGGGGTAGTTGCGGAAGAGAGAATTGTGGAAGAGGATGGTCCTTCACTGCATATTTTTGGCGATTATAAATACGTTTTTGAACATTTAGTTTGTGAGCTTTTATCATTATCAAGTATCTTATTTTTGAATATTGAGTATTCTGAACTGAGAGACAAGTTCTCCTTAGCTTTGAAGAATTGAAGTTTTCCATTTTTAAGATATTGGAAGTGGGTCTTTGTGATTCTTCAATTTAGACCTTTGTAAAGACGAAATTAATCTTACCTAGTTGATGGAAACACAATTTGGTAACGATTTTTATCTTTTTATGATGTCTAGCTAAAACCCCAATTCTTGGGGTGTGATTATGTGATTATGGGATGATTTAGTTTGTGGGTATTGCTAATTGTTAGTTTAAATTCTATTTGGAAGTGATTTCAATCAGTAATTGTATTTTAATTTAAAGAATTGTAGTTGCTAATGTAGTTCTACCTTCATGTTGTTGGTTTGCTCGAGAGAGGGAGGTTTTAAAACCAAGATTACTAATTGATGGTCTGTAGGTATCAGGTTGGCATGGATTCAGCTTGAGAGAGTGAATCCTAAACCCTTTTCCACACATTCAGCTCGAGAGAGCGAATGGACTAAAGTGTAAGTTGTTCTTATTTGCATGTTTGTCGATGTTCGAGAGAAATCGGCCTGATTCAGGGTAAATTGTTTGGGAGAATGTTTACCCCCTCTAGATTCTAGCTTATTCACTAATTTACAGTTATTTTCTAACAGTTGCAATTACCCATTTGTCTACATTAGCCTATAATCAAATCACATCCCAAGAACTCGTCTCATTATTGTCATTCTCGTGTTATTTGTTGTTGTTGTAGCTGATAGTTATAACTAAAACCCCCTTATTTGACATTCGTGTCACCCATCGTAAATGTCTATTCCTATGATTGACTTGAGCATATTCGTACTTTTCTATTGAATCTTAAACACGTACCACTCCCTGTGGGATTTGACCCCAACTCATTTAGTTGGGTTATATACTGACTAATGATCATTAACTTTTAGAATTGGATTAAGTGTCTTTGATAGCGTTATTCAATCAGAAGCTCAATCCTAGATATGTAGGTTTGTATAGAATTTTGACAAGGGTTGGTAATGTGGCTTAAGGTAGCCCATTACCTATCAAATTAAAGATAATAGAATCCTCTTTCAAATGCCACCGAGTTTGCTAAAATCCCAGCTCCAAGTAAAAAGTTATGCTCATTTTAGTGAAGCCCTATCGGGTAAACCACAAACCACGACCGAAGTCTACAGTTGGTAGTCTAAACGATGGTCCGTAGTTCCCTCTGTGGATGGCCAGCGTCAGCTTTTAAGTTAGGGTCATTTAGGTCTTTTTCGTATGTGTTGGGGCCCTTAAACTACTTCATTTAATGCCTAAACTGCGTCGTTTTACTGAGTCTAAACCCAATAACTTATTCAGACTTGCCCACAACCCTTATTCTCCAAAAATCATCCAAACTTGGAGCAAAAAGAAGAGCAATAAGTCGACCAAACCTCCCAAGAACAAGCAGCGGTGTTCTTCTAGGTTCAACCCCAAAATCCAATTAATTTCGACATAGATTTCATCACCATGTATGTGGGATTTCACTAGTGGGTTTCTTTCATCCATTAGGTCCCTAAAATTCAATTAGTTCCTTGATTCTCCATATCTTGTTTCGAACTAGGGGTTTCTAAAACCTTTGAGATTTGTTGTGATCTAGATGTTGTAGTATCCTTAATCGTAATTGCATGTTTCTTGGAAAGTTTTCTTAATTCATTGTATAAAACTCAGAACTCTAGTTTGTATAAATTCTCTTACTTCATGAATTATACTTGCTAGGTCAGTTAAACAGATGATTATGCTCCAGTTTTTGAATGTCATATTATCAGTACATAAATGTTGCATTCTCAAATTGCATGTCAGTTCTTTGAGCTATTTAGTATTTCAGTTACATTTGTGTCATTTACATATTCAGTTGGGAGTACTACACTTAGCACCAAGTTGGACTAGGGTTCAGTGTACCGTCATAGTCCCAGAACTACGTACCCTCGTAGAAGTATAAGTCCCCTCTATTGGGCATCAGATTTAATTATCACGCCAGTCATGCCTTTATACACCTAGCAAGGTATATTGGGTCCTCTCGATGAGGCGTATACATCGGACTCCACGTTTAGCTCACGTGGTTTTATGTCGGTTAATAGTAGCTCACACAATGGACTCTAGTGCATTTGACCGTGGTTTGATATGCTTCAAAGATTCACCAACATGTTATTTTCTTGATTAGTTCTTGGCCATTGCATTCATCTTAGCATTTCAGTTGTGTTTTAGTATTTACATTCTTGCTCAGTTATGCTTTGTTCAGCTTATATATATTTGTTCGGCTTAGTATCTATATCATGCATGCTCAGTACATTCCAAGTATTGACGCATACACTGCGCTACATCCTTTCATAATGTAGGTTCAGGTACTCAGCATCCAGATCGCGCTTAGGTCGATTCTCGGTCCACATTTTGGCAGCTTCAGTGGCGAGTCCTCATACTTCGAGGACAACAAAAATGCTTTTCATTTTCAACTTTTTATTCAGTTTTTAGTTTTTTTAGAGTTAGCTGGGGGCCATGTCCCAGCAACTCAACTCAGTTAGAGGCTTTTCATACATAATAGTAAAATTAGCTTGAATTGTTAAGTTTATCTTTCTATTGTTATTAAAATCTTAGTATGGTTTATACATTCAGACTAGTTGGGGTTTCCTTATTTTCCAGTTATCTATTGTTTTAGCTTCCTCATAGTATATGTCTTATTCATTTATTCTCAAGATGCTTGAGATATGCCAGACAGAGGGTTATCTTAGGGTCACTCGTGATCCTAGGTCTCGTGTTACGTCAAGGGGGTAGCCTCGAGGTGTGACAAACCCGAGCTCCCCTAACTGCTCCTTTTCCCAAAATTTCAACTTTTCAACCTACAAATTCAACACTCATTATTCAAACAACAATAAGAGCTTAAACACATGGTTTACATCCCAAGAATTTCCTTATTTAACGTCATGGCACGATGTAGATAATCCTTTAAGATTCATTCTTTGGGTTAGCCAAGGTATCACTTGGTAAACCCCCTTTTGGCCTTGGGTTCAAATGAGATGATATCTTACCCATTTGTGTTTCCAGTTGCTTAATGGAAAAGGAGTGACAAGTAACCATTTGTTTTAGTGTGGAGACGTCCTCTTTCATTTCTTTAAGCACCTTATCCTAACCTTCCACTTTATTGAGAATGCATGTAAGCATATCTTTAGTGTGAAAGTTCTCTAAGTCAACCCTTTGCTCTTTTGGATTTTGAAGTTCATGGGGAGAAACATATCTCTCCTTGTCATCATCACGCTCCCTCCAATTTGTACCACGATCACGCCACTCCCTAACACTATCCTTCCAACCTTCATCAGGCTCTCTATTCCAACCTTGGTTTCAACCTGGCCTTGGATAATTTTGGTGGAAACCACCTCCTTGATTGCTAGAAAGTGTACTTCTTCATCGTTCAATGCTTCAGAGTGTTCATCATCAGGAATCACTTCATTAATTCCAACAGCATTCACAGCCCTAGAACCATTGCCCATAACATATTTTAACAAAAGATCCATTTGGGTCATCATTTTGGCCATATTTTGATCCCGCTCTTGGTCTTTTTCTATTTGCTCCTTTGTCATCCTGAAATTCAAAGGAGACATCTGATCCTCCCAGGTATACCAAGCTCAGTTTATCTTTGTCATCCCATCAAAGAGAGTCGATGTTATCTCAAAAGGTTGCTGCTTAATACCTCCTCGGACAAGTTGATCAACCACACTTTTTTTCACAGAGTCAAGACTCCTGTAGAAGTGTTGTAATAACACGTTGTTTGGAAGCCCATGAGTCGGACATTAGAGTAACAACTTATGAAATCTCAGCCATGTTTCGTGGATTGGTTCACCATCCAAACATTTAATGCCTTGAATATTGTCTCTTAATTCTATCATCTTTGAAGGAGGGAAAAATCTTATATAAAATGCCTCGATAAGCTCATCCCAAGACGTAATAGAATCCCTTAGTAGATCAGCTAACCATTAGGTTGCTTCCCCCATTAACGAAAAAGGAAACAACCGGAGCCGGATTCACTCTTATGAGATGTTTTTGAATGAGAATGGACCACACACGTCCAAAAAGTTCCAAATATGGTCATAGGGATCCTCATGAGCTAGCCCTTTCAATAAACCTTTCATTTGCAATAATTGCAACATCGTGCTAGTCACATGGAATACAACATTTCTCACAACCTGATGTAAACACATAGCACCTACACCATCCAATTGAACTGCTTCATTGACATCATTCAGATTTCCAATGTCATCTTGGAGTCCAAGCTGGCTACCGTTACTTCCATTCACACTCATCTCATCACATGTTCACACACAGCTAACAACAAACACAAAACAAAGTAAGTCGATTTAACTACAAATAAGATTAAACCATAGCTATACTTAATTAAGAAAATTCTAAACACCACTCCCCAGCAGCGGCGCCATTTTTGGTAACGCTCAACTACACTTCATCCAATACTAAGTGTAGGCGATATCAATCTAGTATAAACCCAACGAAGAGTTGGGGTCGATCCCACAAGGAGTGATACGATTGAGAATTGAATTACGAAGTGAAAGGCATGTTCTAATCGGTTGTAGGAATAGAAATTATTGAAATCATTAAATTAAATCTAAGGGGTTGACAACAAGTGTCGAATGGGGGGATAAGGTTTGTCAATTAATAATTATAAAAAATAGGGGAGTGATCAAGTAGAAAGAGATACTTGGGGATGTGATCGATTAATTGCCAATTTCTCTATACGGTTAATTACCAATTACCAAAAGTCATTGAATCTTAGTGGGTAGGCTAGGCTTTAGGTGTAATAGCCATATGTCGACCAACTATCATGAATCAAGTGATTTCTCTTGAACCTCAATAAGAATCACACTATAAAGAACCCAAAACCTCATTTATCTACTCTCTCGAGCTAGATAGGTAGGATCGAATTATGATTCACTCTCTCAAGGTGAACCCACAACAACCCAATCACTACACTCATCAATTGAGAACCTTAATTCAAGAACCTCTTCTCAAGCCAGCATAAAGTACTAAACTAGAACCTTGTGTCGGCATAAAATACTAGAATCTTATCGGCCATTTCTTTATGTCATTGAGGTTTTTGTGACCTCGTTGATCTAGTTACCTTGTGTCAGTATTTTATCAAGATGACATTTTTGGCCCTCACTATTTTCTTTTAACTATGTAACAGTACCTTGCTTGGTCGGATAAATTATTGAGCGCCAGTTGTGCCTCCCCTAGTTTGGGGCGTGACACATGTGTGGTGAGAATTTGTATATTACATGTTTGTATCCTAGTCTAGAACTTTCTCTACATGTTATTGAAGTGAAATAAAAAGTGTTGCTTTTCTTAGGTAATGATAATAGGCTTTCTTTGATTTGTCTTGTGAATTTTAGCCTTTTAAGATATGTTATCACTAGTTAGCCCTTTTGAGTCTGTAGCCTTTTGTTGCTAGACATATTTTTGCCTTAACTATTTTGTTTCCCTAATTTTTGCACCTTGCTTTCTTAAGCACCACATTATAGACATATTATAATTGTCAAATCAAAAGAAAAGGGATGGTTGAGTATAAAAGGTAATCAATAATAGCTATAAAGTGATGAAGAAGTCCTCTTTGAATGAATCTAACATGAAAAGAAAATTATTGTGGGAAAAAGAAATAATTGAATCATTCTTAAAATGATGAGAATTATTTGTGAAATAACAGTTGAAGTGAGGGCTGAAAATAAAGAGAAGAAAGTAATTGGTGATGAAGTCTTAAAGTGAAAAATGCTTAGGAAAGTGCAAGTCACTATTATATAGTTTTCCTACCCATCCCCTAACATACATTAAAACTTGTTAAAGTCTAATTTAATTCTATTCGAGCATCCTTAATTAGTAGAGATGTACATAATGGGAAAGCATATGGTTCTTTGTGCATACATGTGAATTTTATTTGTGAGTGTGAGAGTTATTCTTTGATGCTAAGTTCTTAATTTTTATTCAATCTTTTGAATTGAGTGTGTGTACTATTTCTTCACGTGAGGGCACTTGTTTCATGATAGATAGGCAATTTTAGTAGCCTTTCTTATGAGAGTAAGTGAGAAAGCTTAAATTTGATGATTTCATAGCCCTTCCTTGAGGTCAAGAGATTAGAGGATTGTTGTTTATTTGTCTATGTTGATAATGATTTGAATTGTACTTTATCTTTTTAAATTTGTGGATGACATAATTGTTTGTATAAACAAAAATGGTGGCATTCCTAGTTTGAGTGTTTGGAGATGAGCTTTAATGTTTGCTTGAGGACGAGAAAAGTTTAAGTGTGAAGTGTTGTAACACCTCAAAATTTAGAAAGTTCTAAAGAAAGGAAAAGTGCACAAAATTAAACTAAAGCATGTTCTATGAAACTTATCTACGGACCGTAGGAAGCCTATATGTCATGAAAAGGAAGTCATAGACCTGGAATTGAGTTGTGGAATTTCAATTTTCTGAAGTTCGACCTATAAGTGAACAAGACAGATCGTCCAAAGGACTATGGGGCGTAGATGGGTTTTGTAGAGGGGTTTCAAACTTAGTTAAAATTTAGGACTAGAACTTGGGTTCTATGAGTTGGTTCTACGATCCATAGATACTTTGACGGGTTGTAGGAAGGTCTCATGGGAATTTGAGAAATTATGGTTTTCTAAAGTTGAGTCTACGGTTCACTAGTATAAGTCATAGAAAGTTATATAGACCAAAGGTCCAACCCATAGGTCACTCCGATAGTTATTTCATAAGGTTATTTGGTTCTTTTCTCATGTATTTAATACCTATATAATGTTGTTTTGATCCTGAATTCAAGACCTATAACTACCCTTCCACTCCTAAATCTACCCTAACCCTCTCATTCTCTTAAATCCCCAATTTCTATCCATGTTCATCCTATCCAAATTCTCTCAAGTCTCAAGGAAGAAAACTAGGGTTCAAGCTTCAAGCCTCCTTATTGATCCAGTAGTCTCAAAGGATTTCTATATTTCTAATTCAATTTCACCTACATTTTTAGGGTTTCATGTGATCTCTAAGGGTCTTAACTGATGTTGATTTAATTGTTCAAATTCAATATTCCTATGCATGTTTTAAATAAACTACCAGATTTCAAATTGATTTCTATAGGACTCATACATTATTCATGATTTTGACTACGAATTTATAAGGAACACATGAAGTTATGAATATGAATTATGAAAGATATGTATCTTCTTATGAGAAAGATGTTCATGATTTAAGGTTTCTTTTGAGATAAGTATCATCAAATTGTGAAAGGTTTTCTCACATACTTAGATAATCATGATTGGTGAAATGATTACTCATATATGCCTTAATCATGGTTTAAAGGAGTTACTCTTATAAGACTTCATGATCTTGATTGGTATTATAATTATTGCCTTTCCTAATGTTATGTTTTGATAATTGACTTTATCTACTCTGTTGGGATTAACTTAACATCGACATAACTTTGAGGTGGAGGCTCAAATAGGGTAGTTCCTAACTACGTTCCGCATAGGATTTTCTTAAATGACCTATCTATTGGATCCATAAATAGAATATGAATGAAAAATATAGAGTTCTACCTTGCCAAGTAGACACTCGTTATTGGTGTGGGAGTTACATTAGATTTCATGTTATAGCTCACATGTTTTATGAAGCTTTTATTATGTTTCAAGATGCATTGACCATGTCTATAATTTACGATTCTTCCTTAAATACTTTCAAGATGAGTTAGCTTGGTCAGGCATCTCATGTTTTCCCTTAAGTTCCCTTATGATTATGTCTCATGTTTTTATGCATTTTCCCATACTTAGTACATTCCATGTATTAATGTATACTTGTGTCTAAATTGTGTTATAATGTAGGGTTTGACACTTCTCTTTCTCCCGCTCATGGCTAGTTGACTATTGATCACTGATCACTTGGTGAGTCCTCATGTTCTGAGGACCATGTCACATTTACCATATTTTCTAATGTTTTTAGTTTTTTGATGTTGTACATAGTGTGTGGGTGATAACGCTCAACTACACTTCATCTGATACTAAGTGTAGGCGATCGCAATCTAGTATAAACCTAACGAAGTGATGGGGTCGATCCCAGAGGGAGTGATATGGTAGAGAATTCAATTACAAAGTGAAAGGCATGTTCTAATCGGTTGTAGGAATAGAAATTATCAAAATCATTAGATTAAATCTAAGGAGTTGACAACAAGTGTCAAATGGGGGGATAAGGTTTGTCAATTAATAACTACGAAAACAGGGGAGTGATCAAGTAGAAACGGATACTTGGGGATGTGATTGATTAATTTCCAATTTCGCTATACAGGTGATTACTAATTACCAAAAGTTACTGAATCTTCGTGGGTAAGCTAGTCTTTAGGTGTAATAGTCATCTTTCGATCAACTATCAGGAACCAAGTGAGTTCGCTCGAACCTCAACAAGCATCACACTATAAACAACCCAAAACCTCAATTTATCTACTCTCTCTAGCTAGATAGGTAGGATCAAACTAAGATTCACTCTCTTGAGTTGAACCAAAAACAACCCAATTACTACAATCATCAATTGATAACCTTAATTCTAAAACCTCTTTCTTAAGAAATAACCAGAACTGCATTTGCAACTACAATTCATGAGTTAATACACAATTACCAATCGAATCAACTTCAAAACAACAATTAAATCAGTAATTACTAACACCCATAAGTTAATTAAGACAATTAATCACATAATCACACCCCCAAGAATGGGGTTTTTAGCCACACATCATAAAAAAGTAAGAAATTAATACTAACTACGTTCTCCATCAGCTGGGTAGTAATATCTAAATCTTTACATTGCTCCAATTTAACTTCAAATCCAAAACTCAATGAAAATCTACTAGAAAACACTTGAAAATTAAGAAAAACAATGTTTCAATCAAAAGCTCCGAGTCTAACAATGGGAGGATCTTCTTTTCTCTTTTTGAAAATTAATTTATACGTTCCTAGATTTTGGTCTTCGAGATCCCTCAACGGATTTAGTCAAGCATCGCCGACCAAGTCGGTGATGCGCCGTTTTGTCTTAACTTTTCATCCTACAGGCCCAGTAACTTTAGGCGATCAAATTCTTTATCGCCGCTCTATTGGGCAGTTCGCTGAAGGTCAAATTCCATCGCCAATTTGGCTTCTCCCCAGGGCTGGCACGCTAGAGCATTTGGAGAGCTGAAGTGCTACTCGATGATTCGCCATGTGGCTTTGGCGATTATCATTTTTCACTATCTTCAGCCTTTTTCATCTTTTTCTCTCCTTTTTGCTCGATAATGTCCTTTCCTTGCTCTTTTGCCTTTATATCTATAAATTAAAATTTATAAATCTATTTAGAGCATAAAATAGGCATCGAGGAAACTAATTCTATGAATAAAAAGCCCTAAATGAGTTAAAATCCTAGACTCATCAGTGGGTTACGTCCCAACCACTTCTTTTGATCTATTATATTATCTTATCAAGACTATGATTAGACATCCACGCTTATTTCAAACTTCCTTATGATATGAGATTTCCTACTTGAATTTATCATATTTTCTATTATATTGTGTGGTATGTATGTCATGCGGGTTTTGTAGGAACTCTTGGGATCTTCACTAGGATAAATCCTCCAAAGCTTCATGGGTCAAAAGTGGATAAGGATCCTCAAGAGCTCATCGATGATGTATATAAGATAGTTGGAATTATGGGAGTGTCAACCATGGAAAAAGAGGAATTGGCCACTTATAAACTCAAAGGTGTTGCTCAAGTTTGGTTCAACCAATGGAAGGAATAGAAGGCTACTGATGCGGGTCCTCTTGTTTGGGAAAATTTAAAGGGGATTTTCTTTATCGATTATTTCCTCTTGAGATGAGATAAGAAAAGATTCTTGATTTCATTCTTTCCTCTTGGCTATGTATGCTCTCTCTAGCAAGGATGAGTAAATTCGTATCGGGTGTTTCCGATTTGGTTTTCAAAGAATGCCTAACCACCATATTGATTAAGTATATGGATATCTCACATTTGATGATTCATTCCCTATAAAATTGAAAAGGGAAATATCAAGGAAAGGGCAAGAGAGTTCAATAATCAAGGACCGATGATGGTGAATTTTCCCATTCTAGGTCTGGTAGACATGGACTTCCTCAATTATAGAAAAAGTTTTCCAGTCAAGGTTCTGCCAATGCTCTGACCTTTAAGTTCAATAGGGATAGGACGTCTAACCATAAACCTCAAGAAGGTAATAGTGGTGGATATTTTATAATTGTTAGCACTAGGAGTTGCAAGAAACATGATCGAAAATGTTTAACAAGTACGAATGGTTGCTTTGGTTATGGAAAGAGTGGTCACAAAGTGAAGGATTGTCCATTGCAAGCTAGTAAGGGTAAGGATGGTAGGTAACCTCAACCTAGTGGTTCCAATTTGAGTGCTCCTTGTTAGAATAGATTTTAAGCTTATCAGACTCGATAGGATCATGAGGGTTCTCTGGATATTCTGACCTCTATGTTAAAAGTCAGTCATTTTGATGTGTAATTGTTACTTGATCCGGGTGCTACGTTATCATTTATTACTCCTTATGTGTCCATGAGATTCGATATAGGTCCTAAAGTCCTTTCTAATCCCTTTCATGTCTTCATTCCCGTTCCTGATTCTATTGTTGCTAAGAGAGTTTATAGAAATTATCCTATTTCCGTTTCTCATAGAGTCACTCATGTTGATCTTTTAGAACTTGATATGTTAGATTTTGATATTATTCTTAAGGTGGATTGACTTCATGCATGTTATGCTTCCATAGATTGTAGGACCCGATTGGTGACATTCAAGGTTCTGAAAGAACCTATCATGTCATGCAAAAGGGGAAATTATGTTTTTAAAGGTCAGTTCATATCTTGCCTAAAGGCAAGGAAAATGATTTCTAAGGGTTGCATTTATCATCTTTTTTGGGTTAGGGATACAGATTCTAAAACACCTACTCTTGAATGAGTTTCACTTGCAAATGAGTGTCCAAAAGTGTTCCCCAAGTATCTTCCTAGTATTCCTCCCAAAAGGGAAATAGACTTCGACATTGAATTTCTCCCAAATACAGAGCCTATCTTTTATTCCATCCTTTCATAAGGCCTCAAAAGAACTTAAGAGGTTAAATGACCAATTGAAGGATTTTTTAGATAAGGGTTTTATTAGATTGAGTATCTCTCTATGGGGTGCTTCGGTATTGTGTGTTAGAAAGAAGAATGGTTCCCCCCGAATGTGCATTGACTATCAACAATTGAATAAGGTTACCATAGAGAATAAGTATCTTATTGCAATGATTGATGATTTTATTGATCAACTCAAAGGTGCAAGTTATTTCTCAAAAATTGACCTTCAGTTGGTTTATCATCAATTTAGGGTGAAGCAAAATGACATTCCAAAGATGACTTTCCATACCCGGTATAGTCACTATGAGTTTTTTGTGATGTCCTCAGATTTGACTAATGCCCCAGCAGTGTTCATAGATTCAATGAATGGGGTCTTTAAGTAATATCTTGACATGTTCGTGATGGTGTTTATTGATGAAATTTTGATTTACTTGCAAAGTGAGGATGAACATGTTGATCATTTGAGGATTGTGTTGCAAATTATCAAGGATCGGGAACTGTATGCTATGTTTAGAAAATGTGAGTTTTGGTTGAGGTCCATTCCTTTCCTTCGCCATATTGTCTCTACTGAAGGTATTCAAGTTGATCCTAAAAATTGAGACAGTTATGAATTGTCCTAGACCTTCGTCTGCTTCAGATATATAGAGTTTCTTAGGTTTGGCTAGTTATTTTAAAAGGTTTGTAGATTGATTTTCCTCTATTGCTTCTCCTTTGACGACATTGACACAAAAGAATGTGAAATTCCTATGGTCGGAAGCGTGTGAGAAGAGTTTCCAAGAATTTAAAGATAGACTCACTTCAACCCCTATATTGACATTAACAGAAGGATCGGATGGCTTTATAGTGTATTATGATGCTTTAGGATTGGACTTAGTTGTGTTTTGATGAAATATGGTAAAGTTATTACGTATTCTTGAAGACAATTAAAGGCTCACAAAAAGAACTATCCAACTCATGATTTAGAGTTAGTAGTTGTAGTGTTTGCTCTAAAGATGAGGCGGCATTACATATATAGTGTTCATGTAGATGTGTTGAACGACCACAAGAGTTTGAAATATGTATTCACTCAAATGGACTTGAACCTTCACTAGGAGATGACTTGAGTTTTATAAAGACTACGGCATGAGTGTCCACTATCATCCGGGTAAAGTGAATTTGGTGGAGGATGGTCTTAGTAGACTATCAATAGGTATTGTTGCTCTTGTAGAGGACGGTAGGAAATAGTTAACTAGATATTTTGGGTTAGCCCGATTGGGTGCTCGTTTAGTTGATTTTAATGATGGTGGAATCATTGTTCAAAATAGTTCAGAATCTTATTTTGTATCAAAATTGAAGTTGGGGCATTATCATGATCTGGTACTAGTTGAGTTGAAGAAGTCCATTTTCAAAAAATCCATTAAGCCTTTCTCTCAAAGTTCATATGGTGTCCTTCGATAACAAGGTCGGTTATGTGTTCCGAATGTTGATGAATTGAGAAATCAAATTTTGACAGAAGCTCACAGTTCTCGATATTCTCTTTACACAGAAGTCACCAAAATTTACCATGATTTACGGGAAGTCAATTGGTGGAATGGGCTGAAAAGGGCATTTTAAGATTTGTGGATAAATGTCCGAATTGTCAACAAGTGAAGGTTGAGTATCAGAAGTTGGATGGTTTTGCTCAAAACATTAGTACTCCTATATAGAAGTGGAAAGATTTGAATATGTACTTCATTACAAGTTTACCTTGCACTCGTCATCAGTTTGATTCAATTTGGGTTATTGTGAACCAAATGAAAAAATTGGCTCACTTTCTTCCCATTGAGACTTTATTTTAGCCTCATGGGAGTTTTAGCCACACATAATAAAGGGCAAGAAATTGTTATCAACTATGTTTTCCATCAGCTTGGGCAGCAATCCACAAGTCTTCAAAATGCTCAAATTGAATTCACAATGAAATAAACCCTAAATCTTTACTCAAAAAGTCAAAGAATAATTTTTTGAATGTTAGGGATCAAAAATCCAGAACTGGACAAATGTGGGAACTCTTTTCTCCTTTTAAAATTTGCAGTTATACGTTCCCAGAATTTCAGCTTCGGAGTCATTCGGTGAAATAAGTCGGGCTTCACCGACCTGGTTGGCGACGCGCTAATTGCTCCTTCCCATTGCCTATTTTGCTTGGCTTTTTACCCTTTATTTGCTGTAATATTAGGTGATCGAGGTCGATCTTGCCGACTTGTTCGGTGACGCGCCAAGTGCTCCTCTTCTCGCCTTTTTGGCTTGCCTTTTCACCAATTACTCTGTAACTTTTGGCTTGCTACATTGGTATCACCGAAATACCCATCTGATCGCCAAGTTGGTGTTGTCCATGGGCTGGCCTGCTGGCACTTTAGGTGAGCTGAAGGTTTACTCAGTGAGTCGTCGAGTAGCTTTGGCGAGTACCTGCTTTGTTTTGCTTGAGTTTTTTCGCTCTTTCTTGCTCAGTAATGCCCTTGTCTTGCTCTTTTTCCTTTCTTACTGCAAATTAGCAGTTTACTTAGTTTAGAGCCTAAAATAGGCATTTAGTACACAAAAACTTTTAATATTAAGCCCTAAATGAGTCGAAATCCCTGACTCACCAGGTGTGCAACCATTTTGGCACCATTCGAGCTTAAACCATTTGTTGCCAACCATATTGAAACCTCTTGAGCCAAATTGTCCCGACCTTCTCACCCATAATCCTTTGAAACTTCTAGATGAGATTATCATTCAATTAAATGCCAAACTAAGTGTATCTTTGTTAGGGAGCGTTTTACTTCTAATGAAGGTTTTTTGGTGCACAGAGAATCCATCTACCGAATCATGTTGTTGCACTTCAGCTCAATACATATTCAAAATCCATATAGAGAAGCCTGAATCTCAGAACTATTGTCAGTGCAAAAATAGATGACTTCGGCATAAGCTACTTTTTTTGGAGTAGCAGTAAAGTTTAATAGACTTCAATAAGCTTGAGATCAACAATTTTGAACAAGTAAGCCTACTGTCAAATAGATTTAGCTTCCAGCATCATTTGCTACGCCAATCAAGTAGATGCATCTATTTTACACACATTGTTCGATGATTACATCCATTTTTAGCATCTTATTCTACTTAGAGTTGAATGATATCTCCAAAAAAAATGAAAGTGAACCTAGAGATCAAGTAGCTCAAAAGAGTAATAAAATGACAGCAGGGCAGACATGAAAGTAGACGGGAGAAGAACCACAAGCCAAGCCTTGTAGGAAATTGTACTAGATACAGGGTAGGATCCTTGGGACGACATTCTTGTGGCGAATTTCAACAACAATTTATATTCTTTATTTGAAATGGTGAATTAACTTTCATGATCCATATATCATGACATGGTTATTCTACCCAATTGTTATAAAGATTTCAGAAAGAGTCCACTTTGAATAGCCAAGTGAAAGGAAAAGGGAGATGAAATGAGACTCAACTTTGAAGTGTGTAACAAAAAGAAGTAACCGCTCCTTATATTAAAAAATAGAAGAGGTATTGTGATGAACAACATTTGAAAAATTGAAATGAAAATGAGAGATTAAGATGAAATGAAAGGGTGTTCCCAATAAAATGTTTGGAAAATGAAGTCATTGATCCAAATTGACCATACCTTAAACCTCGGCCCCATTAAAAGCATCAAAGACCCTTGAGATCTTGCATAAATTTGGTTGTGTAGTGATTGGAAAATATGTGCAAACCTATGGGATGGAGCTTGCATGTATTCCTTTTTTGCGAGAGTGAGAGTTGTATTGATTCCATACATATTTATTGATTTGGTTTGTGAGAGTGTGGAATCATTCTTGATGTGAAGACACTTGAATGCATTTGTTGAAACATGGTCTTGCATTAGAAAAGAGGCTATAATGAGCTTGAGCTTTGTTTGATATCGGCTAATCATCCTTTGAAGCTTCCTGATAATGATTGAGTGTAGCAAGTTCTTGAGAGTAGTCTTGTAATGACACTTTCATTTTATCTCTCATTAAGAACTTTTGTATACACCCTTTCTGAGCTAATTGTGTTCTTGATTTACTTGAGGACAAGCAAAAGTGTAAGTTGGGTGTTGATGAGTGGTAGTTACACTCATTTGACGCATGTTTAGCTCAATAATTTGTGTCCTTATTGCCTAATTTTGACCTATTCTAATGATATTTTGATTATTTGCAGGTATAATGGCTAAGAGACAAGGCAAGGATGAAAGTGTGAAAGAAGGGCTGAAACATGAAAAAAGTGCAAACTCCACATTGGTGATCACCTAACATAAAGGACAGATCACCCAATGGGTATGACCTCACCCAAGTTGACTGTGCATAACAATTGAATTAATTGAGTTGGGTTGGCATACTAAAAGAGGAACGGCGACTCGCCAAGTGCAAAGGGCGAACAAGGTGACCAACGCCGAAGGTGATAGTACTTGGAAAAAGATTAAAGGCTTGTAAGGCAAACAAATGTGGTACTCGATGATATGCCAAATGTGAAATACAGACTTGAACGAGCTTACAGACTGAGGTTCAAACACCATAAGACTAAAGAAAGAGAAAGGGAAGTTGAAGAGAAGTTGGTGTTTCACTTAATGTGATCGGCGAGCCTGGCTAAATGTCGCCCAATGGGTCTTGCATTGAGTCTTGGGCCAAATTTTGGGAAACTATAAACTACCTAAAGGGAGAGAAAGAAAGGTTCTAAAATTAGTGAGAGAGTTCTGAATCTTTTAGAGAGAGACTCTTTTACTTTGTGAAGAACATTTTTATTTTTTGAGGTTTTCAACTTTTGCTCTTGAAATTAACATTTTGAAGTGGAAATTCAAAGTGGGTATTGCTTGTAATTGTTAACTTCATGTTACCCATGTCTGCTTTAATGCAAGGTATAATTTTTTTACACTTTGTGATGGGTGCCTAAAATCCTAAAGTCTAGGGGTGCATTTATGGGGTTGGGTGTTGATTTAATGTAGTGGGTATAGTGTTATGATCTATTTTGTTGTTGTTTGTACATGGATTTGGGCTAATGTGCATGGAGTTAACTTATGGGTTAACATTGCAAACTTAATTGCTACTTCCGATCTCCAATTGATGCCCGAAAGAGATTAATTAGAGTGGGTAATTAGTTCAATACTAGCAATTTAATTTTGATGTCTATAGTTTTCTTGAAAAATAGAGATTATGGGTCGGATCTATTTTTCCTATTTCTACATCAAGGGACAGAATAGAGTAAGGTATTGGGTTTTTTAGTTTTGCACATAAATGAGACTGAAAGGAGATTTTATGAACTGATACTATGAGATCCAAATAAGATTATTGCATTGAAGATGACCTAGCATATCCATGAATGTTCATCACTATAGAGCAACAAATTACCCCTATGTGATTTCGATTTCTAATCCCCGTACCCCTAGATTTCTTGCTACTTTTTTATTTTTTGAAATTCTAGTTTAATTGTGACTGTTGATAACCAAACTCTTTTTGTAAATTTGGTAGAATCATCCACCCACTTGTTCTTATTACTACAAATGAATGAATTTACATTCCAAATTTCTTAATAGAATTCTCCGCGCTATATCATTCTTAGTGGGATTCAACCCCAACTTTTAGTTGGGTATTTTATTGACAACAACCACTTACTCTTTTGATTGGTTTTGAAGAGTAGTTTGAGTGTTATAATTCACCAGAGATAGATGAGGTACCCTATTGAGTCAGGCGACCTGTGGGAGCACTAGGATGAGTCTATCGATGAACATTTCTACCCTTGCTTGCAATCGATGGGCAATCTCTCAATCTATGATTAGTATTACCACATCTAAAACAACTACATGTACCAGCCATACACTTTCCCAGATGGTTCATCCACACTTCTCAAGCAGGGAAGGAACATCCACTAGAAACACTGCCATGTGACTTAGATCTTGGAGCCCAATCATAGTAAACTTAGGCACCGAAGCACTATCTGTGAAGACCCTAAGTATACCCTAGGAGTAAGATGGTGTATAGAACCCCGAAAGGGCCTACACAAGTCACTTATCATACATCATACAAGATAATAAAAATAAATATTTCAAGTTTAGCAATCTTATATCATAAAAGAATTTGACAGAGCGAAAGTCTAACATAGTCTCAACAAGCCATCTAAATATCAAACAAAGTGGTTGGGACATAAACCCATACACAACATACATCATACGGAAACTCTAAATATATAAAAGAAAGTAAATGTGTCTCGGTCCTCGGAGCATGAGGACTCACCAACTCTTTAATCCAACAAAATGATTAACTAGCCACAAGTGTGACAGGTAGGAGCGTTGGACTCTACATTAATGAGACAATGTCCGCACAAGTATGCATTAGTACATGGAGTGTACTAAGTATGGGGCAATATGCATAAATAGCCATGATAGCATGAAGAAGTTAAAGGCTTAAAAAATCATCAACATTTAAATCATAAGATTAGTCAATGCATTTCAAAATAAGAGACATTGGAAAGCTTTGAAGAAGGGAATTCTATTTGCAAGAAGCAACAACATAAAAATCATAATATAATAGGTTTAACCAACAAAAAGACCATGAGAGCTATGTCATGGAATCCTGTATATTCCTCATATCGAAAGAAGGGGATTCTACTTGCTAAGATAGAATTCGTACTCATCATCTTTTGCTAAAGTGGATCCACTAACTAGGCCATATAAGGCGATCCTATGGGGACACGTATTTAGGGACTAGAAGTTGCTACTAGAGACTTTTCTACTTGAGTCTCCACCTCAAAGACCTCTCGATGCTTAATCTAAATCCCAACAGAATAGAGAAAAATCAACTATCATTATAACATAGGAAATGCAATGATCAATTCTAATCCATATGTTAAATATCAAAACATAGAATAGCTCTTTAAATTACAATTCAAGCATTGATGAGAAAACCTTTCACCAATGTGAATCCACATGTGAGAAACACCTTTCACAATCATGATCATATTTGTATATGAGAAAATCTTACAACAAAATTGATACTTTCATCTAAAATCATCCTAGCATCATAAACATCATTTTCATAAGCATGCATAATCCTTCAAAATTCATAGCTCATGGGTTTATGGGTTCTTCATAGGTTCATAGTTGAAAAATCAGGAATCATGCATGAGTCCACATGGTTTTAACTAAATATCATATAATTATATTAAATCATGCAATGGAAGATCAAAACAACAATTTGAATCATAATTGGATGAAATTCCATGGAAAATTAAGAAGAACCCTAATTTGACTGATTGGATTTGAATTGAGAAATTGAAAACCTTGGGGACCCCATGGGTGAATACCCACATACCTTTCTACTCAAATACCAAATTAATGGTGAATTGAAGACCTTGAAGTGAAGCCTAGCTTCTTCTTCTTCCTTAGGTTAAGAGGGAATTTAGGAGAATGAATTTTGTTGAGTTATTGGGAAACAAGAGAATATGTTTAAAGTGGGTAGATTTAGGACTTACATTCTTTATATAGGGATTTGTATGAAGGCCAAAATGACATAGAATAGGCTTAAAATATATAAGGAAAAGAACCAAAAGCCCCTAAGAAATAACCATGGGCTTGTCTACAGGTCAGATCTATGAATCATAGAACTTTTTATGGTTCGTACTGGTCAACCTTAGGCCAAGTACTACGACCTTCATATTTACCCAATTTTGATAGAACACTTATACACGGTCCATAGGACTTCCTCTGGTCCATAGACTCTAATAGTAGAACTCAACTTGAACCCCAAAATTTCACCAAGTCTGGATTTCTTCTATGAAACACATCTATGACTTGTACACCAGACAACTAACTGTCTGGGTCAACCATAGGATGAGGTACTGGACTTGATTTTTTTAAAAATTATTTTCCCCTTTCTACAAGACTGGTTTATGACCCAAAATAACTTTCTATGAACCATAGACTTGTCTTGTAAACCTGAACTAGTAGCCAAAATTCATGCAATCTATTTCATTTCAAAATACGAGGTGTTACTATATCTCCCCCTTGGGAACATTCATCCTCGAATGGAACTCAAGGAAACATAAAGAGGGTGGGTATGAGATCTAATAACCCAACATTAATACAATCACATAAATGAACATAATCAAAGAGGAAATCAACTCCAAGTTAAAACATACTCAAATATAATTTCATTAAGCATACATACATGCATAAGAAAACATGAGAATGACTAAGACACATGAATCTGCAAGAATGAACCACGAGGAACTTAATATCTCAAGCTAGAATGGGATAGGAGGGAAAGATATGAGGATATTATGGCATCATATTGGCCTCGGCTTCCCAAGTAGCACCCTAAACTATTTGATTCCTCCACAACACCTTTACAGATACAAATTCTTTGTTCACAACTTTCTAACTTGTCGGTCTGAAATCTCAACTGGAACTTCTTCATAAGACAGACTTTCCTTTATACCAAGACTATCCAATGGTACAATTGATGTCAAATCATCTATACACTTCTTCAATAAAGACATAAGGAAATTAGATGCACCGACGATAAATCGGAGGGCAAGTCTACTTCATAAGTTACCATTTGTAATCCAAGGAAACTTGACTAGGCGCCACATCGGTGATCCAAACTAGTATTAAACATTTGTCTCAATTTATCTTTTAGCTTAAATATTTCGTTATACTCTCTCTTCTCAACTTACTTATAGGTGAGTTGACTTGTATGTAGCAATAGTCGACTGTCAGTTTAAGAAAATATTATGATTTACTCACCACCACCCCTCTTGAGTTTCACAAACTTGGAAGAGTTTCAATGCCACACACATTCTCTAGCACAACAAACTTTATCTTTATGGCCACTATGTCACACTCCCTATCAGAGTCAATACTTAAACTAAAAAATTAAGACTAAAGGGTCATGTGCAACACCTCGAATTTTGAAAAATGAAGAAAAGAAATTTTTGGATTGCAATCTGGTTCTACGGGTCTCAACTGTGAATTTTAGAAGCTTCTACGGAAAGGGGGAATATTTTCTTAAATTCAAGTCCCAGTACCTTTTCGACGATTAACCAGTACGGTCTGTTAGTCTTTATACGAGTCGTAGATAGGTATTGTAGGTGAGTTCCATACTTAGTGAAAATTTGAGGGTTAAGTTGGGTTCTACAATTAGGGTCTACGAATCGTAAAAGGTTCTATGGGCCGTAGACCAGTCTCGTCAAAGTTGGTTCAATTTTAACCAGTTTTGGTACTTCACTACGGTTGACCATTATGGTCCATAGAAAGTCCTATGGACCGTAGGTCCAAACCATAGGGAAGGTAGGTAGTTATTTTTAAGGGATTTTTAAGCCTTTTCCCGAATTGATTAATGTCTAAACTAGGTCATTTTGGTCCTAGTCCTAAGCCCTATATAAGTATTTTATACCCTAAAATTTCCCATCCTAAATTAGTGTCACGACCCAATTTCTCCAATCATGATGGCACCTACTATACCCTACCAGTAGGTAAGCCAACCCGTAACCCAAAACATCAAGCAATGAGCGTAAGGGCAGAAACTAATGAAAACAATAATCTAACAAGGACAACAAGGCGGAAGCAAACCAAAATAAATATATACAGAATCCCTCCCAGAACCTGGAAGTCACTAGAACAAAGCTATCTAATAAAGAGTACAAGTCCCAAAAGTGGACCACAACAAGCGTGTCTCAAAGGCAACAAGACTAGCTAAAACATAAGATGGAGACAAGACAAACCCAAAACGCCAAGTGCTTGCCCTCGTCTCCAAATCACAGCTGCAAAAGAAGGCAGGTACTACTCACCGCTGGTAACTGGTATTGGGACCTGCATCACGAAATAGATGCAGAGCATAGCATGAGTACCAAAATAATAGTTTTCCAGCAAGCATCAAAGGCCGACCGAGCAAAAAGGGTAAAAACAAGAAGAAAGGATAGAATCTAGACACAGAGAGGTCAAAACGAATAAGAAAAGAAAGCACACGAACATACCAGAAATAAACTAAGTACAACTAAACTAAACTTAACTGAACCCCCATAAGCCCAGAAGGTACACTCTTGCACAAGTTTATATAAAACCTGAACGAACCCCCATAAGCTCGACAGGTACACAAAAAAGCTAAATCTACTAAGAAAGAAGAAAACCAGGCTCCCAACCCAAAGTAACCAAGATAATCCATCAGACTCCACCTAGCCAGCAGTGCACTCCCAGCCCAGCTAGAAAGAGTGACCCTAGGGGGCACCCTACCAAACTGTCCACTCCCAGCCCAGCTAGAAAGAGGGACCCAAGGGTGAGGTTGATATCGCGAGTCATCCTACCATGCAGTCAGCTCCCAGGCCAGCTAGAAAGAGCAACCCGGGGACACCCAGCCAGCAGCACACTCCCAGCCTAGCTAGAAAGAGAGGCCCGGGGGATGGTATCTCCAATAGGATCCAATCCAACAATAACCACCATGGAACGTCGTCCACTCTAAGAAATCGCAGAAAAGGCTCGAAGCCTATACTATCTCAATCCCACGCCTCTAGTGATGCACCGAACCTTCGAGAAAGCGTTCAAACCGCAAAACTAGAGGGAAAAGATACAGAAGTGCAGCAAGCAACAGTAACGCCAAATGTAAGGGTCAACTATCGGACTCAAGTCTGCTACTCCAGTCTACAAGGAGCTAAGTCATCTGAACGACGTCGGCAGAAAGTCAAGGTTATCCAGCCCACACGGTTCATAAGTCTAAGGCAATGCTAGCCTAACCTAGACTAAGGACATCATGCTTACGATTAAGGACGAACAAACATACAACACATAGCATACAAGCATACAATAACATTTAGCACATAAGCATGCAACTTTATTAAACCGATTAACATGATACTACACCCGAAATATGCCCAATCAATCCTAACATGAGGTATCTAATCAAAGTAAAGTAGAAAACTGGTACCCGACCCCAATTCACTCCAATTGACATGCTTTTACACAATTAAGCTCAATCTAATAGAAGGTAAGCCGTAGCCTACCTTAAGGTCGATCGCGCGTGCTCCAAATCACTTTGCCGGAGCTTTTCCTTTTCGAACGACCTTTGAATGTTGTCACTCTATCAAATATAGGATCACAATGTTAGTACGGTCATTTAGACACCAAAATCACAACAAATGGAGATGGGTCAATTTCGTGGTCAAAACGGGGAAAGTGGGACCCGCGCTGGAATTTCTGGAATTAATCCCAAAAGTAGGTCCCAATCAGTTCCCCGAGCTCATGTCCCAAAATGGGACACAATTCGGGGCTCGGGAACATCAGAATATCAACAAGCAACCAAAACCTGGATTTTCTCTTGAACTAGAAATGGGACAGCAGTTGAATCAGTAAATTTACCAGAAATGGGATGTCTACAGTGAATTCCAACAACACCACAATGTTCTCCTCAAAAAACCACTCAAGATAGCCTCAAGAATCACTGAAATCGGACCTAAAATGACTGAGAAAACAAGTCTCAAAAATTCCAAACCAACCTCACAAAAAAAGGTCGCAGCAGCAGGTATTTTACTAAATTTACCTCAAATGGGGACCCCCCAAATCAGTTTCTAAGCTCACCAACACGTTTCATGCGAAAAACCCCACAAGATGAACCTTTGAATCACTGAAATTGGACTTGAAATGAGAGAGTTATGCCCTTTTAAAGATTTAGACCAGTTGCTGAATTTTCTGCATAATTCACTAGATTTTCAAAGAACTAAAAACTCAGTGAGGCATTACGAACCGTTGTAACCTGTACGCATAAGCGAGATATGCAACCATACCAAATCTGATATTTCGGACTCAATGGCATAGTCAAAATTTCCATACGAGGTCAGCTTGACAAAAAGTGGGTCCCACACCCAAATGTCATTTTAAGTCAAAAACCACAGAAGGGCTCAGAAAAATATTGAAAACCTCAAAACACAAAAGAAGGGTCAATCTAGACCAAAATCGACATTCCAGAGCTGACTGTGCTGACGGAATTCTCATCCGAGCGCGTTTACTCAGAACGTTGACTAAAGTCAAACTTAAGCTTAAACTTAAAGTTAAAACGCCTAATCGCACTGACTCACACTGAAAACCTCGGGAGTTATGCCGACCATGCTATTAGCCTAAAATGACCCTTCCGGAGCTGATGGAATCATCAGAATTGGATTCCGATGTCATCTTCTTGAACTTTTGATCGAAACTGATCGTTCAAGATTCATAAGCTCTAAAAAAACACTAAAACTTGCACAATAACCAAATGAACGACCAGGTGACCGAACTGTCAATCCTAGCAAGTCATAAATGACTTGGGGTTGCTATAGGAACGCTCTAACGACACACAGAAGGCAAGACACCGAAATGACTAGGAGGGTCATTACAATTAGTCCCCTAAATTCTTAAATTCTCTCCAAGATCACCTCTAAAATATTATTAAGAACTAAGGAAGGATAAACCTAGGGTTTGGCTTCAAGAACTCAAATTCACCATAGCAATTGGTCTTTGAACTCTAAGGTATGTTAATATTCACCTATGGAGTTCTTTCCTTCATAGAGTTCCTAAAATATCCAATTTTTGTAAAGATAGATTATCAATTCAAGTTAGGATTTTATTCAATCTTCATGGGTTCTTTTCAATTTTAATCAAATAGATTGTATTCTATCTATCTATGCATGAATTGAAGTAATTACATGTTTTGGAGTTAAATTCATATAAACCCATGCATGATCCATGAATTTTAGACTATGAACACATGATTAAGCTTTTGAACTATGGAAGACAAATTTATGAAGATATGCATGTTCTTTCCTTGGAATTGACATAAATGATCTAAGGTTGCTTTGAGAGTAAAGCATCAATGTTGTTGTTGTTATTGTTGTGCAAGGTCATTCTCACATAAAGGATTCATATGGTTGAAATGTTTTCTCACATAAGTTGAACCAAGATTTAGGAGCTATTCTAAATGAACTCTAACTTGGATTGGTTGCTTTATTGTGTATTTCCATGGGTAATAAGATAAATATGATTAATGATTATTTTGTAGGATTTACTCTTAGCACTGAGAGGATATTGAGATGGGAACTCTCCCATTAGTAAAGGTCGGATTTCTGGTAGCAATATCTCTATCTCATAACTATGTTCCACAATAGGTTTGTCTTACATAGACATAAGTTAGTGGATCTACTTTAGCTCAAATGTATGGTTCTTACCTTGGCAAGTAAGGACATCTCTATTCGGTGTGGGATAGATAGTAGATTCAATGTTATAGCACACATGGTCTATGTCGGTTATATGGTACACTTTCCACAATAATGAACTAAGGTTACTTTCTAAAGTATCTCACAAGTGTTTTAAAGATGTTTAGCTTGAATTAACCATGATTATGGCTTATATTTTCTAACTTGTTATCCTACGATTAAGCTTGGTCGTTGTGTCATGTAAAGTCCTTTTTAGCATGATTTATAACTCTTATTCATTGTTATCATACTTAGTACATTTCATGTACTAATGCATACTTGTGCTCACATTGTTTCACTTATGTAAGATCTAATGTTCCTACCTCTCATACTCGTGGCTAGTTGAATCTATTGGCTTTTAAAGATTGATGAGTCCTCATGTTTCGAGGACCAAGACACTTTTATGACTATCTTTATTTTCAGTTGTTCAGACTTTGTATGTGATGTATGGGTTACGTCTCGTTCACTTTTCTTATAATGTATTAGATGGCTTCTTGAAACCTATGTAGACTTTCAGATTTTTTAAACTCTTTATTGATATAAGATTGTTCTTGAAATCATTATTTCTATTATCTTGTATGATGTGTACTAAGTGGTTTGTGTATGGCCTCTCTAGGTTCTATACGTCATGTTACCTAGAATGTACTTTGGATCGTGCCATCAAGGTTCGCTCATGTGATTTGACCCAAAGCGACCGACCAAGAAGAGATAAGTATCCATAAAATTTGAGTTGTAGAGAAATTACTACACATACAAAAGAGGGAAAAAAGGTGCAAAAGTGGGAGTTAATTTTCTCCTAAAACCAGCTAAGTCTCTTCTTCAAATAAGAAGCCAATATACACAACATGAACAAATCTTTTTACAAATAAAATTCTTCCATAAACACACAAGAGTAAGGGTTTGTTTGTAGAATTTGTGTAATTACTAGGATAATAGTTACCACCCTAGTAATTTCACACTTCAGTAATTACATTGACCTTTTTGTTTGTCATAGTGTAATTACAAATGTATTTTTTGGTTGCATAATTGCAATCATAAGGTTATAGTTAATTTTATGAATAAAAGTTAATCATCTAAAATTAAAAATTTATAATAGACAAATGGGAGACTTCAACTAATCTAATACAGTACACCTATGATCGGGCAATTATAAATAATAATGAATCAAATACTTTAAATATATTATCTTTTGAAAATATATTAATCAACAAACATATGTTCTTAAATAATATTATTTTTTTAAAAAAAATTATTTGTGTTTTTCAAATTAGTATATATTAATTAAATTAATAATAAAAACTAAAACTACAAGATTTCTATGAGCATCATAAAATACATGTTTACAAAAAGATTAATATTATAAATATAAGGTCATAAATTATGAAAATATTTGACCAAATGATAATCTATAGAGTCTAACTAAAAAATAAATGACTTGCAATGTAAAGTATAAAGTCAATACTACTAGAACAAATGAAATTGAAAATATAACATCAGTCCTAAATTTGAAAAGAAATTTAATGTAATACTTTTATGTCAAATTTCAACATAACATATACAAATGTTATTTGAAATAAAAAAAAGAAAATTGTAAATCTATAACCTTATTTAATAATGAATTTTTCTTCAATTAAAAAATTAGAATACTAGCAAAAATATACTAATGAAAAAGATAAACATAGAATAAATAAATAAATAAAATAGATAGAATACAAAAAATTGCATGGAATCAAAAGAAGTAAAGGTTGAGAATAGGAAATGAAATATAAATAATACAAAATAAAAAAATAGATTTTTTGAAGAACAAAAATAAAAAAGAATTTAAAATAATAGAACTTATAATAAATTTTAAAAATAATAAAAAAAAAAGAAATTAAAAGGTAATCAGGTTGTAATTACACCATGTAATTACTAGTTATTCACAAATCACAAACCCTCCCTGAGAATTAGAGAGTGCAGCTACCCTCGCTGACAATAACACTAAATAAGTGTTGGCCAAGCAATTGCATGACCAACCAAATATAATTGATAGTGTAATTACACCAAATTCAATTTTTAGAGTGACTTTCCGAACATGTCCTAAAAAGAATTTAGTTGGGGACAAGAACTTTGTTTCCCAAAGAGAAGAAGAACATGTTTTGATTAGCTTATTTGAAGTGTTTTTAAGGCAAAATAGTTTAAAATGACTTTTATTATATTTCTGTAAAATAAAAAATATTTTAAAATTTAAAAGGTAAAATAGACCAAAAATTATAAATTACAATTACTAACTTGTGACAATAAGCCCATCCAAATAAGATTTGTAGTCTAACTTGGGCTATTTATTTTTTTTAGAAACTAAGCATATTGTCACGGACTTAGAGTGATGGCTAAAGTTCCATGCGGCACTTGACAACTTACTCACTATTCTTTCAAGATCTCGTAAGCTCAAGTAAGCCTTTAAGACTAAGATCGCTAAGAGAATGAAAGGAAAGACTTAAGAGAATTTGGAAGAAGGCTTTTTATATTGCTTGGAGAATGCTTTACACTTGCTTGGTTGCTTTACAAATGAGAGCCCCTCTATTTATACTACTTCCTAGGGGGCTAAAGTGTAAATAAAAATTACTACACAAGTCCCTAAATATTTACACTTTGGTCCCTCTCTAGAATTCTCTACACTTTCTAGGAATTTCCAAGAAAAATATCTAAGTTCTTCTAGAGAATTCTAAGGAAGGATCTAGGTTCTCCCATATCCTTCTTGAAAAATCTAAAGGATTCTAGAGTTCTCCACAAGCCTCTCTCAACTCTAGAATCTTCCGCCCCTATTCGGACGCAAAATTTAACTGTGAAGTGGCGGGACGTGACAATATGCTCTATAAAAGTAAACTAATTACAAACATATACCCTTTTACATTTATGCCCCTAAATAACTACAATAAATACCCCTTTTCCTTGGAACTTTAGTTAATTAGGTCATTCTTAATTCTTTTGCTTTTTTTTTTCTCTACTTTTTCTTTTCTTTTTTTTTTTCTTTTTATGTTTCTTTGTTCATTTAAATTTCTTAAAATTTTTTTTTTTTTCTTTTTCTTTTAAGCTATAATCAAATTTATACTAAATATTTATTTCATACACTTCCTTTCTTCTTCTTTTATCCTCTCGTTTATTTCTTCATTCTTTTTTTTTTTTTTCTATTTCTTTGTTTTCGCATTTTTTTATTTTTATGTATTTTTGTTCATTTATTTTTTCCAAAATACTTTATCCTGTATTTTCTTTTTACTCAATCTAATTCATGCTCATTTTTATTTTACATACTGTTTTTTTTCTTTTATTTTTTTATTTTTTCTCATATATTTCTTTATTTATTTATTTATTTTCTCTAATTCTTTGTTTCCTTCTTTTATTTTTCTCATTTTTCCCCTTTTTTCTTTTATTGGTTCCTATTATTATTATTTTTCATTTTTAGTCTTTATTTTTTATTTTCTTTATTTTATGTTCCTTTGCTTTTCTTTTCTCCTTTTTTTTTAATTATTTTTTATTCTTTATTTATTTTCTTCCCTTTTCATTCATTTTTTTTTTCCAAATCATAATATTCTTTATTTTTTCACCAAAATTTAATTTCATATTTTTGGTCCTTTTTTATTTTATTTTTTTTATTTCAGTTAATTTTCTTTTCATTTTTTTATTTCTGAATTTTTTTATTTGCTTGGTCTGTAATGATACTATCACTGTTAGAGCAGACAAAACGAGCTTAGCCCATGGGGCCGGCCCAACCCAACCCATTATTGGAGTAGGGTTGAGATAGAATTTTCAAGCCTATTTAAAATTAGTGCTTATAAATCCAGTCCATATAAGCCCTTGGCCCTTGAGGCTTTATTGGGGTCGGGTCGGGGTCGGCCCATGGGCCAAAACTTTTTATTCAAGGGTAACTAACAATAATCTCACTAGTATATAATCTAATTACTTAAATACACACTATGTTGTAATATTATGAATCTTAGTAGATTTCGATACATTTAGATGATAAACAATTAATAATACATTATGAAAACAAGAAAGTACTCATTAAAAGAACGATTATATGATAAACTAACAATATCTTAATATGACAAAAATATACATTTTAGCAAAAATTATTATAGAAGGATACTATAACAGATATTACACACCTATGATAGACACAGGAGCAGAAGCAAATATGTGTAAACATAATTGTCTACCAGATAGTAAATGGAAAAAATTAAAAACACCATTAATAGTAACAGGATTTAATAATGAAGGAAGCATGATAACACATAAAGCTAAAAATATAAAAACACAAATATAGGATAAAATATTATTAATAGATGAAATCTATAGTTATGAATTTACAACTAAAGATATATTATTAGGAATGCTTTTTTTAGAAAAACTATACCCACATACTATAACAAAAACGCATTGGTGGTTCACTACCATATGTAATCATAAAATAGGAGCAAAAAGAGTTAATAATAAAATCAGAAAAAATACACCATGGATAAAAGGAAGTGAAAAAATTACCCAAAAATTAGAAAATATAACAACTAATGATCATAAAATAGAAATTATAATATTCACCGTAGATAAAATATAAGCAATAAATGATAAATTAAACTCATTGTATAACGAAAACCCATTACAAGGATGGGATAAACACAAAACAAAAGTAAAAATTGAACTAATAGATGAAAATAGTATAATAACACAAAAATCATTAAGATATAATTTTGAAGACCAATCAGAATTTAAAATGCATATAAATGAATTATTAGAAAATAAGTATATACAAGAAAGCAATAGCAAACATAATAGTCCAGCATTTATAGTAAATAAACATAGTGAACAAAAAAGAGGAAAAAGTAGAATGGTTATTGATTATAGGAATCTAAACGCAAAAACTAAAACATATAATTACCCTATACCTAATAAAATATTAAAAGTATGACAAATACAAGGATATAATTACTTTAGCAAATTTGACTGTAAATCAGGATTTTACCACCTAAAACTAGAAGAAGAATCTAAACACTTAATAGCATTTACCGTACCACAAGGATTTTACGAATGGAATGTTTTACCATTTGGCTATAAAAATGCATCAGGTAGATATCAACATTTTATGGATATATATTTTAACTAACTAGAAAATTGTGTAGTATATATAGACGACATATTATTATATTCAAGAACAAAAGAAGAACATCTAAAATTATTAGAAAAATTTATACATATTATAGAAATATCAGGAATTAGCTTATCAAAAAAGAAAGCTGAAATTATGAAAAATCAAATAGAATTCTTAGGAATACAAATAGATAAAAATGGAATAAAAATGCAAACACATATTGTACAAAAAATAGTTAATTCTGAAGAATTATTAGATACTAAGAAAAAATTACAATCATTTTTAGGATTAGTTAACCAAGTAAGAGAATATATACCAAAATTAGCAGAAAATTTAAAACCATTACAGAAAAAATTAAAGAAAGATATAGAATATTACTTTGATGAACAAGATAAAAAACATATCAGAAAAATAAAAATCATGTGTAAAAATTTTACCAAAATTATACTTTCTAGATGAAAATAGACAATTTACTTATATAGTAGAAACAGACTCTAGTGATCATAGTTACAGAGGAGTGTTAAAATATAAATATATAAATGAAAAAATAGAACATCACTGTAGATATTATTCCGGATCATATACAAACCCACAAATAAAATGGGAAATAAATAAAATAGAATTATTTGCCCTATATAAATGTTTATTAGCTTTTGAGCCATATATTGTATATAACAAATTTATTGTTAGAACAGATAATACACAGGTAAAATGGTGGATAACCAAAAAGGTACAAGACTCAGTTACAACAAAAGAAATAAGAAGACTGGTAGTAAATATATTAAACCTTTCATTTACAATTGAAATTATAAAAACTGACAAAAATGTGATTGCAGATCACCTCTCAAGGAAAAGATACTGAAAAAACAAAATACAATGGAACAAATACTCAACCTCCTAACTACACTTTGTACAAAAGTGGATAGTATGGATGGTGAGATACAGAAGTTAAAAAAGCAAGCTAGCAGTCAGCAGCATGACGCTAAACATGCGGAGCTACGTCGATCGAAAGACGATAAAATTCCAGACCTAGAAGGAGACGTTGGAAAACTCCATAAAACCCATAACGTTTGTGTAAATACAGCTGCAGGTACATCAGGTACATCAGGAAAAGAAAAAAGCTATATAAATACAAATATGAATAAACTATTTGATAAACCATATATCGCACCAAAAATACAAAAATCCGTACCTACTCCACAAACCACTACATACAGAAACAGCCTAGCCCAACAAAAGAATACATATAACCACATTATCCGTACCTATATAGAAAATATTTACAAAATCCAAACATACTTGAATAAAAACCCCAGAGCCATAAATATAAAAGAACCAAATACAGATTATATTACCTAACACCTACAAGGATACAATAAATTAATTGCTTTGCCAGGCACAAATACAAACTTGATTACCACTTGTTATAACTACGGATTACTTAGCACCGTATACACAGCTACAGGAGAAGAAATCTCAAAGATACCAGAACTATATAAAGCTTTCCTAACTTATAAAAGAATTACCAAATGAACGCTATTTTTTATTAAATTCTATACAACTACTGCAGAAATATTATATGACGAGATAAAACCTGTCATACAAGTCATAAAGATAGGATTAACGAGAGATATGCTAATACCAGAAAAAATAGAGAAACAAAACGAGATACCTATTGTAGATGTTCCAGATTTCTATGCAAACAAAAGAGTTATTGGAATAGCTACAATACTGACGGAACTAGCAAACAATTATTTGAACAACAATACAATATGGAGCTATTATAGTAGAGACAATACTATGATATACTCTAATTGTAGAGAAACTAGAGAAGGAGATATGGAAAAAATACGACAATGGATATTAAGTCTTCTTAAACCAGAAAATATACCAACAACAAGAGCTATCAGAAAGAACTTTATTTTGCCAGCACTATTAACCAGATACTATACAACTATCAGCAGTAAATATTCAGAGCATATATGTTCAAAATGTCAAGGAGAAGATAATAACGTTCCAACCGTACAACTGGAATAATCTATCCGGCAGCCTAATAAAGACAGCTGACAACAAAGAAGATATGAAGAAGACACCTATATATATTAGTCAAAAGTAGGAATCTTACTTTTGTAGAAAGTTTTTATTTTTTGTAAAGAAAAAGTTGTTTGTTTTTATTTGGTTTGTTTTTATTTGGAGTCATCGTCAGACAGGATACTGTTCATGAATAGTAAAAGACAAGAAAACTATTCATAAATAGTAAAATGTCAATTATGTAAATAGTAAAGGTCAAGTTACTGTATAAATAGTAAGAGTCAGTTACTGTTCATGAATAGTAGAAGTCATTCATGAATAGTAAAGGTCATGTAAATTTGCTTATAAATAAGATTAAGGAGTAAGGGACGATCATCCCTCAACTCGGATGGCATAGTCTGGGCTTACCTATTCTCAGCCTACCTTCATTCATAGCAAACTACTTTGAATTTATTCAGTATAACAATACTATAACATGATAATAATCAAATAATAAGCAAGAGATTATCAGGAATAAGAAAGTATAGTTATTCATATTGAAATATGAAAATACCTTAGTTTGTAGATTTTCTGGAGTTGAATCCTTCATAGGTTCGTGGTTGTTATTAAGTTTCTCCATTTACCAATTTGGGGGGTGCGGAAAGTGGAGAGTGAAATATCAAAGTGGGAGTTGAGGGATGATCGTCCCTTACTCCTTAATCTTATTTATAAGCAAATTTACATGACCTTTACTATTCATGAATGACTTCTACTATTCATGAACAGTAACTGACTCTTACTATTTATACAGTAACTTGACATTTACTATTTACATAATTGACATTTTACTATTTATGAATAGTAAAGAGCTATCAGGAAAAATTTTATTTCACCAGCACTATTAACCAAGTATTGTACAACTATCAGTAACAAATATTCGGAGCATATCTGTGCAAAATGCCAAGGAGAAGATAATAACGTTCCAACCGTACAACTGGAATAATCTATCCGGCAGCTTGATAAAGACAACCGACAACAAAGAAGATATGAAGAAGACACCTATGTATATTAGTCAAAAATAGGAATCTTACTTTTGTAAAAAGTTTTATTTTTTGTAAAAAGAAAAGTAAAGTTGTTTGTTTTTATTTGGAGTCATCGTCAGACAGGATATTATTAATGAATAGTAAAAGACAAGAAAACTATTCATTTCAATTTCTTTTTTCCTATCGATTTCGTCATTTTCTTTATTTAATCGTACCATTGTTGTTAGACTATCTTCTAATTTACAATATGGGGGGTGCGGAAAGTGGAGAGAAAGTTTTATGAAGTGGGAGATGAGGGATGATCGTCCCTTACTCCTTAATCTTATTTATAAGCAAATTTACATGACTTTTACTATTCATGAATGACTTCTACTATTCATGAGCGATGGCGACTCTTACTATTTATCTGAGAACTTGACCTTTACTATTTACATAATTGACATTTTACTATTTATGAATAGTTTTCTTGTCTTTTACTATTCATTAATAGTATCCTGTCTGACGATGACTCCAAATAAAAACAAATCAAATAAAAACAAACAACTTTACTTTTCTTTTTCTTTACAAAAAATAAAACTTTTCACAAAAGTAAGATTCCTACTTTTGACTAATATACATAGGTGTCTTCTTCATATCTTCTTTGTTGTATTTTGTCTTTATCAATTTCTTTGGATAGATTATTCCAGTTGTACGGTTGGAACATTATTATCTTCTCCTTGGCATTTTGAACATATATGCTCTGAATATTTACTGCTGATAGTTGTACAGTATCTGGTTAATAGTGCTGGCGAAACAAAGTTCTTTCTTATAGCTCTTGTTGTTGGTATATTTTCTGGTTTAAGAAGACTTAATATCCATTGTCGTATTTCATCCATATCTCCTTCTCTAGTTTCTCTACAATTAGAGTATATCATAGTATTGTCTCTACTATAATAGCTCCATATTGTATTGTTGTTCAAATAATTGTTTGCTAGTTCCGTCAGTATGTAGCTATTCCAATAACTCTTTTGTTTGCATAGAAATCTGGAACATCTACAATAGGTTTTTATTTGGTTTGTTTTTCTATTTTTTCTGGTATTAGCATATCTCTCGTTAATCCTATCTTTATGACTTGTATGACAGATTTTATCTCGTCATATAATATTTCTGCAGTAGCTGTATAGAATTTAATAAAAAATAGCGTTCCTTTGGTAATTCTTTTATAAGTTAGGAAAGCTTTATATAGTTCTGGTATCTTTGAGATTTCTTCTCCTGTAGCTGTGTATACGGTGCTAAGTAATCCGTAGTTATAACAAGTGGTAATCAAGTTTGTATTTGTGCCTGGCAAAGCAATTAGTTTATTGTATCCTTGTAGGTGTTGGGTAATATAATCTGTATTTGGTTCTTTTATATTTGCGGCTCTGGGGTTTTTATTCAAGTATGTTTGGATTTTGTAAATATTTTCTATGTAGGTACGGGTAATATGGTTATATGTATTCTTTTGTTGGGCTAGGCTGTTTCTGTATGTAGTGGTTTGTGGAGTAGGTACGAATTTTTGTATTTTTGGTGCTATGTATGGTTTATCAAATGGCTTGTTCATATTTGTATTTCTATAGCTTTTTTCTTCCATAACTTTTTCTTTTCTTGTAGATCCTGATGTACCTGCAGCTGTATTTACACAAACGTTATGGGTTTTATGGAGTTTCCCAACGTCTCCTTCTAGGTCTGGAATTTTATCGTCTTCCGATCGACGTAGCTCCGCATGTTTAGCGTCATGCTGCTGACTGCTAGCTTGCTTTTTTAGCTTCTGTATCTCACCATCCATACTATCCACTTTTGTACAAAGTGTAGTTAGGAGGTTGAGTATTTGATCCATTGTATTTGTTTTTTCAGTATCTTTTCCTTGAGAGGTGATCTGCAATCACATTCTTGTCAGTTTTTATAATTTCAATTGTAAATGAAAAGTTTAATATATTTACTACCAGTCTTCTTATTTCTTTTGTTGTAACTGAGTCTTGTACCTTTTTGGTTATCCACCATTTTACCTGTGTATTATCTGTTCTAACAATAAATTTGTTATATACAATATATGGCTCAAAAGCTAATAAACATTTATATAGGGCAAATAATTCTTTTCTATTTATTTTCCATTTTATTTGTGGGTCTGTATATGATCCGAAATAATATCTACAGTGATGTTCTATTTTTTCATTTATATATTTATATTTTAATATTCCTCCGTAATTATGATCACTAGAGTCTGTTTCCACTATATAAGTAAATTGTCTATTTTCATCTGGAAAGTATAATTTTGGTAAATCTTTACACATAATTTTTATTTTTCTGATATGTTTTTTATCTTGTTCATCAAAGTAATATTCTATATCTTTCTTTAATTTTCTCTGTAATGGTTTTAAATTTTCTGCTAATTTTGGTATATATTCTCTTATTTGGTTAACTAATCCTAAAAATGATTGTAATTTTTTCTTAGTATCTAATAATTCTTCAGAATTAACTATTTTTTGTACAATATGTGTTTGCATTGTTATTCCATTTTTATCTATTTGTATTCCTAAGAATTCTATTTGATTTTTCATAATTTTAGCTTTCTTTTTTGATAAGCTAATTCCTGATATTTCTATAATATGTATAAATTTTTCTAATAATTTTAGATGTTCTTCTTTTGTTCTTGAATATAATAATATGTCGTCTATATATACTACACAATTTTCTAGTTGGTTAAAATATATATCCATAAAATGTTGATATCTACATGGTGCATTTTTATAGCCAAATGGTAAAACATTCCATTCGTAAAATCCTTGTGGTACAGTGAATGCTGTTAAATGTTTAGATTCTTCTTCTAGTTTTAGGTGATAAAAACCTGATTTACAATTAAATTTACTAAAGTAATTATATCCTTGTATTTGTCGTACTTTTAATATTTTATTAGGTATAGGATAATTATATGTTTTAGTTTTTGCGTTTAGATTCCTATAATCAATAACCATTCTACTTTTTCCTCTTTTTTGTTCACTATGTTTATTTACTATAAATGCTGGACTATTATGTTTGCTATTGCTTTCTTGTATATACTTATTTTCTAATAATTCATTTATATGCATTTTAAATTCTGATTGGTCTTCAAAATTATATCTTAATGATTTTTGTGTTATTATACTATTTTCATCTATTAGTTCAATTTTTACTTTTGTTTTGTGTTTATCCCATCCTTGTAATGGGTTTTCGTTATACAATGAGTTTAATTTATCATTTATTGCTTGTATTTTATCTACGGTGAATATTATAATTTCTATTTTATGATCATTAGTTGTTATATTTTCTAATTTTTGGGTAATTTTTTCACTTTCTTTTATCCATGGTGTATTTTTTCTGATTTTATTATTAACTCTTTTTGCTCTTATTTTGTGATTACATATGATAGTGAACCACCAATGCGTTTTTGTTATAGTATGTGGGTATAGTTTTTCTAAAAAAGGCATTCCTAATAATATATCTTTATTTGTAAATTCATAACTATAGATTTCATCTATTAATAATATTTTATCCCATATTTGTGTTTTTATATTTTTACCTTTATGTGTTATCATGCTTCCTTCATTATTAAATCCTGTTACTATTAATGGTGTTTTTAATTTTTTTTCATTTACTATCTGGTAGACAATTATGTTTACACACATTTGCTTCTGCTCCTGTGTCTATCATAGGTGTGTAATATCTGTTATAGTATCCTTCTATAATTATTTTTGCTAAAATGTATATTTTTGTCATATTAAGATGTTGTTAGTTTATCATATAATCGTTCTTTTAATGAGTACTTTCTTGTTTTCATAATGTATTATTAATTGTTTATCATCTATATTATATGGTTTAACTGTTTCTAGCCATTTTATTCCTAAAGTAATATTATTATTTCCTTGATGTATTTTAATTTTAATTTTTATTGGTATTCCTCCAATAATTAGTTCTTGTTCAGTAGTTTCTTCTATATTTATCAAAGCTCTAGGTAATTCTGTATTTATATTTTCTCCTGTAATTATTTCATGTTCTTGGACTAGTTCTCTTATAATTTGGTTTTCTACTTGTCCTGTATTTATAGTTATTAAATATTTTCTTTGGTCTAATATTCATGTGATATAATATTGATATGGTTGTACATCATCTTTCTTTTGTTCTAATAATTTAGGTATTAAGTCGCAATCTAATCTTCTAGATGTGCTATTTCTTGATGATGAAGGTGTATCGTAGCTTAATCTCTTAGATGTACTTAATCTTTCTTTTACTATCTCTAAATCTTCTGCAATATCTATTTCTTTATAGCTGTAATCATTATTGTCTATTACTGAAATTATTTTATCAAATGAATTTTCTATTTTGATTTTTTGAATCTTATTTTTTGCTGTTATTTTATGCTTTGTAGTTAATACATATAAATTTTTACATCTTGCTGTAAATATCTTACTTCCTGGTGCTAATTCTATGCCTGCCATTTTCCAATATAGTACTAGTGATTTATCTATGTTCTTGTCTTCTATTACTACTGAATAGTTTGCACTTATAATAAATTTAAATTTTTGATATATTAAATTTCCTCTAATTGCACTTATAACACTTTTTTCTATAGGTTGAATTATTCTATCATCTGCTAAATATAGTTCTATAGGTGTATCTATTCCTTCTCTAAAACATGCTTTTATCAATATTTCTATTGCTCCTAAATGTACATATTTTATTGGATTTTTTGATTTCAAATCGTGGATTTCTTTATTAATTATTTTTTATTTATAATAGGTATTTTAGCTTTACCTTTAATATATTTACAATCTATTACATGTTCTTTTTGGCTTACTACATAATATTCATCGTGTTGTAATTTGAATAAGTTTTTTAATCTAGGTACTTCTAATATCTTATCTATGCTTAAATCTAATTCTTTTCCTTTTATTTGTTCAAACATATTATTGTCAAATATTATATTTTGTTCTGTATATTCATTATCTTGATAGTCTTCTTTACTTATTATTTTTATATCATTTTCAGTCATAATAATCAGAAAATGACTCTATTTCTTCTTCTAATTCAACGTCTGTTATTTTGTATATGTTATCTTCATTTTCTAATTCATAATCCAAATAATCTATCTGTTTATATTTATCTTTTTCTATTATTACCTCTGTTATTTGTTTTTTCTTTAAATCTTTTGGCAATTTGCAGTCTCTAGCTAAATGTCCTAGTTTTCCACAATTATAACATTTACATTCTGTTATATTTTTCTTAAATCTATGTGGTCTTTTTTGTCTATAATTTTTTATATAATATCTTTTTCTTGGAATTTTGTTCTGATATTTTGTTCTGAAGCGTTTATATTTCTTTATTCTTTTCTTATTTTTATACGGATTTTTACATCCAAATTGAGGTGCTAACTTGCTTGTACAATATGCTAGGTTTTTTACTAATATTTTTTCTAGTTTTAATTCTTCTTTATGTTTCTCACATAGTTTCATAAACCATTGTTGTAAGAATTTTATTCTAACTCCTAGTGTATCTACTGTATTTGATTCTTCCCAATCTTTTATTATTTTTGAACTAAATGGTTCTGGTAATTTTGTGTAATATAATTTTCTTATTTCTTTACTTTCATCATTTGTATATATTCCTTTATAGTAATATTCTCTAAATGCACATGTATATTCATCTATGTAACTCATTTTACATATTGCCAATTTATTCATTAAATTTCTGTTTATTATTTTATCTTTCTGTTGTTCTTCTATTTCTGTTGTCATACTTCCAAATTCATTTCTAATTGATATTTCATATTTATTTAATATGTCTATTGCTGATGTTGCTACTTCATTATTAGATTTTGTATTATTTCTTAGGGTTGCTAAGCTTGCTGGTGTCAAATTTTGTAACCATATGTTTACTGTTCCTATAAGTGTTCTTTCTATGTATCCTGGAGCATCTATTATTGATATCTTGTTGTCTATTAATTGCTTTGATATATAACCTATCCATAATTGAATTGTTTTATTTGTATCTGCTACACAGTCTAAATCTAAAAAATTATTTTGATCTGCAGTTTGTCTAGGTATCCAATTTTTATTCAATCTTTTATCCCATAAAGCTTTATCTCTATTTTCTTTTTCATAAGTATGATATGTAGGGGTTATATCCAGTCGTGTTCTAGGATTCGAAGTACTAGGTTTCTCATCTAAATTTCCTACATTTATTTCTATATTTTTATCTTTTTCTATGAGGTCAGTATATGTTTCTGAATATGATTCATAATTATTTTCTGAAACATTATCATTCTCTTCTTCATTTATTTCATTTATTCTTAACTTTTCTATTTTTAATTCAGGTAATTATTCTGTTTCTTCTAACATTGTTTTCATTCTTTCTATTTCTTGGTTTAACTTTAATTCTGCAGTTCTTTTCTTATATTCTTCTCTAGCTTTTAATTTTTCTTCATATAGTTGTTTAAGTCTTTCTAATTCTTTTTGTAATTCTTGAATTCTAGTATCTTTTACTTCTTCTATTTGTTTAATTTCTCTTTTAGCTTGTTCTCTAATTTTTTCAATTTCTTTTTTCCTATCGATTTCGTCATTTTCTTTATTTAATCGTACCATTGTTGTTAGACTATCTTCTAATTTTGCTGATTCTTTATCTAGCATTAGGTATAATTGGTTTCCTATTTTTTTATATCTTCTTTCTAAGTTTGAATGTATTATTTTTATTTCTAGTCCATCTTGGCTTTTATATATTTTTTCTTCTACAGCATATTCTTCTTTATTCATTATAAGTTATGTTGATATTTATATTCTAAGTGTTGTAATTGTAGATCTAATAGGAATATCGTTTTTCTTTGTGCTTTTATAGATTTTTGGCATACTCCTGACCATATATTATCTTCTAGTCTATTTTGTCTAAATCTTAACTCTTGTATTATAAAATTAATTTTTTCTAATAATTGTTCTCTATAAGTTTCATTCATTTTAAAACTATTTTTTCATAATATTCTTGTTTCTTTATCATAAGATTTTGTATTTCTTTTGTATTTTCTGAAATATATTCTAAGTATTCCATATCTTGGGTTCTTTGGTATGTTATAATATTATTTATTAAAAGTTTATTGAGTAGGTCTAAATTTTCCATAGTTTGTAGCCAATATGTTAAATATTCGTAGTTTATCATTGATCTGAATATAGATCATATAATTCATATGTACTTTGGATAGTTAGTTCATGCCAATTTTGTTCTATTAATTCCATTATCTGGTTTAATTCTGTTATTTCTTCAATAATTAAAAGGTCATAAATTTTTCTTTTTATGTCAATATTAAGTGTTTTAAGAATATATAAAATAAGTATTTTATAATTATAATCTTCATCTAGTAAGTATGTATTCATCATTTTCATGATTTCTAAACAATTTTATTCCTTCTAACCTCTTTATCTATTATTTGGAATTATCAAATTATCTTAAAGTTATTCTGAACAAATTCTTTTGGTCACTACTATGACTTTTTTGCCTCAATCAGTTACCTAACGCGCTTCAACAAGTTCGTACTTCCTCAAACGGCTTCTCTTTTGCCTAAGCGGGTTTCCGATTTGATGGCATAGTCTGGGCTTACCTATTCTCATTTACCTTCATTCATAGCAAACTACTTTGAATTTATTCAGTATAACAATACTATAACATGATAATAATCAAATAATAATCAAGAGATTATCAGGAATAAGAAAGTTTAGTTATTCATATTGAAATATGAAAATACCTTAGTTTGTAGATTTTCTGGAGTTGAATCCTTCATAGGTTCGTGGTTGTTATTAAGTTTCTCCATTTAGATTTTTCCTTATCTAGCTCTGATACCAATATGGGGGGTGCGGAAAGTGGAGAGAAAGTTTTATGAAGTGGGAGATGAGGGATGATCGTCCCTTACTCCTTAATCTTATTTATAAGCAAATTTACATGACCTTTACTATTCATGAATGACTTCTACTATTCATGAACAGTAACTGACTCTTACTATTTATACAGTAACTTGACCTTTACTATTTACATAATTGACATTTTACCGATAAATGTATATTATATTTGGTTTGATTTGGTTTTGATAATTTTAAAACTGATTAAGTTGATTTGATTTTGATTTTGACCAATAACCGATCCAAACCAGGCGTGAACACCTATTCATGAGGATTGCTTTAATCTGTTTTGAGACCTTCATGAAGTCATTTGCATTGTAGTTATGCACATACTTTTATGGTATCATTGAGGTTTGCTCAAGTCCCCAATAAAACCAGTCACAATATATTTATATACTCTCATGGTATCATAAAGGTTTGATCTAGTCCTTTAATGAGACATTCCTTAGTCATGATTAATTATTTATTATTGTGATTTATTTATTATTTTATTTTTATTAATCTAAAAATAAGTAAATAATAATAATTTTATATTTTTCTATCAGATTTTGATAAGCAAGCTAGTTGACTATGCTATTTTTGTAATTTATTTATTATTGTAGTTTAGTTATTTTGTTATATTTTTAATTAATCTAAAATTAGATCATTAATATTTGAAATTCTTATATTAATTTTATTTTCTTAAAAAGGTAAAAATATCTATAGAGAGAAAAAATTAAAGAAGATAAACTAATACAAAAAGGAGGAAAGAATAATAAAAATATTATCAAATGATATCTCTAATAATGGATAAAATGAAAACAAATGAGAAATAATAAAAGAGAAAATTAAAATAATATATGAGAAAGAACAAAGTTAATGAACAAAAAAATTTATTTTATTTTTCTAAAAAGGTAAAATATAGAACATGAAAAGAAAAGGTAAACTAATAAAAAAATAAAAGTAATGAAAATGTTACCAAATGGCATCTCTAATAAACGGTAATATTAATAAAACAATAAAAATCATAAATGAGAAAAGAATAAAAGAGAGAAATAAATAATAAATATAAGAAAAGAACAAAAGTAATTTATTTTATTTTCTTTTAAAGGTAAAAAATATAGAAAGAGAGAAAAAAATTAAAAGAAGATAAACTCACCAAGAAAGAAAGAATACAAATATTATCAAATAGTATTTCTAATAATGGATAAAAAAAATTAATGAAAAAAATACAAAATAAAATAAAAATAATAAATGAGAAAGAACACATATAATTAATGATAGGACAAAAACAAAAATAATTAATAATAAGACAAAATAGTTGACCAAAGTGAATTGAATCTAAATATAAATAGGAGTGGGATGAAATTAGGCTTAAACTAAAAGGGGTATGAACTGTAATAGTGACATTCCTGAATTACTTTACATTTGACTATAAAGTAATAATTCTTGAAAAGTGTAATAGGCAAATGACTATAATTAATCATAAGAATATATTAGAAACTAAGTGTAAAATTATTCATTGATTTTATAAAGTGGATAAATATTGTTAAACATCTATTTTTAGTATACTAAACAAGTATTGATAGACCAAGGGAGTAATTCTAAATTATGTATTTTTGTTGTCTTTTTTGTTTGGGTGGTGAGTTGAACAATTCTATTGGAGAATACGTGGCATTTGAATATGTTTTTTTTTTTTTAGAATTGAAGGAAGTGGATAAAATTTGAGAAAGTTTGGAGCCACAAGTGAGTGATAAAGAGATTGTAGAGTAGAGAATGTTGGGTAGATGATTGATGGCTGCAAGGATAACATTCCGGCCACCGGAGTTCACCAAAAAACACCATAAACCCCTCATTTCTCTTACTAAAAGAATACCAACTTGTATATATTGCACAACCACAACAAAACCTGAAATTGAACTAGAGTTCATTGGGGTACGTACGTGCACAAGAATATTTAGGCCTTTCAACTTGTTTGTTTTGTTAATCAATATTACTTTGTTGCAGCCAAAACCAGATGAAAATGGCAACTATCCTATGGATAAAACAAAAGCAGTAAGTGGTGAGAAGTTGCTGAGGAACATCATGTCAGAGAATAAGATAGAGTTGTATGCTGCATATGTGAGTGACTTCGCTTTTCTATTCTTTTACTTTAATCTCACTCTTCTACTAATTCATACCTGTAAATACAAAAACTAAATTTCATTTCATGAGTCCACGTTAAAATTATAACTTGGAATTGGCCGATCGAACAAAAGTAAAGTCAAGAGACCAATAAAAACTCTATCATAGAAATATCTTTTTTTTTTCCCAAGTAAAAGTTGCAGGCAGAGCATAAGTTGTGTCTGGACAACACATTAAGTCGGAAGACAACATTAGAACCAATTCAATTTCAGAACCAAGCTACGGCTGACATTATAAAACCAAACAGTTACCATGTGCAGCTACTCCTAATTTTCTTATTGAGATACGACACGACGTGGTAACAAGTAACATGTTCAATTATTCCTAATTTTTTCATTGAACCTAAAACAGGAGATGGTGACTATCAGTAGTCACAAACGCTAGGACCATAAAAAAGAATTAGGTGTACATATGCAGTTGTATGTTCAATTTCTACTGTAAATTTGTCAGAAAAATTATTGAATATAAGCTTGGAGGGGACAACAAATCAACCCTTACCGAGAAGATTCAAATCTTGAGATATGAATTTGCAAGTTACAGATAAGAAGTTGAAAACAAAGGCTAAGATCATCAAGTAGCCTATTACAACACTTGCAAGTATTTAAAAGTATAATCAATTCAGGTGTGGTGTAAGTGATATATGTTATAATACTCTATTAGAACGATGAGAAAGCTCTCAACACTGAACAGTACTCTAGGGAGTGAGGACAATGATAAAAGATCTGCAAAAGCAAATTATGGAGAGTTTAACAAATACAAGAGCACTCTGAATCTTCAGAATTGAAATAAAAATAACTATCTTAAAGGAGGAGGATCTAGCTTTAGGGAATATAAGACAACTTTTAACAGATTCCTACCTTCAGTTAAAATATGCCTCCGCTCACACCTGAATGACTTATCTCCTTAAAATTGTTTCTCAGACTTACTCTGCGTTGGCCATTTCTAATAATTGGTATGGATAGAGTAATAGAATTTAATCAAAATTTCTGCCTCCTGTCGAAGACAACATATACCACTACCAACATGAAGGAAACCAACTCTGGGAAAAAGCCCCTATTGTAAGAGGCTGGTGAGATCTGAATCATTAATTTCTGTCTCCTATCAAAGACAACATATACCATTAATTTCTGTCTCCTATCAAAGACAACATATACCATTAGCAACACGCGGATGTATCACCTACTTCATTGGAAGAGTTCTATCCCTCAACAGGAGCAAGAAAGGACTGGTTAGGCCCCTTCTATTCCATTCTTTTTTCGTAGTGCATTGGAAACACTTAGCTTATCCTTATCTCTTTGACATAGTTATCTGAAGCACCCCATAGTGTTGATTACAAATCAACTTCTTCTTTCTCTAAGCTGTAGAAAAACTGTTCATATCACCTTATTATAACTGGTCTCTCATGGTTTAACGAATAAGAAGACTAATATATGATATGTTTTTTACCAATTGGCTTGCCTCTTGTTCTTATCAAATATAAACACGACAATAGTCTAACGTATAAAGTAATTCATGCCATGTTTCCATGATAAAACACCAGCATTTACTACTTTAGAATCTTCCTAAGAAATTACAATGTAGTAACAGCCATTTTAGATATTAAACGTGAAAAGATGCATTCATAAGTAGGCAAGCACAAAGGATACTTAATGCCTATGCTTCTTCATGTGTTTATAACTGCTTTAAAGAATAGGAAGGAATATATATTTGAGATAAAAGGTGTGAAGATTAATTGATTGTGTAGGAGGGACACAGTGTGCGACATGAGATTTACAACTAATGAAACACATAACTTATAAATCTTGTGGATCAACTGTTAAGACTATGAAACAAAATTATGAATTAATCGTTGTCTAATTTAGAATCTTCACCAGACAATCAAAATAGGAGCATGATTTTGGAATCGTTTTAGTAATATAAATATTAATATTCCCATCTATGGTACTGTAATTCAGAGCACTGCTACAGAAGTAACAGAGAAGGCTTCAACTTTCTAGCGAAAATTGTAGTACATCAAATTATTTGCTCTATGTATTTGTGGTTCAAAATGGATCTGATATTTGGCAAACTACACATCAATAAACAATTACGCAAGTTGGCTCTATATGCATGAGTGACAGCTTTCTGTACCTCCAAAAGGTTTAAATAGATAGACCTTTCTTAGCTCAAATACACATCAACACGTATATTCATCTTGTATTATACTGCAAAGGCGAGAATAATATTCAGTTTTCTACCAAAAACATGGATTTAAGAAGTTGAGTGTGCACTTTCAATGCAATAGTTGGCAATACTTGTTTTTCGATGACATGGAGTATTTGTCAATATTGTCGTTATAAAATAGTTGATATCAAGTAAGTAAATATAAACTGAACTTGAAATAGTACAAAATTGTATCATATATAGTATATAGAATGATAATTAGGAAATCAAGGTGATAATCCCATCGGAACACTCCGAACTTTGTAACAAACAAAGAGCAAATATCAGATATACTTATCAGAGGGAAAAGTTAACCAAAAATCAGTAGTTGAGAACATAGTATAAAAATTTAGCATCATAGTGCTCCATCAACTTCCTTATAATTTTTGAAAACATTGTCACCGGCATACCATAAGAAAATATTAGAGATGCAAATGTATCAAACATCAGATTAATTATACAAAAAATTTAATTGACAACAAAATCCACCCAAATCCTTCATAACTGTACAACTCTATGTAGCAGAATTATGTGAATGATTTTCAACCAATTAAAGAATCTCCAAAAAGTATTAATTTATGAAATAGGTCTAACTACAGTGACGCTTGGCAAAACTTACACAAATACACAGTTATAAGCATGATTAACATAGTATGTACCACTTGAAGAACTTAAGGATTAATAAAAGAATCTCATGAATGATAACCCAAAAAAAATGAAATCAGTCAGAACGTCAGAGTTGATTCATCTGAATGCCTCAGCCCAACGCAGAGAAAGGATGTGTACCTTTTTGTTCGAAGGGGCAAATCTTTGAGGAATTGGAATGAAACGTCCATCTCTGAATTTGGGCACAAAATGAATCTGTTGTTTCCATGGAACATCAAGGGAAGTTTTTCAAGTGGAAGATGAAGATGCAACGCGTGGATCGTATTCAGTGGGCGTTGAACCGCGTGGCAAAGAAACAGGAAATTACCGAGCTACCCTTTTGGTTGTCCGAAAAAACTCACCCTTATTAAGAACTAGATGGGAATGCCCGTGCAAGCACGGGCCCAATATGAACAAATGAAAAACATCATATTAGTATTACCACATTACCTTAGAAGTACGTATAAAAAATTTGTTGAGTTGATTACATGTCAAGTATATATTCCGGCAGTCATTACATGTTGTCTTATCTTCCAAGACGTAACATGCTCTTTTACAACCCATCAAAGATCAAGTTTTGGTAATTCAAGAGTCATATAAACAATTTTATGTTGTTGCCAGAGACGATTCTGTTCTTACCACAATTTTGGCAAGGTTTGCTCATTCAAATAATGGGACGCCAATAGCATAATTTTCTGGGGTTGTCCCTCATAATCACCAAAGCAAGATGGTAGTTGTAAAATGTTGTTTCCTGTTTAGATTTAGCAAAATCAAAGGAATTAGTTCAGGTCACAAGTTAATTTTAACAAAAAGGGACAGCTTGTGAAATGAATCTGTGCCAGAGATGAACCATTAGCTGCAACTCTATTTTCTCCTCTTATATAATCCATATTTCCTTAAACCACTCTTACAGTTAACTCAAACATCACAAAAATGCAAAGACACATATGAGAAGACATTGAGGGATTATGGCACCTAAATTTAAAAAGAACACCCTGTGTTCATTTGAAATGAACTCAAAATTGGGAACTCACAAACTATAAAGAAGTTAAGAAGTAAAAATCTGAAAAGGAGAAATAGAAGTTGAGTGAGATAGATGTAGCTGAAAAAAATAGAGGAAGAAGATGATAGGAAAAAGACTTGAAGAGAATAGAAAAGGCAGTATGTGTTTTCATTAACTGCATACAAACACCTTTGTTGGTAGATCACTAATTTACTAAATCGAAATAGATGAAGATGAACCAATTACGATAGTTTTTTATAAATGAAATTTTAATTAGCCCGAGAATGAAAATGAGGGCATAATTAGGCTAAAGTTTGAGAAAACTTTGCAAGGCAAACTTCAGGTAAAGTTGAGAGAAATAGAAAACCTCAATACCACATATGAAGTCCTATTTCATTCAGGTTCATCACAAATCAAAAGCTAAGAATCCTTTCACTTCATATGAGATTAAATGATAAATTGTTCATCAATTTGCTATTAGAACCTGTCTATTCAGTGCCCAGAAAATGTAATCTGTTATTCCTGCAAATTACTGAAAAGGCGCCACACCAGAAATAGTGGGGCAAATTTATGTTAAATGTATCAACAAAAAAGAGAGGGATAATATTCATATTAAATAAATATGAAGCAGAAGAAATTAGATTCTAAATGAACAAATTCAAACTTAAAAATACTCTTCCTTATTCCTGAAGAATGAGTGTCAAAGGGATTGGTCAAGAAAGATCTTCACAATTTCCGCAGATTAAAAATTTATATCCCGATGATAATATCATAAGATCTAGATAGAAGAAAGTAGTTTTTTTATCATTTAACTTTCATTGTACTTGTCATACATGTTCTAACTAATCCAAAAGCACCTTTGACTACTCTTAATAGAAAGAAAAAGGATGAATGAGAATTTATCTTTGAACTTATGATTATATTGACCAAAATAGGTCAAAAAAAAAAAGGGAAATAAAATTGGATCAACTCTTTGGCTACTTAATAGAAAGCAATCTTAAGCTATCATGTGCATATTTTTTCTTTTACTCTTTGGCTACTCTTAATAGAAAGCAATCTTAAGATATCATGGACATATTTTTTCTTTTGTCCTGCTAAAGATTAGAACTTTAGTTTGTACTTTGTTTTACCAAGTAAAATCGTCAGCACTTGGTGCTATATAAATTACCGCACTTGGACATTGTAATGTCTAAATCTAATAAAACTATAATGAACACTTTTAGGTAAACCAAAGATGATGATACAGAGGGATGGAGTATATGGACTCAGATTCACTCTGCCATTAATCTTTCCTCTAACATCAATAACTTGAGCGTCTCTTGCCAGATCAAAGCATGTTGTAGCTTATTTTTCTCATTTCATCTAGTTTACTGATAGTCTTGATTACTGGGTACAAAAAAATAAAACATGATCAATAATACATATCATTTCAAGGCCAAGTGAGTAGTACTTATTTTACATGTAGTTAATGTAGGATCTGAAATATGCCTCAAAATGGCCTGAGCTGAAAGATTTTGCTTTTTTTTTTTTTTATGGTAGTTGGGAAATTTAAAAATTCATTAGCCTCTTGCTGATAGCAACTAATGACTTACTCCAAGTAGAACAACTTACTTCAATGCTAGAAGGGTGATAAACTTGAAATTGCTCTTATGCATACTCCTCATTTAGTAATTTTCTCAGGTAAATGTCATTTGTATTGCTCTTCAATAGCAACCCTTGCATGGTTGAACTCATCTTTCTTCTTCAAATCTTACATACCAAATTAAGGTCCCCTGTTATAACTAAGCACTTCAACAAAATGGTAATCAGTAGAAGGATTTACAACATGAACTGTAACTTAATACAGAGACTTAATAATCAATATTTTTCACTAATTCATGCAAAGAAAAGTTCCCTGCTATAGCCAAGAAAAATCATTACAAAGAATAATCAAGACACGACACTTCAAAATAACTGCACCTTAAATATCAAGATTCACATATGAAAGAAAAACACACATCTAATTAAGATACTCCACATCAAATATAGTAGTTGTACACCTCTGTTTTAGTTTGGGAAGGCTGAAATAAAGTTCAAAGAATTTCAATTATTTCTGACATCAATGAACCGACACAAGTTATTCTTAAGTTCAAATATCGAGTCAAAACTGAAAAAAAAGATATCTTGAGCTCCTTAGGGAGTTGTCCATTGAATTAAACAAAAGAAGAAAGTGAAAACTTAAAGAACGACAAACCATTCAAGCTTCAAGCTTCATAGCAAAGGCTGATGAGACTATGAATAGCTAATATTGTCTTAAATTGAAATAAACTTAGGAATAAACAGTAATCATGAACAAAGAGAGTTCACAAAATAGTCATTTTTCCTCTTCGCAGTAGAGACTGCAAATTACCAAGATCTCCAGCAACCTCATAGAAGATATGAAAACCAATCAATGTGAAGTATATGAGCACAACTTGAAATAATTCTTAGCTTATCATCCTTTATCTTGAAAATGATTCGAACAAACAGGACATTCACGTGAACTTGGGATTTTTATAATTCAAACAAACAGGACATTTCATGAACTTGTGGATTTTTATGATTCAAACAAACAATATTGCATCTTTTCTTGTACTGAATATAGAAATTTTACGCCTAAGAATTTAACTTTATTTTGTCAAATGGTTCTTGATTACAAGAAACAATAGTTAAGCAAAGATAGATTAAGATTGACATTTCGAAGAGAGATCCGATATTGAAAGAGTGAAGGAGAAAGATCGTTAACCACCAGTAAAGATAACGAATAAAAATACCATAGCAATTAAAACAAAAGACTTAGAGACTTACCAGAAGCAGATTTGAAGCAGTCAAAGAAAATAAGATGGGAAAGAGTTTAAAGCCGATTCGAAGTGAAAGCTATGGTCGTTGTTATTAGACTTTAGAGCATACCTGGACTCGGTAAAATCACCACAAAAACCTCTGTATATCAAAGTTATATACATATTTATTTCTATTTTCAAACATGCATGGGAAAATTACATACAGTTTATGATACGCAACCTAAGAATCCAAAGAATAATGGAAAAAGCTACCATTATAGGTTCTTTTCAAGAGTTGGACACATTACCGAAAAATTGGGGGAGAAGGGGAACTAAAACTTAGTGTAACTAACGATTACAACAACACTGAAGAAAAATTTGAGGCAAAACTGAGATCCAAAACGATCATCAGGATCTGACGAAGAGCAAAAGCCAGTGATAGAACAAATCTACAGCATAAACTGGATACACATGTGAAAAGTTAATATACAAATTTACCCCAAAGTTAACATTAGAATTACCTATTTGCCCTTCTTCGTCCTTACATGCAGTAAGAGTAATGATAACCGTAAAATAAATCTATATTTTAAATATTGTTTTCCTAAAAATATATTGAGCTGCTAGCTAATCATAATTGTATTTCCGACTAAAATTACCAGGGAAGTATGATGACCAGGAAAGCTAACTAAGCAAATTTAGATAACTATTCAAAAACAAAATAAAGTTGAGTGACTTTAATGGTTAATTACTATAAGTTGAGTAACCATTCATGAATTCAACAAAATTGCTTGGGACTAAGTCAATCACAATAGCATTGTCTTCTTTCAATCTATAGATATAGACTAGTATGATGTAGATAGTAATGAAGTTTTTGTAAACAATTAGGTGATTGAAATTGTATTTCATTTGTTACAAGCTTTGTTCATTTTACGATAGGACTCAACAATTACTAATCAACATCTTTTAAAATGTTTTATAAGAATGTACAGATGCTATATCGAAGATCAACAACTGCTTGAATACATCATCATCTTCTCCTCTATGATTTGTTTGCATAAGAATATGTTATAGCAAAGAAAGTAATGGGTTGAAATTTGAACATATAGGAAATATAATGCTATGGAATTTCAAGCAAATAAAAGATTCAGCTTTTTTCAATCTGTATGTTTTATTGTTACATTGCCCCTGTTTTTGATCTTGAACAGTACTGCGTCTACCTTTTGGCAGGGAAAGGTGATGAATTGTGGAGGCGGTGGAAGCTGTGGTACTTGTATTGTGGAGGTATAAGTCAGTTGTTAGTAATCATACATAATCAACATTCTTTAGAAATTCTTTTTTCTTATCACTAGACATTGAAATATGAAATACTTCAACAGTTGGTAGAAGTATAGCGATCATTTTACACATATTCATTAACTTGTAATAACCTACATAAATCATATCTTTGCTTAGAGTTACAACTTCGACACACTGTAAGTACAACGATAAACAACATTCAGGGGAGGGAAATATATAAAACTTCCATTAAAGTGTCACTTCTTCTTCTTCTAAGAGAAGTTGGTATCGTGGGTAACGACTCCCAACAACTCCGGACCTTCAAGTCGAGGATTATGCTCAAAGTTGTTCAGTAAATATGCTCAAATGGACCAGAAGTGGAAATTGTAAATCGAGACATCCACAACTTTCAGGCTAGAAACTCTAGCAAGACGTTCTCTAGGGATTGGTCCTGTTAGCTTGTTAGAAATTTTTTTCTGTGGATGACATACATTTAGGAAAGTTCACTGATAACATAAGTATCTAAACAAAATTATTTGCTGGTTCTATTGGTTGAGACTTAGCATTTTACGCTTTTTCTCTTACATCTTAGACGAATAGTGCATCAATCTTTACTGCAGCACATTTTAATCAGATGTTAAAATAAAATTGGTCCATACATCACGATTTGGTGTATCTGCCGCTGAACGATTGGTAGTGAGCTTAGATGTTACCTTATAATAGCTGGCAAAACTTGTTAGTCTTAGAGATATTAACTGTATAACTTCCCATATTTGTTCCTTCTTTCTATGTTGCATACCAATTTTCTTCCTTGTGACACAGATTATACAAGGAAAGGATGTACTGAATGAGAGAACAAATACAGAACTCCGATACCTAAAAAAGGTATGCGATCTACAAGCCTCTGCTTTTAACTTCTCTTCTGTAACCCCTGTCACATTGTTAACTTTTATTCACAATATCAAATTTTTGTGATTGATTTGTATGTTATAACACCAAGTTGTTACCAATTTAGAGTAAAAACTCTCTGTTGTTGTGAAGATAGTTATAATGGTTAATAATACATATTGTGCAGAGTTGCTCATTCAGTTTTCATAATTGTGCAGAAACCTGAGTCATGGAGATTGGCTTGCCAAACTATAGTTGGAAATAAGAAAAACTCTGGAAAGGTATCAAAATTATATATTTAGCCAACAATTTATTATACTATGAAATGGTGTTGAGTCCAATAAACAAGTAAAAATGAATTGTTGTCTCATAAGGTACTGGTGTTCCTATAATATGTACAGGTAGTGGTACAAAGGTTTCCTCAATGGAAGAAGTGATGGTAGATGAACTGTGAACAGAGAGAGTACAAATCTCCGAAAACTAGGTAAATCACCCACGCAGGTGAACTACCTAAATAAGCTTATTCATGATTATTCGCTTTTGTTTTCAAGTGAGTACACTGTCAAGAATATTTTATTATCCAAAGATGAATTGTAATAGTTTTAGTCCTACAACCAAAAAGATTTAATTCTAACTCTTAGTACATTTTATTATTAATTCTTCGTTTTACTCTTAACTTTTTCATTATCTTAGACGTGAATCCACAAATAATAGATCCATTAAAAGAGAATAAGATATTTTTTATTTATTTGTTCAAAAATAAATATAAACATTTTATTCATCAATTTCGGGTGTTTTCTCTTATACAAGGTGTATGCATACACAATACAAATGTTATGTATCTTATTGAATTAGTTGTGTACTTGATAAATTTAATAGAAACTCAAAAGCACATCGTTTGGACTTTGATAAAATAAATATGAAGAATAAATTATTTGAATTAAATGATGTCTCAGCAAGTCCTCTTATTTAAAGTCTTTCATTGTCGATGATACACATTATCATCATCATATCATATATTATTATAAGTGGGAAGCTCTAAAGTAAAAAAGTTGAATTACCATTTTACCCTTATGCTAAATTCAAATGTTATTAAAATATTTAATTAATTAAATAGTAAATAGTAGAATTTCTATAATATTTTTAGTTGGTAAAAATGTGAGTAAATTAAATAGAAAATAAAAATAAAAGCTATCCCTTTAAATAGATACATGTATGTGTTTCATCTTCCAAATTAATTTATGTTCTTAATTAATATCTATCTTTAATTTTAGTAATACTTGACCTTTCAGCTTTCTAAGTGAATCTTCATATTCCAAAGCTATATTTTTTCCTATAAATACAAGTCTTTCGATAGTATTTTCATAGAAAGATTTATATGTGATTCAATTTTTGTGTGTGGAAGACTAGAGAAGCTTTAATCAAGTGAAGAAAATTTCAAGACAAAAGAATTTGTGTCAAGATTACAAGGCATAATGTGATTATAGGGATGAATAACACTTTAATTACTAGAATATCGGAGCTTGATGTGTTTGTTTTTTTACTTATTTGCCGAGATTAGAACTATGATAAAACCACTCCATTTGTGTAGTTGAATGTCACTTTCGTTAACTATTTTTTTTAATTCTTTTATCTTATTTCCGGTTCCAATTTCTGGAAGCATATGTTGAGTCACTCCAAGAGTAGAATATTGATATAGACGGAGTTTTTTCCATTTTTTTTCAGATCGTGTGAAAGTTGATCCAAAAAGCTTGTCTTCCAAAACTTTTAACTCTTTTTTTATGGTCAAAGGTTGAATGTTTATTACTATAGCTTTGTTTCAATTTGCATTATCAATAAAAAGCAAGGAAAAGATTGTCTTAGAATTTTTCTATTTTTGTTGGTAGCCTTGTGCTAAACTTGCTCCAATATATGATATTTTTTTTCTTTGTATTTGTAATTTCGTTTTAAAAATGTATTTGATTGAAGGGTGTATTTTTTGCTATAGAAAATAAAACAAATAGAATCATAAAAATAGTGTACAAGACATGTAAAAACAAACAATTATTGCCTACAAGATAGTCTAATTTCAAATTATTAATAATTACATTTTTTGCACCTTAAATTTTAAATATTTGTAAATAATTATTTTTACATGTGCTTGTGGATAAAATCTTTATTTTTTAGATAATTTTTATTAAAATTGTCCATGAGATCCAAATCCCAAAGTCAAAAAAATGATACAGCAAAATGCTTAAGAAGTTAGAAGATCTTTTAACCTCTGACCAAATATTGCCCCTATTATATTTTTAACAAAAAATGTAAAATATATTTTAACAAACTTTTAATTGTAAAAATATTAATATTATCATTTTGGCTCTCCACTAAATTATAATCTGTTTTATTTAATTAAAAATTAATATTTTAATTATATAATTGCAGAATTTAAATACCAATCGTTGCACTTTAATTCTTTAGTTATTTTCTTCTAATTAAGTTTCCTTATTTATAAATTTGAATTACTTAATTGCATTCTACTTAATGAGAAGGAGAATTTCATCTTTTACTAATTAATGTCAAATAGTTTATCTTCTTGAAATGTGTATCCTATAACTATTAATTTAATTTCAACATTTTTACTCTATTCTATGAAACAAGAGAGACGTTTTAAGGAAGAATTTCAATATTTTTACTCTATTCTATGAAACAAGAAAGACATTTTAAGGAAGTTAATCATAAGGTAGTGTGCCTCTATGTTTGTTTTTGCTACTTTATTTTGTCTTTTAAAACAAATATAAAATTTGTATATCAAAATTATAATAAGGGGAGGACTAAATGCAAAAAAGATTCTTCTATGAATTAACTATACACTACAAACATTTATCATTTTACTTTGGAAAAATGGTCTGAAAAATACTCCAACTTTGGCCGAAATTGTTGTTACGATACCAAACTTTATGGAGGACCTTTTACCCCCCATGCACTATTTAATAGTGTATTTTAAAGGTATATATGTGCCCACGTGGAAACATTACTATTTAAAATGATGCAATATTTATGATGTCCACGTAGACACATATATACCTTTAAAATACAATATTAAATAGTATAGGGGGGTAAAAGGTCCTTTTCAAAGTTTGGTATCGTAACATCAATTTCGACCAAAGTTGGAGTATTTTTCAAACCCTTTTCCCTTTTACTTTTCATATTTTTATTGTAACTCAAATACTATTTTAAAAGAAATTATGTGATTTTTTAATAGTTCATATTCATCGTTATGGAGTGCATGTGCAACGCACGTGCCCATATACTAGTATATATATATAAGAGTCTTAGGCCTACCTACGTGACACCCTTAGAATTCAGGAATTTACTTTTATGTTTCCTTCTTACTTTTTGATTTTTTACCTCTATTTTGTTTTAACCTTTAAACTCGTTTCTTCAACTCTTGTATCCCTTCTAATACTTTTGGGATTAATACTTATCGAATATGTACTAAACTTAGTGTTTTAAGAAGAAGAGGAAGAAGAATGGAAAACATAAAAAAATCTCAGTTTAAAAATGTGAGTGGACTCTTCTATTTATTGCCAACAAAGGTAGTAAAAACATGTATTTAGCGTGCCTTATCAATAAAAGGCACAACTCTTCAGGAAAGTCAAAACTTTCAGAAAGGTCACAACTCATCCAAGAAGTCATAACTCTTTAGAAAAGTCACGATCCTAAACAAAAGTTACAACTCTTCAGAAAAGTCACAACCATGTGGAATAGTTGGAACCCTTTTGAAAAGTTGAAACCCTTTGAAAAGATCGCAACTCATTGAGAAGTCACAAATTTTTGGAAAAGTCACAACATTTTGAAAAGTCTCAATTCTTTCAAAAAGGTTCAACTCTTCAATGTGAAAAGATGTATGCTTTTAATATATTTTATAATATAAATATATAGATAAATGTAATATAATAAAAAATATAAAAGATATACTAAATTGGATGTTTTATGTTGGGAATATTATAATAATTTAACATTCAACTTAGGGAATTCATGCTTTTAAAGTTGTATAGATGGAGGATTTGTCGCTTAGATCGCATGTTCAAGCCCCACACCACACAAAATAAAGCCTGGTATTTAAGTGGAGAAGGGTAGAGGGGCGGACCTATTATCCACCGAGTGTGGAAGATTGTGATTGATCTAAAGGGTTGGTCACGGACAGATTTTTCGGTTATCAAAAAAAGTAGTATAGATAGATATAGAAGATATGTGTGTGTGTGTCTATATATATATATAGAGAGAGAGAGAGAGATAGAAAGATAAATGTTATCACGTATTTTTCATATATGTTTCTTAACCTTTCACATTCTTTATTCAAAACAGTTTAAATGTTTCAATTACTACTTTTCTATTCTTTGTTAGTGGTCAATACAAAAAACATGTTGGGGAGTCTCAATTATTGAAACTATTGCTACTTGTTACCTTTCTCGATTCTCCTATTTACTTGCAATTATTTTTATTTCCTATATTTTTCTAGTTGTTGCCCTCAAGAATAACAAACATGTGACTTCGTTTTTTCATAATTCTTTAGTTGTTCTTTTTTTTCAAAAATATTGTATTTCCAAATATTTTCAGTTTCTAAAATTATGATTTAAAAAGTTTTTAAAAGCTTAATGAGATCTTTTTATGATATACTAGCTCTAAAATAATCAAGGAGCACACATTTGAGAATACGAGAGGCTAATATCTCTCCCATGATAAATTTATTATGACATATTTAGGGGTGTTTATGGACAATACATGGAAGAACTGTAAGGAAAACTAGCTGCTACTAGCTAAAGAATGAATATAATAAGCCATCAAATTGAGTATCTTATTTGCATGCACATATACCAAACAATAGAGAAAGTGATAATTGACTAATATACAAAAATCATTCAATATTGAGAAGCCAATTATATCAAAGGACAAATATTAAATTGAAAATATGTAGAAGATAAGAATTCATTAAACAATAAGAATTTTATAATCTTTCAAGTTCTTAATATATGTGACAATACCAAATTTCTAATATTCGAATATTAAGAAATAATTGTTCATAATCTTAATGAGGTCATGGATTACCGCGCGAAGCGCGAGCAAAATTATCTAGTTAATGTATATAAAAAATGGAATATGACTATTTATTCAATACTTTGTCATCTCGCATTATTGATCCATTGAGAATAAATTCACCAGATTTTTCAGAATTGTTAGTTAAATACTCAAAATTATTATCAATAGATTCAAAAAGGAACCATTCAAAACTCGATCAAACAATTTGTTTTATTTTTTATTTTGTCTTCCCCTTCTATGTCCTCTCAAAATTCTTCTTGTATTTCTTTTGTAAACTCTCAAAACTATTGGCACAAAGTTGTGGAATATCTAAGTTGACTTATTATTCAAATAAGTTAACTCAAAGAACAACAATTAGAGGCTGTAACATTCATGATATATAACTTATTATTATTGTGTTCAAAATACACATAAAAATAACTTTTTCATAAAGGCCTAGAGAAGCTACTAAAACAAGTTTTAGGGAAAACACCCATAGCCTTGAAGTCCTTATTTTAGTAACTCAAATGGACCCAAAAAGTCTTGGGTACATAAAAATATATTTAATTATTTTGTACGAGTTGCACAAAGAAATGATTTGGGTACAGTGGATTGCCGATAACACTAAACTATGTCTTGCGTTTAAGACATAGGCAATTGTGTGCAAAAAAAAATACCTTACTTATGAGGTTAGGATCAAATTACAAGGATCGACAATAGACTATGTGAGCTATATATTTGTGCGAATTCAATACAAACTAGCATAGAGTTCGTGTATATATATATATATATATATATTGGGGGGGGGGGGGGCGGGATTTAGGGAACAATTAGAAACGATCAATTGAAAAAACAATAGCTAGGAGATAACACAAAAGAATATTTATTACCAAGATGGATAACGACTAGGGTGTGTGCAATATGATGGAATTTTAGTCCCCCAATTTGTTCATGTATACCTCTGTTTGATCTAACTCTTTCCATAATTCTTCCTCAATTTGAGAATAGATCATACTTTCTACTATATTCCTTTGGCGTAAGTTATGATAATCGTTAGGATTTGGCTGTTAAGGCAAGGCTTGCCCAATATCAAATATGAAAAAATATTTTAAAACGAGGGCAAAATTTAAATGATGGCATGACGCCAAAAAGAAAAAGGATAGCTGCAGTTCAAAATTTGAAATAAGGAGATATTATTTGTGTTATTAAAGTTGTGGATTGGACTTGAAAGTTTCTTGGACATAAGGATATTGCAAAATTTGATATGTGGATTATAGTATTCTACTGTATTGTGCATTGAAATAAAAGAAATGGTTGCTCTCTCCCTTATTTGGTTATCAAATTTTCATTTAACATGAATTACATGCCCTTATTTGGTCAACTGATCACTCTAAAATTGACAGGGCCTCACGTAGAAATGTCAATATGGGATGGGCTAGTCCATGCGAATGCGCCGACTAATCATTTTGATGGATCATAAAATAGTCAGCCCAATTCATTACCACGTGGGTTGTTGTTTGCGGTGGCCCAACCCACTTTTTTTAAAAATATAATCTTATAATTTTCATAAATTTTAAATAAAATGCTAACATGAATATTTACATTATGATATTAGATGGTTTTACAACTTGCTAACCAATTCCCAAATCAACAAATAAAACAATCCTAATAATACATATTAAGTTTGACTTGTTGGACACAAAGCTTCTGCAAAACTGAATAACTTTTATATGATATATACAACTCAAACCAAATAGAGATATTAATAAAAAAATTAAATAGTTACAGACTAATAATACAATTAGCTAAATAGAAATATTAACTTAATTTTGTTCCAAACATATCACGATAAAACACACAGAGAATAAAGATAGACAATAGTTCATCCACTAAAATGTGGTAAATTCAAATTGTACAATTCTAAGATTAGATTCCAATTGGTAAACTGTAGAAGAAAACAATCTACAGTCATTTTAACACTAATATCATCTAAAATCTGGTTGTAGACATTGAAATTTTGTCGACTCTACAAGACGTGTTCAATTTGAATTGGGACTCTATTAGAATTCTTGGAGGCTATTCAATCCTAAACCCTAGTTTATGCCTATATAAAGGGTACTAAATTCTCTCAAAAGGCATCTCAAAATATCCCATAAACTTTTGGTAAAGATTAATCAAGTCCAAATTGATTATCACATAGATAGTGTTTGGTCTAGGATATATTCAATATTCTCTTAAACTATCAAAAGTATATTTCTTGGATTCTTTCGAATTTCAAGATCCTTACTAAAAAACACCAAATATTGCTTGATTGGATAGACTATTCCTAACTCATATCCTTTAATGAAAAATTAGCATGATTAAACTATTTCTAGCTCTAATCTAACGACTAATTTCATCAAGTCCTCACAATGAAGTCTTACCCAATCCCATTTTGTTTTTTCACGCCAAAAAAGTTTAGAGAGTTAAACCAATGTTTGTGAAGCCAATGAATTTTAGATTAAAACTTTATGATACCAATAGATCCATACTTAACAACCAATTTTAGAACCAATTAATCAACACCTATTGAGAGACTGTAAATTGCCAAAAGATTTAAAGAAAAAACAAATAACAAAGGTAATAATAGAAAACGATAAATATAAACAGATAGATTATTTAGATTATGAATTAGAAAATGAAGATAGCATATACGAATTCACAGATATTGAATTAGAAGAAGAAATAGAATCATTTTCTGATTATTATGACTGAAAATGATATAAAAATAATAAGTAAAGAAGAATATCAAGATAATGAATATACAGAACAAAAAATAATATTTGACAATAATATGTTTGAACAAATAAAAGGAAAAGAATTAGACTTAAGCATAGATAAGATTAAAAAACTTATTCAAATTACAACACGATGAATATTATGTAGTAAGCCAAAAAGAACATGTAATAGATTGTAAATATATTAAAGGTAAAGCTAAAATACCTATTATAAATAAAAAAATAATTAATAAAGAAATTCAAGAATTAAAATAAAAAAATCCAATAAAATATGTACATTTAGGAGCAACAGAAATATTGATAAAAGCATGTTTTAGAGAAGGAATAGATACACCTATAGAACTATATTTAGCAGATGATAGAATAATTCAACCTATAGAAAAAAGTATAATAAGCGCAGTTAGAGGAAATTTAATATATCAAAAATTTAAATTTATTATAAGTGCAAACTATTCAGTAGCAATAGAAGACAAGAACATAGATAAATCACTAGTACCATATTTATACATATTATAGAAATATCAGGAATTAGCTTATCAAAAAAGAAAGCTGAAATTATGAAAAGTCAAATAGAATTTCTAGGAATACAAATAGATAAAAATGGAATAAAAATGCAAACACATATTGTACAAAAAATAGTTAATTCTGAAGAATTATTAGATACTAAGAAAAAATTACAATCATTTTTAGGATTGGTTAATCAAGTAAGAGAATATATACCAAAATTAGCAGAAAATTTAAAACCATTACAGAAAACACTTTATCCTTCAAATACATTTTTTTCCTTGAGCTTTTAGAATTGATTTGAGCTAGACCAGCAAAATTGTGATATGGACTTGTTAAATTTCAATCACAGCACTGCTTAAACCTTTAGTTCTACTACCACACTTGCGCTTGGATGAGCAGAACACTAACCATGAATTTTTCAGCGCCAGTTATTTTTTTCAGCGCCAGTTATTTGTCCGTGCTTGATTCTATTTAATTCTAGTAAAGCTGGTGAGATGCTAGTTGGCTTCTCTGAGCTGCCAGTTCCTTCGCCGGTATGCTTAAGTTGTTTTAAGATCGAAATCATTCAAACTTCAGTTTTCCACAAAATACATGCACATAAGAGAACTAGGACCTAAAATCCCTGCAATTAATATTAAAATATAGTAATAATTGATGAATATAAGATCAATAAGTTGATAAAATACCAACTCATCAAATCCCCAAATTTGAACTATTGCTTGTCCTCAAGCATAACTATTGACACAAAGTAGTTGAAAATCTTAATTGACTCAAATAGATCAATTGAAAGTTCAACAATTAGAGCCTGTAGCATTCATGATATAACTTAATATTATTGTGTTCAAAATAGACATAAGTTTGTTTTTTTCCATAAAGGCCTACAGAAGCTACTGAAATAAGTTTTAGGGCAAATACCCATGGCTTGTCCTTAAAAATGGATGAATGAGTCAATCAAAACTAACAATTATGTTTAGCCTCAATTTCATTAACTTATTTAATTATCTAGTTGTTGATTCACAGGATTGATAATATGGTCATGATCTTCTGACCTCTAACCGCCTACCACAGTTGACAGTCTAACTATATCGTTGAACATGGATAGATTGAATCACTTATGGAACATTACGTTCTTTTTCTGTATTTGAACCAATCACGCCACATAGGTATATCCCTATCCTAGATGCAAATCAATTCTAGTTTTAGCAATAATAGATCATGCTCCTTGTATTTTGGTTCCATCCATCTATTCCTCTCCCAAGTTCAAAAGTATACAATAGGTTTATTCTAATGGTGATCAAACATTAAAATAGTAATATAAGAATATAAGGACTACTAATATGATAAACACATATGTAGAATCACTAAACAATCATTTATAAGTTACCATAGCAAGAAGTTTAAATTCACATATATTTGGAACAATTACAACAAATCATTGACATAAAAAATGTAAAAATAATAAAAGAGAAAAAAAAAAGATGAAATCAAAGTTTTTCGGCCTCTACGACGGCTCTTCATTTTTTCCAGGTCAAAGGTTATTTTCTATATCATATCCTCCTCCCTTCAAGAATTATTCCTATAGACTATTTATAAATATAAAAAATCTTAAATAAAATAATCGAGTTCTAAATAAATTGAGAAACCCAAATCCAAAGAAATTGGGTCTCCGCGCCACAGTGCCGGCATCCGCTCAACAATCAACAATTTGCTGCTCTTGTCTTCATATTGGAGCACGTGGCAAATGTTTAAATTTAATCTATTACATTGTCTGGTTGATTTCCTTTATAATCTTTCATCTTTAATTCGTTTTGAGTCTAAATCTTTTATATTCACATCATTTTAATCCTACAAAAAAAACACTATTAAGCAACATTCATAAAATCCATGCGCAAAAAGGACAAATAAAAATATTAAATATGAGACAAATAATGATGAAAACTATGTATTTTTTAGCTCACATTTCATTCTATAATCTATCATCTTTAATTCGTTTTGGATCTAAATCTTTTCATATTCACTTCATTTTAATCTTACAAATAAAATACACTATTAAGCACAATTCATAAAATTCATGCTAAAAAGGACAAATAAAAATATTAAATGTGAGACAAATAATGATTAAAAATAAGTAATTTTAGCTCACATCAACACCTATCACGACCAAAAGTATACCCTGGATGTGACATGGACTATAAGACTCCAAAATGTCCTACACAAACCATTTGTCGTACATAAGACACAATATAATTGAACATACGAGAAATTAAAGTAGGAAGCTTGTATCATAAAGGAGTTTGAAATAAACGCGGAAGTCTAATCATAGTCTTGACAAGTCGATCTATTACATCAAAAGAAGTAGTCGGGGAAAAACACATACACCATGTACAACATTCTAAAAATAAAGACATAGGAAAACATGGTAAAGATGACATGGTCCTCAGAACATGAGGACTTACTAGGTCTTCGTCGATCAATAGTCAACTAGCCACGATCGGGAAGAGGAGCAGCGCCAAACCCTATATTATAACACAATGTAGGCACAAATATGTATTAATACATGAAATGTACTAAGTATGAGGATATACATAAAACATGAGACATAATCATAAAGGGACATCAGGGAAAACATGATATGCATGACCAAACAAAACTTCTTGAAAAGTATTTAAGGAAGAACCGTAAATCATGAACATGGTCAATGCATCTTGAAACATGATAAAAACTTCATAAAAACCTTTGAAGTAATTTAGTTTGTTTTGTGGGATATTGGATTTGAACGAAAATAGACCATGTGAGCTATAACATAGAATCTGATGTAACACCTACACAAAGAAGGGAAATTCTAATTGCCAAGGTAAAACGCCGTACGATTCATTCATATGCTATTTATGGAGCCACTTTCTAGGTCATTTAAGAAAATTCCTGCAGGGGCACGTAGTTAGGAACTAGAGGTTGCTACTAAAGATTACTCTATTTGAGCATCCACCGCAAAATACTCTCAATGCTAATTTAATTCCCAATGGAATAGATAAATTCAATCATCAAAACATGACATTAGGAAAGACAATAATCATAATACCAATTAAATCATGAAGTCTTATAAGAGTAACTCCTTTAAACCATGATTCATGCATATGGGAGAAATCCTTTCACCTATCATGATTATCTAAGTATGTGAGAAATTCTTTCACCTATCATGATTATCTATGTATGTGAGAAAACCTTTCACAAATTTATGATGCTTGTCTCAAAATTTACCCTAGATCATAAACATCTTTCTCATTAGAAGATACATAACTCTCATAATTCATATTTGATGAGTGATGGATTTGCACTCATTTCTTGCTCTTTTTTTTTTTTTTTTTTTTTTGTGATTTTGTGGTACTCAAGTAGAGAAAGAGGCTAATTATCCATTGAATTATGTTTATTTCAGGTGTTTGTTTTTGGGAGGAAAAATGATGCACAAAAGTGTAAAGGAGAGTGAACACAGCGAAATTGATCCTTAGATCTCGTACCTACGAGTTGTTGTTTGCTTTTGCGAATAATCAACCAAAGTCAACTGGTTTCTTAAGCGATGATCTGAGGTTAACACGTGAACTGGTCAAGAAAGGTAGAATTCGCTTAAGCGACATGATGTTCACTTTTGCGGCATCCGCTTTTACAAACTCCCAGCCGCTTTTACGGAGACCACCTATCGAGACATGGCCAGATAGGGAAATTCTCAAGCATTGAATCCAAATTCAGAAAATAGGGCTAGATGGGAGCATCATTCATCATCCAATCTGAAAATCTAGATAGAGATTATTGAAGAGAGAAAAACTCATCTTCTTAGTTGAGAGTAATTTCTTGTTGTTCTTAATTTTGGACTGAGACGTTGAAGATAAGTTGCCTCATAATTCATCTTTTGGTTTGAAAATTGTGTTTCTAATGATAATATCATTTATCCTATCTTCTTTCCCTTACTTTGTATAGCATGAATTGTAGGTGTAATTGCTAATTGAGGTTGTAATTTTGTGCTAGAGATAGGCAATTCCATTTGGTCTTTGATTCCTCATCGTATTGCTTTTGTATTTGATTGCATTCTTCACATTCATGAATTGGGTTTAATCTATTCTCCATGTTTGAATTTATTAATTGAGAGTGCCCGCTCAATTCTATCGTCTGAGCTTTGTGGGTTGCTTGAAAATAGAATCTGTGGAGTGGCACATGTGATGTTAATCCCATTCTAGCTTTAAATCTTGATTTTGAGATCGAAAGGAGAAAATCTAAGGTTTCATTGTTAAGTGAAAAAGGCTTGCTTGAAAGAGATGTCTAAGTTAAGCTAGTGGGTTGCTTTGTTGAATTACATTATTGAGACTGAAAGTAGATGTCATGAAATAGTCCTTTGAGAAAGAAAGGAGATTAGGATTAAACTATGATTACCTAGACTACCCATGAGTGAATGAGTATGTGTTGAGATTGCAATGGATCGTAGAGTGAGTGTTGAAGCCTGAATTTTTCAATTCCTAATTAGCCCTTGCTTAATTTGTTCTTTGCCCAACACCTTCGTTTGTGCTACTAAACCATTTTCTTAATTTGACAATTGTTTATATATTGTTGTGTTTAGATTCAAGATTGTAGCTATTAGTTCTCTATCTTTTCAATCGCCGACAAGTTGTTCACTGTGGGATTCGACCCCGAGTCTTAGTTGGATATTTTTATTGACGATGACCACCTACTCTTTTGATTGTTTTTGAGGAGTATTTTGAGCATTATAAATAATAATTCCTATGCTGCATATTGAATTGATTTAGGATTTCTAATGTACTTGTTTCTATCTAGATTGTGAATAAGGTTCTTTATTTTCTTTTGTTTTGTTTCTTTGGAATTTTTTGATCATGAAATATTTGGGATTGGTATTGCCCTACACCAACACTTGTCCTTGTGATGAAACAAATGTGATAAATCAATTGAGGCTTAGGGTGTGGATGAAAAGCTCGTTTGGGGCAACAATGCCCTACACCTACTCTCCCTTGTGATGGAAAGTCATCGAAAAGTGCACCTAGCTCGGTACTATAACATGGTCGACTTTGAGTTTAGGCTTTCTACTCGTTGGGCTAAGGTGAGAATAACTGTGAGGGTGAAAACTCTTCATTCTCCAATTGCTGAAAAGAGCAAAGAAAGTCTCACAACTTGTACCTTGCTTGGTGTGATGAGACGATCCAACTCATGTTCGGGATTGAATTGTTTAATGCCAATGAAAGAGAAAATATTGAGGTGGATATAGAAGATATCTTGATCTTGTTTAACAAACCCAAAATAATAACAATCCAAGAAGCCGAAATAAATAGCATGATACTAGAGCTGCAAGAAAAAGCCAAAAAGATCATAAATGGCATCTTTAGTTCAAGTGAAATTGAGGGTGTCACACTATTGAAGGCCAACAATCCTGAAAGGCAATATTCAGGTGGCCTAACAACCCTCTCATCCTCAGGCTTGCCAGAGGTTCCAAAATGGAAGAATGATACTCCCTCTGTCCAATTTTATATGTCATCCTCTTCTATAAATATCTGGACCACAATACTTGTCATTTTATAAAATTTATGCATAAATTACCATATTTTCCCTATTATACCCTTGATAGAGTAGTTAATTAATCTTGAAAATGTATTCATCATTTATTATAAAGTTGACTTAAGAAAATATTAAATAAGGGTAGAAGGGTAAAGTTACATCATTTCTTAATGCAAGTGCAAAGTAAAAAGGTGGCATATAAAATGGGACGGAGGGAGTACAAAGTTGTGTAATAGATACAAGTCTTCAAAGTGGAGAGATCGGGTGAAATGTGTGATTCTCTCTTGCATTCCTCATGCTCTTTGGAGTGAATATAATCTAAAGTTGGGGAGAAGGTTCATTGCCTCTAAGTGGAAACAAGGGTGATGCACACGGCGTCGTGCCGCGACATTAAATTGTGCTCTTGATGGGAGACAACCCATCAATTTTCAAATTAGTTTAGTGTTGAGTTTTTGATTTTAGATTAGGTTTAATTTTTGTTTTTGACTAAGCCTTATGATTTTAGAGTTTTTGAAACTAATTTGAATAGGTTTGGAGGCGTGAATCTTGGAGGAAATGAAATTGGATGTTAAGACCCCATCAAAATATGACTTGGGAAGCTTTTTGGGCACCCAGGCTCACCCAATGAGACTAGGCAAAACACCTAATAGCCACCCCCTGAGTTTACTAAAATGCACAGTGAGCAGCCTGCCAAAAGGGCCTCAGAAGTCGCAAAAGCGAACAATAGTTAGCTTAAGCAAAGTCCGCAAAAGCGACCCCCTCTTGCAAAAGCGAACATCACTTAAGCGGAGTGGCACTCACTTAAGAAAACCCTGTGTTTAATGAAAGGTCACAAAAAAGACCAATAATCTCTTAAGAAAAGGTAAGAGTTTAAAAAGGGAGTAGATAGAAGCCAAACAAGCAAAATACCCAAAATAAAAGGTATAACTTCTTGTTATCTCACTCAGCTGTCTCAAATTGTTCTAAAACTCTTGGTCTTCATTGTGCAAGTGAAATCCTGTATGTCTCTCTCACTCTTACTCTATTGAATTGGTAAATTTCATTTGAACATTTGATTTTGCCTTTGATTGAATGTTGGGGTGGGGTGGGGGGTATTATGTGGGTAGTAACTTCTCTAACTTGGGGGGTTTAAAATTATGATTATGTTGGCTGTATTCTTTGCTTAATTTGTTAAATGCACGTGTGTGCCTAATTTAGAGTATTTGGGGAAGTCTTTAGCATCCATTTCATGATATAATTGTTGAAAACATATTGGGAACCATGTGTTTGATAAAATGCCCAAAAGAACTCAAAAATAATTTTTGAAACTTGTTGTGCCAAAATGATTGAGTTTCTTGATTACTTATTTGGTTGTTGTTGATTTTACACTGCTGGAGAGTTAAAATTTTGTGCTAAATTGAGAAGTGAAGTTGGTTGTTCATGTAGAAGGGGGGTGACTATTCGTAAATGCAAACTCGCCATTGCAAAAGCTATGTTCTCTTAAGAGATCTCCCTTTGCTTATGCGATTTCCATATAAACAATCTTCTTGTTGTTTTTGCAATGTTCACTTAAGAGAAAATGGCTTTGCTTTGGCAATATTTGAGACTATTTTTCTGCGAGGGTTAAATTTTTTAGTATGTTTATTTTTGGTTCCAAATTAATTTCCAACCCTTTTCTTTGACTTCTACATATTAAATAGCATTGTTTAACACATGATTCTCACACTTGTATGTTATTGTGATTTACAGATTTTTACAAAGTCAAGAATGACACATGAACTCGGTTTTGAGGAGGAAGTATTGCTCGAATATGACTAACATCGGTTTGTCTTTCACCAATCACAAGAGATTTATTATGCTTATGTAACATCCCGCCTTAGAAAGAACTAGAATTAGAAAGAACTATTTTGGGAAAGAGTAAATTTGGAAATTTTGGCAAGTTATGCTAAGTATAAGTTTTGGGTCAACTTCAAATGACCATAACTTTTGGTACATGATGCGTTTGGTAGCCAACAAGATACCAAATGAAAGGTCTTGGAATCCTATTTCCAACGCACTGAGTTTGCTAATTTTTGAGCTCGTATGAGGGATATATGCCCGTTTGAAGTCGGGTTGTCCATTTAAGGAAAGTTACCCGAATTTAAGAGGGGTATTTTGGTCTTTTCCTTACCCTATAGGATTTATTTCATTTTTAATAATTAATTAGGGGTCTAAAATTAATTGGTTCAGTTTACGCAATTACAATTGACGCTAGGGTTTTTAGAAAAGAGTTCAAGAAGAGAAAAGAGGAGAAAAGAGGAGAAAGGTCAAGATTTCGTCAAGTGCTTGAGGTTTCATTGCAGATTTATCCAAGGGTTAATTCCTAACAAGGTTTCTGAGTTAACATAGCGTTGGGTTCGTTCACCCACATGCGAAATTACGTTCTTGAAAGTAAAGAATTTGAGTTCTTGATGATTTTTGTTGAAGTTTCCTTCATTATCTTGATTATTGAGATTTTGATGTGTTCTTGAGATAATCGCATGAGTTTAAGGTTGTTTTTGAGTAGATTCCTGTATACTATTATTGGGTATTCAAATCTAAATAATTGGGGAAGAAACCACTCGATGCTAGGTAAATTGGGGTTAGAAAACGAGTAAGAAAGTTCGTTGATTTTCTAGGCAGAGGTTTGGCGCACCACACCACTCAGTGCGCCAGAAAGAGGGCTCTATTGTTTTGGCTCTAGGGCGCCGCGCCACTGAGTGTACCCCAACCAGCCTTCTGTAGTTCAGGCTCTAGCGCCCTGCGCCACTCGATCTGCTAAGTCGCGGGTCCTCTACCCTTTCCCACTTATTTCCATTTGAGTTCCCTCGAATCGTACCTATGTTTTCTAGTTGATTTCTACACTTTAAGGTACTTCTAAACATCATGATATCATCCATAAACATGAATCATAACCTTGAATCTATAAATTCAAATTCAAGGAAAGTTAAGAGCCAAGTCTGGAGAGTTCTTAGAGTCATTTTCAAAAGTCTTTTACAAATGTTTTAAACTTGTTTTAAGACTTGAGCATTGGGTTGAGTAAGAGTAAGAGTGAAGTTAATTTTCTTCAAAATAATATATGGAAATTAAGTATTCCCAAGAGTAAATGTTTTCACATTTAAACAAGAGAGGAAACACCAATTTCCAAGAGAGCCTTTGAACTAGTTTTTGAGGAACAATCTCAAACCACAGAAAGAGTTATATTTTTAAACATATGAGCTAGTCACATTTTGGGAGTAGTATTGAGCACTAATATGGGGAATTGTTTGAGTTCAGATAATTCAAAGTCTCCATAAACCGTGTAGCCAACATGGCTAGAAAAGGGTCATACTTTTTAGATGATTCCTTAATGCTTTTAGCATAGACTAGTGAATCTACTTAATAGTTAGGTTCTATACCCCCGGCAAGGTATAGGACGACCCTGGCAGCGTGAGGCAAGACGATGTATTATCACATAGCTCACAATGATGGTTGTCGGTTAGAGATACTCCCACAGAGATATTTTTTATCCTTATATACACATAGTTACTTGTATTTTCATATACAAACCAAGTTATTGTTTTATTTTTGAATACACTGATTTGTTATCTACATATTTTAAAGCTTTTCTTTATATTGCATTTATATTACTACTTTGTATTGCAATGAGTTGAGTTGAGTTGAGACCAGGTAAGTTCCTTCAGTTCCCTTTCAAGCTTATGTCTTATTTTAGAATTCCCCTCGCATGCTCGTACATTTAATGTACTGACGCCATTTATCCTACATCATTTTATGATACAAATACATATAACCAAGATCAATATCTAACGCTTCGTTGATCCAATTGAGCTTTAGAATTGTTGGTGAGCCTCCTTGCTTTCGGAGGATCTCCTCTTTAGTTTGTTTCTCATTTTAGTTTATTAGGATGTCGTGGGTCTTGTCCCGCGTCCATATAAGTTGTTAGAGGCTTCATAGAAAGTTAGATATTGTTAGCTCATGTGTCTTTTGTATTTTCAATATTTAATGTTTAAAGACGTGACTTGCCACTTTGGCTAGTTGAATGTTTATTTATAAAACATTTTAAGTTATCATTAAGTTACAATTTACTTTTAAAGTGCATTTATTATAAGTAAGTCTTCCACTAAGAGTTAAGGCAGGCTTAGGGTTCGCTTGGGGCCAATAATGGTTCTCGAGTGCCTATCCCGCCCAGGGTATAGGCCCAGGGCGTGACAAATTTGGTATCAGAACACAGATTTCAAGAGTCCTAGTGAGTCTATGAAGTCGTATCTATAGAATCCTAGTTATCAGTGTGAAGCGTGCCACATCTATAATTAGGAGGCTACAACATTTAGGAAATGTCACACTTCTTTCATACTTATTTCGTGCGATAGAGTTTATATCTAAAAAGTTTCTTCTAATTCGTGCTTGTGCGCATCTTTCAGATATGCCTCCATGAAGAGCGTTCAGAGGTCGTCCTGCTAGGAGGAATGTCGAGGAACAAGGGGTACCTAATGCACCTGAAGTGCAACCCCAAGGAGAGGTCATCCATGGTGAGTTGCAGGAAGCTATTTGGATGTTGAGTCAAGCTGTGACTAATCAAGTTGAATAGAGAGAGAATCGACAGGAAGTGGTTGATACTTCTAGGATCCATGAGTTCTTAAGGATGAATCCTCCAAGCTTCTCTTGTTCAAATGTCACTGAGGATCCGGAAAACTTTGTAGAGGAACTGCAGAAAGTGTTTGAGGTTAAGCACATTGCTAATGCTGAGTGAGTGGAACTAGCTGCATACCAACTGAAGAGTATTGCCAGGATCTGGTTTGACCGATGGAAGAAGGGTAGAGCTGAGGGTGCACCGATTTTAAGCTGGGTTGTGTTCGAAAGTTCTTTCATGGGGCATTTCTTTCCCCGTGAACTTAGAAAAGGAAAGGTACGAGAGTTCCTCACTCTTATGCAGGAATCTATAAGTGTTCATGAGTATAGTCTTAAGTTCACCCAACTTTCCCACTATGCTCTGGAGATGGTTGCTGGCATGAGGAGTAGGATGAGATATTGGTATTAAGGATAACTTATCTTATCAGGAGATTCCTGTTCAAATTTTTGACCGCCGGGTTTGCAAGTTGAGAACCAAGGAGGTAGCATCAGTCAAGGTGTTATGGAGAAATTAGTTTGTTGAGGAAGCTACTTGGGAAGATGAGGAAGATATGAAGAAGAGATATCTACATCTCTTTGAGTCCGGAGAAATTCCAGATCAAGGTACTAATTCTCTTCTTAGTACTTTTTAATTGATATACTGAATTTGTTAGATTTTCTTGTTGGATGTTTGAACTGAATGTTAGATGTTACACCTTTCATCTACATAGAGTGATCTCATTCGAGGATGAATGTTTCCAAGGGGGAGATATTGTAACATCCCACCTTAGAAAGAACTAGAATTAGAAAGAACTATTTTGGGAAAGAGTAAATTTGGAAATTTTGGCAAGTTATGCTAAGTATAAGTTTTGGGTCAGTTGCAAACGACCATAACTTTCATTACATGATGTGTTAGGTGGCCTACAAGATACAAAATGAAAGGTCTTGGAATCCTCTTTCCAATGCCACTGAGTTTGCTAATTTTCGAGCTCGTATGAGGGATATATGCCCGTTTGAAGTCGGGCTGTCCATTTAAGAAAAGTTATCTAGATTTAAGAGGGGTATGTTTGTCTTTTCCTTACCCTATTAGATTTATTTCGGTTTTAGTAATTAGTTAGGGGTCTAAAATGAATTGATTCGGTTTACGTAATTACAATTCACGCTAGGGTTTTTAGAAAAGAGTTCAAGAAGAGAAAAGAGGAGAAAAGAGGAGATTTCATCAAGTTCTTGAGGTTTTGTTATAGATTTCGCCATGGGTTAATCCCTAATGAGGTATGTGAGTTCACATAGTGTTGGGTTCGTTCACCCATGCACCAATCATCATTTAATTCAGCGAAATTACGTTCTTGAAAGTAAATAATTTGAGTTCTTGATGGGTTTTGTTGAAGTTTCTTTCATTATCTTGATTATTGAGATTTTGATGTGTTCTTGAGATAATCGCATGAGTTTTAATGTTGTTTTTGAGCAGATTCTTGTATACTATTGTTGGGTATTCAAATCTAAGTGATTGGGGAAGAAACCATTCCATTCTAAGTGAATTAGGGTTAGAAAACGAGTAAGAAAATTCATTGGCTTTCTAGGCAGGGGTTTGGCGCACCGCGCCATGATGTTTGCGTAATCAAGACACAACTTCCAATGCAAGTGTCTATGATCGTACAATAGTAAAGTAACCCGACCAAGGGTTGGGGTAGAGTCCCAAGGGAGTGGTTTTGAGAATTAATAGAAAAATAAAATTAAGTTCTAATTAGTCATAGCTAAAAACATTATCGAATATAAAAATGTTAAATCTAAGGAGTGACGCAAGCGTCAATTATCAATGGGGGTTTGTCATAAGTAAACAAAAAAACAACAAAAATGCAAAGAGTACTAATTAAGAAGATGGGATTCTTGGGATGTGATAGGAATATGGGATAAACTAAACTATTGGTACATGCTTTTGATAAAAAATCTGTTGAATATTTGTGACTAGGCTAGACTATAGTGGGGGTAAATTCTCTCTCAAGCAACTTACCCCGAATCAACTCGGTTTCTCTCGAACACCGAATTGCCACATGAAGAACAACCTCCACCTTAGCCCACTCACTCTCTCGAGCTGAGTGTGTGGGAGAAGGACTGGAGTTTACTCTCTCGAGCTGAACCTCATGTCGACCCAATCCCACAGGCCATCAATTTAGTAGTCTTAGTTTTACGACCTCTCTCTTGAGCAAGCCAAAAACACAAAGGTGAAATCGTATTTGCAACTACAATTTCATTAAGTTCCACCACAACTACTAAATGAAATAACATCTAAACAACAAATAAATCATCAAAAAGCAAGACCCAACAGATAATCTAACCCATATTCACAAAATCGCACCCTAAGAATTGGGGTAGCTAGACATGTAAAAGAGATAGAAATTTATACCAATATGAGTTTGCATTCAAATGGGTATGAATATTTAAGTCTCAGAACAAGCCAAGAGTGAAGAATCCACAAGACCCAAGTCCAAATTCTTAGAGTTGAAACCCTTTGAATCTTCAAGTTCTTCAAAACCCTCTCCAAACTTAGAACTCAAAATTCTATATTAAAAATCTGATATTAAGCTACAACTCTCAACGAGTATTTATAGTTTTCAAAAATCTATGCTGTAGCGGATCATTCAGTGCCGTTAGTCGAGATCGCCGATCAACTCGGTGAGTTGCCCTTTGGTAGGTTTCATCGCTGTCTTACTCTATCCTTCAGCATCGTCGTGTTTTGGATCATTGGGCGACATAGTATTGCTTCGCGGAACTGCTCGGCGACATGCCGACTGCTTTTTTTCACCGCTGATTTGATCCTTTCTTTCAGGGCTCAGCACACTGGAAGAAAAGGCGAGGATAAAACCTTTTGGCGACTCGCCGAATGGGTTCGGCGATTCTCAGATCTTCATTTCTTCATTCTTTCAGCTGCCTTTGTTCCTTTTTGCTATGTAGTGTCCATGCTTTCCCTCCAACTCCAAATACCTAAAACTTAAGGGTTTTCATCATATATTGAGACAAAATATGCATTTGAGGACACTAATTCTATCAAAATATAGCCCTAAATGAGTACAATTTGTGGACTCATCAACATTCCCAACTTAAACTTTTGCTTGTCCTCAAGCAAACTCAAGTTCAGCCATTCAAAAAGGGTATCTCAAATAGTGCTACACAAAACTCAATCATGAATGCACACAACAAGACTCAATTTACTTATGCAAAGATCAAATGTGCACTCTAAGATTCAAGTTGTGACTCACCAATATCAAAGAATCTCATGCTCACAATACTTTCTTCAAAGGCAAGTTCAAGCTCAACCAAAGTGTTCAAATGCCCTCACACAGGGAATGTTTCCATATTCACACACAATGGCTTGCAATTTAAAGCTTTGGAATCTAATGCAACGCTCACACTCAGAAAGATGAACACGATGCATACTTCCACCCATAGGTTTGCTCGTATTTTTCGATCAACATTTGTTTCAGCTCACTCAAGATCAAAAAGGTCTTTTCAAGGCTTGTAATGGGGCTAAGTGCAAAGGTATGGTCATTTAGGCTTAGTGACTTTTATCCTCATGAGATGTGGTATTCACAACACTTCTTTTCCTCTTCATCATTTTTGCTAGTGCTCATAAGTCATCCCATTATTCACTTTCCATTAATTGTTTGGAAACCCCATTTCTTTTGTACTTTATTCCATAACTTTCTTTTTTTATTCTTTTCTTCTCTTTTTCTCTCTCTTATATATATATATATATATATATATATATATATATATATATATATATATATATATATATATATATATATATATATATATATATATATATATATATATGGAGGTGTTCCATTTTTCTCAATACCATGGGTTAAAGGAGACTTTGCTTGCACTTCTTGACTTTCCCTTTTCTTTTCACCACACCCTCAGCTTAGGCTTTTGGCCTAAGTTGGCCTATTCAATCAACCACAAATCAAGAGGATTATAGGTAGTGGATTAAGAGAGGTCTAGTTTTCATCAAGTTTCTTCCAAAGAAAGGTAAGACTCAAGGGGTGTTCAAAAGTGGTTCACACACTTACAAGGTATGCCACAAAAGAGGTATATATCAAACTAGCTCACATTCTTAGAAGTTACCTAAGATCATATCAAGAGATAGCATCACTTAGTTGACCGGACCAACGGGGCAAATTCTAGGATCCATCATGCATAGTTCACAGGTAAGCTCATCACACTAGGCATTGACACTATAAGTCAAACAAGACTCTTTTTCCAGTGTGCAACAATCATCACAAGATACTCGATTTGACATTGGCTAGTCACAACGAGATGCAAAGAGTTAAGATATTGTCTATGCAACTTCATTTGGCCTCATTGTAGCTGCACATTCATGTTTGTTCGATTATAAGCACTATCCAAGTCATCAGTATTGATCGGAATCGAGACTCAAATTTTGCACAAGAACAGCCACATTCAATCACACAAAGGGTGGCAAAGTTTTTTTGGAAGGGTCAAATTCATTTGCAATTTAAAATACGGAGCCACAAGCTCAAACCTCTACAAAGCAGTGTATAAAACACAATTTTTAAATAGAACAGCCTAAATATATACACAAAAACATGAATCACAAATAGCACACAAAAGGTGAGCCTCACCCCACCACAATTAAAAAGTATTTGTCCTCAAATGCAAATGAAATAAAGTATCCAAACGTGAAAGTAAGTAAGACAGAGAGGGAGGTAAAGAAAGGATCATGTCTATGCAGTCTCTCCATTTTTCTGGGCCTCAGTGCCTGGTGTGGTACTCTGAATATGGGCATCAGTGCCTGGGGTAACCTCAGAGGGAATAGTAGTGCCAGATCTAGTAGGAGCTGCTGTGGACATCTCAGTCGGCAATGTCTGGATCACCGACTGCACAACTGTCTTCACAAGATCTGGAAAATCTCTAAATATCCTCTCTTCTCGGCTCTCTATAATCTCATCATCATGTACTACTATTTGCTCTTCGTCGGTCTCTGTATCCGACACCTCATCTGTTGTCGCATCTCTGTGTACATCTTAAGTGGTGATCGGAATCTCAGGAGCGTCCAAGTCATCTGCCTTCCCTATTAATGAACTAAAGTCGGTATACTTTATATTGTCTACGTCCTTCCTCAGATCTGCTACTTTAGCTTTCAAAATCGTTACCTTGGAGGATTCCCCCTGCCTGCTCTCACAAGCTGTGACACTCATAGTCAACGCATTAACAGAAGTCTGAAAGGGGGTGAGTACAGCAAGTATGGCAGTCTTGGTCATCCCTGGAATGGATCTCTCAAGTCGAGTTGCTCGTGTATCAGCTGATTAGGCCAAACGCCCCATTTTCAGGATCATTGCTTGAGTAATCCTGATAAGTTGGGAGGAGGAGGAAGCATTTGGGGCTTGTGAAGAAGAGGAATGAGTGAATGTACCTGAAGGCCCAGAGACTGGAGTAGGCGAAGATAGCTATGCAGGTAATGAGTCAACATCAACATCCAAAGAAATATCTACTGGAATAGCTCTCCTTGCATCAGCCTCCTCTTATATGTACTCAGCCTCAATACGCCTGATGTCAGTGGAGGATGAAGGGGTGACCTCAATATCCCTCGGAGTGTCCCGAGGTACTCTAGCATACCAGCATAGCTTAGTGATCAGGACTGGGAATGGCAGAGAAGTCTGCTTCTATTTGGCTCTCATGGCCATCTCCTGTGAAATCAACAGTCCCAGATCGATGCGTCTCCTAGACATGATAGAGCCAAGGCAAGATGCTTTCAAATGGCGCCAATTGGACTCATTCTGGGGTGGCATTATGGTGCTGCTAATAAAGCCAAACCAGAACCTGGCAGCAATGTTCATGTCCCTCTTCTCAATAGAAGCCCCTACCCCGATCCACCTCGGGGTGGTGTCAAAAATTAGAGGAGCCAGCCAAACCTTTTGGTCATCTAGGGACTGAACAATATGCAACCCCTTGTAAGGAAGTGCAGAATACAGCGGTCTACCCAATACAGTGTTTATATATTTTCTGCTGCCGTCCACTTCCTTGCCTCTGACCATGACCGATTTCACCGGTCTAAACTCGCTTGCCTTCGTTTTGCTCTTGGGCACCAACTCCCCATAAGCTATGTAAAATTCCCTGACCTAGGAAGGAATGTAAGGGCCTCGGGGCCTTGTGAAGTGCTCAAACTCATAGTAGTGGAGGGTGTCCATAATATTGGTCTGTTTGCCTTCCAGGCCCCCCCATAGATAATAGCTTCTCCTCTAGGATGGTCCGTACCCCATCACCTTTCAATCTATTCAATAATCTAGGTGGAGGAATGATAGAGTGCAGGGCCCTGAGGTGCTGGCTGCACCGAATCTTTCGGGAGGGTAGCAGCTGCACAAACTATGGTGGGCAAGGATTGAGATCTAGCCTGGCGTCTACTCCTTCGATGAGTCAAAGGTTCCTCATCTTCTGGTTCAGAAAATTCCACGTGGGTTTCAATAGCTACTCCTTTCCTAGCTATATTCTTCTTCCTTTTTCCTTTATCCCCCGGTGGGAGTTCTTCTCCTTTCCTCTTTGGAGGATTTGACCCCCCCCGTTTATGGTTATGCCATGTGATTTCTTCTGAGGTTGTGTGGTTAGATTTGTAAGTACCATATCTGCAAAAGATCAAAACAAATTGGGAGAAAATCAAACATAAGCACAAAAAATCTACTGTAGACAGACTCGCCGATGCATTCGGTGAGTCACTGAACCTCTTTGGCCAGCAAAGTCGGGTTCGCCAAAGGGATTGGCTTAAGAATTATGGCAAGTCAGTGATATGAAGGCCCTTTGGCGAATCGCCGACTACTTTCGGAGAGCAAAGGTTTTTCCACCGAAAGTTACAGTACAGGGGTGCAAATAAAGAGCGATCAAGAGTACTGTCGGAGAGTCGCCGAGTGCTTTCGACGACCTCAACCTTCTCACCAAAAGTAATAGACTCAAACCACAAATTTAACATGAAATTAAATGTGAGATGAAGACAGTAGGCGAAACGCCGAGTAATTCGGTGTGTTCGACCCAATTCGCCGAATGGCCCAAGGTGCCCATTTTCAATCCACTGTCTCGAATTCAACCCTGCAACACCCGAAAACAAAATCGAAGCATGCAATAATGGAATTCAAACAAGACCCGTACTACCCATCACCTCGGGATACTAAGATTTTTCCTAGTTTTTCCAAATTTGGCCATTTGACGATATTTGCTCTTAAGAGTGGTGTTACCTGCTCTATCATTGAGCAGTTTTCATCATTTAACACAAACATGGGCTACTCAAACTTCACCCAATCAATCTAAACAACACACAACCACAACCTAATACAGTTTCATTTATTTAAAAGCACAAAAATTATGGGCATTCGACAATTAAAACAATACGGGCAAAATTTTCAAAGTAAAATTGACATTTAAGCATTCTAACTCTATCAGAGAGGCCCAACACACAACAACATGGTACGATCATTGCAAGTGAGTACAAATGTTTTTAATGTAAACTCGGGATTTAGAAACCAACCTTATATGCCGATTAAAACGCGATTGAAAAAGCTAGGCGACAAAGAAATCCTAGTTCCAAGCACCAATCAACAACTAAAATACTAATGGAATATAAAAATATTGAAAATACTACCTTGGTGTGAGTTTGTGAAGATTAAACGTGAGGGAAAGTGAAGGATTTCAAATTCTAAGATTCTTGGCCATTATAAACCGTCGAGTTTGCGCCTATTCAGCAACATTAGTCGCACTCGCTGATCCAATCGGTGACATGCCGAGTGGTCACTTGGCTCGTCGAGTTTTACAGGACCTTTAGTCAAAGTGAGGGTCCAAATAGCGATTTGAATCGAGGTCACGACCTAGTCGGCAGCACACCGAACTGCTTCTTAAGCTCGTCGAGTTTTACGGGCTCTAAATTAAGCTTGTGTTGAGCCAAACAGCGGGTCAAGTCAGGCACACCAACCTCTTTGGTGATACGCCGATTGACCTTTTTACTCGCCATTTTGCACTTTCCAAACACTTTCTGCATTTAAACCTGCACAACCAACACACCATTATTTATAAAAGCAAACTAAAACATTTAAAGGGTTTTGGGTTGCCTCCAAAATAGTGCCTTAGTTAACGTCGTGGCACGACGCAAGTTACCATTCAAGCTTCATTGTTGGGGTTAGCCATATTATCACTAGGCAACCCCCTATTTTTCTGCGAGTGGAGATGAGGCAACACATGACCCATAAGGTTTTCGAGCAGCTGGACAACTCTGGAATGAGACCAAATCATTCGCTTCATCCCTTCAATGCTTTCTTTTAATTCATCCAGCCCTCTATATTGCTCAGTCACCTTGCGAAGAATGGTTGAGAGCATTCCTTCAATGTGTTTAACCTCATTGTCCTTGGGACTTCTTCGCTCATGAGGAGGGAGATATTTATCCTTCCTCTTGCACCGAACTTCGATCTTCACCATCTTTTTGGCCAACTCATCCATCTGAGTCATCAGTGCGGCCAACATGAAGTCCTTTTCTACTTCTTGGTTCATTTTAGCCATGTTGTTGAGCAGTTGAACTACCCTCACATATGGCTATTTTGCAATACCGCTTGGAATGAGTTGGTCAACCAACCTCTTGTTTTTAGGGCTAAGACCTCTGTAGAAGTAGTTAAGGAGGATTATGTCAGGAATGTCATGAATTGGGCATTGAGTGATCAGTTCTTTAAACCTTGCCCATTCCTTGTGGACCCTTTCAACCTCCAATTGCTTGAAGGTTAGGATATGGTCCTGAATCATCATTACCACTAATGGAGGAAACTTCATTATCTTACAAGTGTTGATTGATATATTCACATCCTCTACTTTTGAAGCACAAATCATCAAAACAAAACTAAAAATAAAGTTAGTAAAACTACAACTAAGAAGAACAAAAATTCTACTAATCTAAGAATTCTCAAATAACACCACTCCCCGGCAGCGGTGCCATTTTGATGTTTGCATAATCAAGACACAACTTCAAATGCAAGTGTCTACGATCGTATAATAGTAAAGTAACCCAACCATGGGTTGGGGTCGAGTCCCAAGGGAATGGTTTTGAGAATTAATAGAAAAATAAAATTAAGTTTTAATTAGTCATAGCTAAGAACATTATTGAATATAAACATGTTGAATCTAAGGGGTGACACAAGTGTCAATTATCAATGGGGCTTTGTCATAAGTAAACAAAAAAACAGCAAAAATGCAAAGAGTACTAATCAAGGAGATGAGATTCTTGGGATGCGATAGGAATACATGATAAACTAAACTATTGGGTATATGCTTTTGATACTAAATCCATTGAATATTTGTGAGTAGGCTAGACTATAGTGGGGGTAAATTCTCTCTCGAGCAACTTACCCCGAATAAACTCAATTTCTCTCGAACAGCGAGCTGCCGCATGAAGAACAACCTCCGCCTTAGCCCACTCACTCTCTCGAGGAGAAGGACTAGAGTTCACTCTCTTGAGCTGAACCTCATGTCGACCCAATCCCATAGGCCATCAATTTAGTAGTCTTAGTTTTACGACCTCTCTCTTGCAAGCCGAAAACACAAAGGTGAAATCGTATTTGCAACTATAATTTCATTAAGTTCCACCATAACTACTAAATGAAATCACATCTAAAAAACAAATAAATCATCAACAAGCAAGACCCAACATATAATCTAACCCACATTCACAAAATCACACCACAAGAATTGGGGTTTTAGCTAGACAATTAAAAGATAAAGAAATTTATACCAATATGAGTTTGCATTCAAATGAGTATGAAGATTTAAGTCTCAGAACAAGCCAAGAGTGAAGAATCCATAAGACCTAAGTCCAAATTCTTGGAGTTGAAACCCTTTGAATCTTCAAGTTCTTCAAAACCCTCTCCAAACTTAGAACTCAAAATTCTATGTTAAAAATTCTATATTAAAAATCTAATATTAAGCTACAACTCTCAATGAGTATTTATAGTTTTCAAAAATCTGTGGTGCAGCGGATCATTCGGTGCCGTTAGTTGAGATTGCCGATCAACTCGGTGATCCACCCTTTGATAGGTTTCATCGCTGTCTTGCTCTATCCTTCAGCATCGTCGTGTTATGGATCATTGGGCGACATTGTACTACTTCGCGGAACTGCTCGGTGACATGCCAACTGCTCCTTTTCACCGCCGATTTGATCCTTTCTTTTAGGGCTCATCACACTAAAATAAAAGGCGAGGATAAGACCTTTTGGCGACTCACCTAATGGGTTCAACAATTCTCAGATTTTATTTCTTCGTTCTTTTAGCTGCCTTTGTTCGTTTTTGCTAAGTGGTGTCCATGCTTTCCCTCCAACTCCAAATACCTGAAACTTAAGGGTTTTCATCAAATATTGAGACAAAATATGCATTTGAGGACACTAATTCTATCAAAATATAGCCCTCTATGACTCCAATTTGTGGAATCATCACGCCACTTAGTGCGCCAGCAAGTGGGGTCAGTGGTTTTGGCTCTGGGGAGCCGCTCCAGTCAATGCACCCCAACGAGTCTTTTGTAGTTCAGGCTCTGGCGCCCTACGCCACTCAGTACGCTAGGGTCGCCAGGTCCTTTACCCTTTCCCACTGCTTTTCGTTTGAGTTCCCTCAAATCATGCCTATGTTTTCTAGTTGATTTCTATACTCTAAGGTACATCTAAACATTATGAGATCATCCATATACATGAATCATAACCTTGAATCCTTAAATTCAAATTCAAGAAAAGTTAAGAGCCAAGTCTAGAGAGTTCTTAGAGTCATTTCCAAAAGTTTTTTTAAAATGTTTTAAACTTGTTTTAAGACTTGAGCATTGGGTTGACTAAGATTAAGAGTGAAGTTCATTTTCTTCAAAAGATTATATGGGAACTAAGTATTCCCAAAGAGTAAATGTTTTCACATTTAAACAAGAGAGGAAACACCAATTTCTAAGAGAGCCTTTGAGCTAGTTTTTGAGTAATAATTTCAAACCATAGAAAGAGTTATGTTTCTAAACATATGAGCTAGTTGTAGTTTGGTAGTAGTATTGAGCACCGATATGGGGACTAGTTTGAGTTCAGATAATTCAAAGTCTCCATAAACCGTGTAGCCAACATGGGTAGAAAATGGTCATACTTTTTAGATGATTTCTTAATGGTTTTAGCATAGACTAGTGGATCCACTTAGTAGTTAGGTTCTATACCTGTGACAAGGTATAAGACAGCCCTGGCAGCATGAGGCAAGATGTTGTATCATGTCATAACTCATAGTGATGATTTTCAGTTAGAAAAACTTATCAGAGATATTTTGTATTCTTATATACAAAGAGTTACTTGTATTTTCATATACAAACCTATTTATTGTTGTATTTTTCAATACACTAAGTTGTTATCTACATGTTTTAAAACTTTTCTTTATATTGCATTTGTATTACTGCTTTATATTGAAATGAGTTGAGTTGAGTTGAGACTAGGTAAGTTGCTTTAGTTCCCTTTCAAGCTTATGTCTTGTTTTAGAATTCCCCTTGCATGCTCGTACATTCAATGTATTGACACCATTTGGCCTGTATCATTTAATGATGCATATACATGTAACCAGGACCAGCATCCAGCGCTTCGTTAATCTAGTTGAGCTTCAGAGTTGTTGTGAGCCTCCTTGCTTCTAGAGGATTGCCTTTTTATTTGCTTTAAAAATTTAGTTTATTAGGATGTCGTGGGTCTTGTCCTGACGTCCATCTCAGTTGTTAGAGGTTTCATAGATAGTTAGATATTGTTAGTTCACGAGTCTTTTCCATTTTCAATATTTAATGTTTACATACTTGAGTTGCCACTTTGGCTAGTTGAATGTTTATTTATAAAACATTCTAAGTTATCTTTGAGTTACAGTTTGCTTTTAAAGTGCTTTTATTATAAGTAAGTCTTCCGCTAAGATTTAAGCCAGGCCAAGTGTTCACTTTGGGACAACAATGGTTCTCGAGTGCCAGTCTTACCCAGGAAATAGGCTCGGGGTGTGACAACTTATTTGATGAAAAAGAAGCTATTTCCGAAGAGAGGCATATCACTTGAAAAAGTTGAGGAAATGCTTCTCAATTTTACCAAAGGTTGATAGCATCCGGTTGGATATGCTTTGCAGTTAAACCTTGCAAGGCAAATGAACAATGGATAAGGAAATTTTATGCCAACCTCATGGAGACGGGCATAAATTCAAGGTTGATCCCCATTTGAGACAAGGTTATCAACTATGGTCTGGAGGCAATCAATGGCATATATGGGCTGCACGACCATGATATTAAGGCTTTCACGACCAAGGATTGTAAGTCATGTGCTTGGCTAACTTCAAATATTTTTCTAAGAAGAAATGTACCATGGGATATCACAAAGGATGGGATACTATGTTATGATTTACCATCGAAGAAAGGACATGTATGGTGATTGTATGTAACCGCATCTCCCCAAGAGGTAACATTAGCAATATTCAAGTGTTGCAGGCACAAATAATGGCATGTGTACTTGATGATGTCCAATTGAATATAAGACATTTCATCGTGAATGAGTTTTGGGAATTCAAAATGCATGACATCCTATCCCTTGTTGTTTCTTCTCTTATCACGGAGCTATGTAACAATTTGAAGTGGAGGTGCTTCTGGGTGAAACATTGATGGACCCCAAAAATCCAATCTTTCCACTTAAGATATGTGGTGAGGGCATGGTGGTAAAAAGCAAGAAGAGGAAGGTTGACTCTAGAAAGTCCATTCCTATGGATGATGATTCTCTTGCACCGCCGGTTGTTGGTCCTTTTGAGTCATTGGAAAGTGAGTCGTGTATTGTTAAAGAGATAGTGACGAGGTTACCTTAAGGTCTGGGTGAGTCGACTTCTCGGCCATATCCTATATGCCTCAAAGTAAGTTTGGTGCCTACTTGAAAATCAAAGGAAGCAAAACGCACAACTTACAAATTTGGAGAAGGCCTACGCTGGTTTGGCTAAGTCACATGGTGAGTTAAATATCATACACAGTAAGATGAAGAACCGGGAGAAGAGTAAAGACAAGTTCTTTACTCAGATGTGGAAACGGGTAAAATGCCTTTGGAAAGTTTTAGAGGTGACTGAGCCACCCCCAATTTCTAGGCCCGAGGGAGATGGAAATGAACTCGATACATGGAGCGATGATGGTGGAGATGAGGATAGTGAGGCCACTGATACTGATGGAGAAAATTGAGGCAGCCCAGGGAACCCTTCACATTCTTTTTTTGACTTTCATAGTTGTGCTATGAGGACACAACATCATTTTTAGTTGGGGGTGATTCCCTTTAGGTTGTTTTATCTTTCTTTGATTGATATTTTGGATTGATTTTTAGATGTTTTCTTTTATTTTGTGGGTTGATTTTGTTATTATGTTGTTATTTTATATAGTAGAATATTTTGTTAGTTTCTTGTTGAAGAAATAAATTGTGATTGTAGTGTTTCATCTTGTATGCCTTGAAGTAGGGGAAGTCTGAGTACCCGTAGCTTGTGAGTTTGGAGGCCCTTGTGAATTCTCAATGAAAAGGCTTGAATTTTCCCAATGATAGATCATGTGGTGTCATTTGTAAGGGAAATTTGTCATTTTGTTGAGTGATAATGGCTTGGTGGAGCCTTGATGTGAGGTTGTGACTTTTTTCGTACTAATAGATTTAGTTAAGCCTTGTGACTAGTGGAATGAGCACCCCTCCAATTTTTTTTGTGAAAATGGATGACTTGTGACAATGTTGTGACACTTTTTGCGACTCCAATATACGATGTGGTCATGTGAAAAATAACTCTTTTTTTATTGACTAGGAAGCCCTAATTTATTCTTCTCGAATAGTTTTCATGCTATGTGTGGTGAGTTTTTGTGAATAATGCCTTCTGTTTACTAGAACTTGCCTGGTTAGTCTTGAAATATTGATTTTGATGGAGTTTGGTTGGAGAGATTCTTTTAGGCTTTCTTTGATTGTCCTTGAAATCCACTTAGCCTAAAGGTCTCATATTTTCACTAAACATATCCTTACTTATCCTCTTTGAGTCTTATCCTTTTTATTGACAATAACCTTCGTTTAAACCATTCCCTCTTTGAACTTGAGAATGGTGAAAGTTGCGGCAAAAAGCCTAAGTTAGGGTTTTATGGAAAAATTATAGATGGATGCTTACCACACGAGCGCTTGATATAAAAAATGGAAAAAAGGAGTGTCTAAGTATGGAGGAAAAATTTCAAAGAAAGAAAAAGTGGCAAAAAAGAACGAATTTTTTTGAACAAATGAGATAGGAATCCTCCAAAAGTTTAAAATGGTTGCATGTGGGGTATCTGGAATGAGAGTACAAAGGGAAAAATAAGAAAATTATGTGAAGTACGCATTGAGTTGAAAAATGAAGAAAAAGTGGAAAATTGTTGATTGAAAAGTTGTTGTGTAGTGTTCAAGGAGGGGGTAGTCACTTGTGCCTAAATGAGATCTTAACATTCCCTAAGCCTATATTGCAAGCTTAACAAAGTCCTTTGAGATCTCCAACCGAATGAAGGTCAGTCAGTGTTGTTTGAAAATATGGGCAAGCCTATGGTGTGGCACTTCTGTAAATGAAATGATTTGTTGTGAGTGTGAGTGTTTGCATTGATGTCCTTTTTATTGTGAATAATTGTGTGTGTTTTTTGGGATATTTCTTTTGGTGTGAGAGCATGAATACTAGGATGAATTGGTGAAGTTGATAGATTCTGAAATTTGAGTCAGGGAAGTTGTTAGTTTACTAGTAATTGTGAGTCATTTCTTGAGGATTCTTATTATCACTTGACCATCCTTGAAAATCATTGAGTTTTGATATTGTGCTTGAACTTGAGGGAGTTGTTGCGATTGGAAATCGCTTGCTTACTTGCTAATTATTAGTACCAACCAAAGTCATGACCATGACCTTTAGCTAAAGTAGAAGAGTATTGTGCTTAAATTGTGTGCCTCTTATGTTTTTGGATTTTGTTTTCCTTGAGGACAAGCAAAGTTTTAAGTTGGAGGTGTTGATGCGTGGTGGATTTGCAGTCATTCGCGGTTATTTTCTTTTGATTTTGAGGTATTAAAGTAGAGAAAGAGGCTAATTATCCTTTGAGTTTTTTTTATTTCATGTGTTTGTTGTTGGGAAGAAAATTGATGCACAAAAGTGGAAAATGAGTTAAACTTGCTAGAAATTGATTCCTAGATCTTGCACCTGCGATCTGATGTTTACTTTTGCGAATAGTCAACCAAATTCAACTGGTCGCTTAAGCGATGATGCATGGTTCATTTTTATGAACTGGTCAAGAAAGGTGGATTTTGCTTTTGCGACATCCACTTTTGCGATTTCCCAGACACTTTTTCGGAAATCGCCTATCCAGACAGGGGCATGTTTTGAAATTCTCAAGCATTGGATCCAAACTCAGAAAATAGGGCTAGAGGGGAGCATCATTCATCATCAATTCACAAAATATTGAGAGAGATTATTAAAGAGTGAAAGACTCATCTTCTTAGTTGAGAGTGAATTTCTTGTTGTTCTTAATTTTTGGTTGAGGCATTGAAGGCAAGCTACCTTATAATTCATCTTTTGGTTTGAAGATTGTGTTTCTTATGCTAATATTGTTTATCATGTCTTCTTTTCCTTGCTTTGTATTGCATGAATTATTAGTGTAATCTCTAATGGAGGTCAAGGTTTTGTGCTAGAAATAGGCAATTCCACTCGTTCTTTGATTACTCATCGTATTGTTTTTGTATTTGATTCCATGCTTAACATTCATGAGTTGGGTTTAATCTCTTCTTCATGTTTGAATTTATGAATTTTGAGTACATGCTTTATTCTAGCGTTTGATCTTTGTGGGTTGCTTGAAAATAGAATCCGGGGAGTGGAAATTTGATTAATACTAACATTTTGGCTTTGAATCTTGAATCTGAGACTGAAAGGAGAAAATCTAAGGTTTCATTGTTAAGTGCAATGCTTGCTTGAATGAGAAGTCTTAAGTTAAGGTAGTGGGTTTCTTTGTTGAATCGCATGATTGAGAGTGAAAAGAGATGTCATGAAATAGTCCTTTGAGACCGAAAGAAGAATAGGATTAACCTATGATGACCTAGCCTAACCATGAGTGAATGAGTATTTCTTGAGATTGCAATGGATCGTTGAGTGAATGTTGTAGCCCGAATTTTTCAATTCCCGATTACACCTTGCTAGATTTTTTCTTTGCCTAAAGGCTTCATTTGTGTTACTAAATCATTTTCTTAATTTGACAATTTTGTGCTTGGGTTCAATCTTGTAGCTATTATTTCTATATCTTTTCCATCACTGAAGAATTGCTTTCTGTGGGATCCGACTTGACTCTTTGTTGGTATTTTTAATGTTGATGATCTCCTACTCTTTTGATTAGTTTTGAGGAGTAGTTTGAGCATTATCAATATTCACTTTCATAACTGCATGGGTTTATTAAAAATTCAGAGTAAAAATTATAAATAGTGCATGGGTCCTATAGATATCAATTTGAAATCATGTACTTTAATCAAAACATACATAGGAAGATTGAAATTGAACAATTAAATCAACATCAATTAAGTCCAATGGAGATTAAATGAAACCCTAAGTAATATAGGTGAAATTGAATTGGAAATTTAGAAATCCTTTGGGATCCATTGGATGAATGAAATTCAATGGTGAAATCTCACATACTTTGACGATCTAAGCCCAAATAAAGGGAGGAAAAATGAGACTTGAATATTGAACACTAGTTTTCTTCTTGAAACTTGAGAGAATTTGGAGAAGATGAACTTGGATGGGAATTGGGGAATTGAGAGAATGAGAGGCTTTGGGTAGATTTAAGAGTTTAAGGGTAGTTATAGGTCTTTAATTTAGGGCAAAAGTGACATAATATAGGTATTAAATGCATAGGAAAAAGACTCAAACATCGTTAAGAATTAACTACTAAAGTGACCTATAGGTTGGACCGACGATTCGTAGAACTTTCTATTGCGCCCGTACTGGTCAACCGTAGACCCAACTTTAGAAATCCAAAATTTCTTAACTTCCCATGAGACTTTCCTACGATCTATCAATGTTTTTGTGGCTCGTAAAACTCAAGTTCCAATCCAAAATTTTCACTATGTCTTAGACCCCTCTATGAAACCCATTTGTGCCTCATAGTCGTTTTGACGATCCGTTATGTTCACTCATAGGTCGAACTTCGGAAACTTGTAATTCAAAAACTAAACTCCAAGTCTATTACTTCCTTTCAACGGCCTATAGGTCTTCCTATAGTTCGTACATAGGAATTATAGAACATGCTTCACTATAGTTTTCTGCACTTTTTCCTTCCTTCTGATGAGTGGTAGAATTTCACTCATTTAAGGTCTTTTTATTTCAAAAATTAGTGTCCTCAATGTCACTTTATGTCCTATTCTGATGATATCTTGAAGCTATGAAGGATACAAGACAAAACAAGAATGAATCTTTGAAAAAGAGACCAAAAAATTGAAAGGAGTATAAACTCCCAACTGGTAGTCACCTAACCAAAAGGGCGGGTTGCCCATTAGGTCAGACCTCTTTCAAAGTTTCAGTGGAATGTTTGAAAATATTAAAGGTAGGTCAGTGAACCAAAGTGGAAATAGCGATTCTCCGAAATCATTGGGTGAGAAAGAAGTTCCATCGCCAAAGGTGATAGACTATTGAGTTAAAATGAAGGTTGAATGGGCAAACAAGGTGATAAATCGATGATTCACCAAATGGGAAAGGTTGACTTGATCAAGTTCGCCAACGAAGGTTCAATTACCTGAAGCATAAAATGAATGTAGGGCAAACAAACGACGACCCACCAAATTAGAAAGGTGAGCCCGACTAACGTCGTCAAAAGCATTGCACTAACTTTTTGGTAAACTATAAATAGTCCAAAGGAGCGAAAATGTATCGGGATATCTTTCCATAATTCATTGATATTCTATTGCACTTTTTACTTAATTTTAGACATTGCGAAATAGATTCTTTTTACTTAGTTTTGGGATTTTCAAACACTCTTGTAATTTAACAATTGAAGATTGAATTTGAAGTGAGTGTCAAAGATTCTTTCGTATCATCAACACATTAATGGTTGTGAAAATCATTGGTATAATATCTTTCCTCATTGTGATGTTTGACTAAAACCCAAATCTGCTCCAAAGAGAGATTTTAGTAAGGTATTAGATTGATTTGCGATTCACATAGATGAGACCAAAAGGAGATTCTATGATATGATGCTTTGAGATAAATTATTTTATGTCATTGAAGATTACCAAACTTATCCACGTTAGTCTAGCATTATTGAGCCAACACTTGTACCCTTAATTGACATCGATACCAATACGCACACCCCTAGATCTTCACTTACCTGTTTGAATTATTGCTTTTAGTCAAATTGTTATAATTGATATCAAAACTCTTCTAGTAAATTTTGTGGAATCATCCACCCATTTGTTCTAATTACTACAATTAATTGGTTTGCGTATTAACTTCCTAATTAAATTCATATCATTAACTCACTCCTTATGGAATTTGACACTGATTCTTTATTGGATATTTTTTATTGCTAATGACTGCTTACTCTTCTAATTGTTTTGAGGGTAATTTGAGCATTATAAAAAATGGTGCCACTGTCGGGGAGTGGTAGCTAAGAAATCAAGTTGTGAAGTTAGTTTGTAAACTTATTTGGTTATAGTAGATTTTTGTTTTGTGTTGTTGTTTAGCCCAATTTACAAGTAGAAACATGAGAAAAATGAAAGTGATGATTGTAGTCACTCTGACTATAATGATCATATGCGAACATGAATGACATGGACGTTTATGTCGTTGAAAGCAATGGAGCAATTTGGTTACCTCCTACTATGGGGAGAGCAAAATTATACGTAACCAAAATTATGTTACAACTACTCCAAATGAGAGGAATGTTTGGGGACCTTGATCATGTAGACCCCTATGAATATCTCCAAAACTTTGTGGATATTCGTGGGTTGTTTGTCTTCAAGAACATCTCACAAGAATCTATTTGGCTAAGGTTATTTTCATTCTCCTTAACAGGGAAGCTACTAGATGGCTGGGTGAAATACCCTATGATTCTATGACTTCATGGGAGGAATTAACCGAAGCATTCCTTGAGAGATTTTTCCATCCCTCGAAAATGTTAAAGCTTAGAGACAACATCTAGAACATTAAAAGAGTGGGAGGTAACCTCTTCACAAACCTGGTTCTGGTTTAAAAAGTTGTTGCAATAATTTCTATCACATGGTGTTCAAGACAATTAGCTGCTGGAATACTTTTATTGCTGACTTGACTCGGTCAACAAAGGCCTTGTTGATCAACTTATCCAAGGTGGGCTGATGTGACAACCATTTGATAGAGTAACAATGTTGCATAATGATATGACCAAGATAAATCGAGCATGGCATACCACCGGTGGGAAACCGAACTAATGATATGCTAATAAGGAACTTCAACAAGGTTAAAGGGTCTAATAAAGTGTTGAAGGATTTAAAAAATGACTTATCCACTTTGACTAAAATGGTTACTTATCATTCCATGTCAATTAAGTAGTTGGAGACTCAAATGTTCCTGATCGCTGCCCATCTAAATCCAAGACAAAGGGACTTGCCTAGTGATACCATCCCCAACCCCAAACATGGGTGTTGGTGAGTAAAAACTATGTCATACCATTCCGTTAAATAAGGTGATTCTTGGAGGCAACCTAAGTTTATTTTATTGCTTTCAATAATGTTTGTTGTAAGTGTAGGTTGAGATAAACTCAAAAAGTTGAAAAAGGATGCATTGGGCGATGCAAGTATCCAATCGGTGATGTGTGAAAATGGTTTGGCAGATATTTTCATGTTCACCTTCTAAGCCAAGAATTTTTTAAATTGGTATAGTCAACTTCGGTGCACAAGGACCTATTTAGCAGTTCACCGAAAGACATTAGGCAAACTACATCAGGTCCGTCGAGTTGAACTTCAGGTTTGGTATTTGTTCTGGAATTATTGACGAGCTTAAGCTTCTTCAACAATTCACCAAATATATTCATCAATGTTAGTCATAGACTGCCCAATGCGCCTGACATAAAAATGCTAAGAGTCTTTTCAAACTTTTTCTCTTCCTAAACTCTCGATCCTTTGCTTAAATACTAGTGTGTGTTTGTTGTGCTTTGATTGATGATTGAGTAGCTGTGATTCTCAACCCCAAACCCTTCCTTCCTCGTTGTTGCTATTTGTGCTTATTTGAGGTTGTTTTCTTGAAGTTATTTTTGTTGTCTTTGCTTAAAAGTATTGCATTTTGACTGGGCTAGCTGTTGTGTTGTTGTTGTTGATATTGATAGTGTGATGATTAATTTGCTTAGGTTTTGCTAATTTAGTCGATTAAATTATACCCATGATCTAGGATAGTTGATTTTGTGCCTTAGATTGCCTAAATTTACTGTGAAGGTTAAGAATTGAAAATGAACTGTTGAATGATGTGATTTTGCTTGAGTTTTGATTGGGTGAAGTCTGATTAGCTAGTGTTGTCATTTCAACTTGTATTTTACCAATGATGAATATGATGACGTCTTTCTTAAGGGATAATCGTCGATTTGACAATGCTTGGTTGAAATTGGGGGAAGTTTGAGTACCCAGGGGTAGATTAGTGCATGAGTAGTTTGAGAAATTGCTTGGGTGCTGGGTAGCGTAGAATTTTGTTGTTTGGTTCTGAAATTAACGTTGGGCTAAAATTACCTATTCGGTGGGCTTGTCTTAGCTTGCCAAGGTTATTAGATGAATCACTAAGTAAGCCCCAATCGGCTTTTAAGTTTGAATTTGTGACTTGGCTCCTGTCACATTCGGTGGGCTTGTCCTAGCTTGCCGAAACAAACTCAGCAGATCACTGAGTTGGAGTTGAAATCATCTTTATGTCTATCCCTAATTTGTTTTGTACTGTCACATTCAGCGGGTTAATCTTAACCCACCAAAACCAAATCGGTGGATCAAAGAGTTGGAGTTGACACCATCCATGTTGCATGAGTAAATTGTGTTTTGTTCTCTCAACTTGCGAGCGTAGCTGAGCTCACCTTACTCATTAGAAGAATTGCCTTTCCTTTCGTCGAGCCTCAAAACACAGTCTTCATGATGATAATTGTATACTTCTGTCAGCTAACCATCACCTAATCTTTGTTTTGAAAATGTTGTGCCTTACGGGAAATGGGAAACACCAAAGGCAAAAGAGTGGTGTCATTTGAGTTTGAACATGAATCTCCTCTTCCACCCCTTCAAAAAAGGAATCTGGGGTAGTAATAGCAGGTCACTCCGTGCGCCTCCATGTGTGAGTGAAGCACCTAAGAAAGTGGTTTCAAAGAAGAGGACAAACATCCAATCTAAGTTGCCTTAAAACCCCGCCACAGATGTGAGTACCTCTAGAGTGCTCCATGTCATAGTTCCAAGATCCCTCAATAGGTTCAAAGCACCGTCGGAGTGGACTATTCTTGAGTAGAAGTATTTGTCTACAGATAGAGTCATAAGGGACTACCCATCCATATGGGACATAATAAAGTTTCATGGGTTTGAACGATTCACGCGATCTCGACTCCCACATGTCCCGACATGGATTTGCTACTTCTATGCCTCCGATACAAAGGCATTGCCCAATAAAACAAACGACATTATTTTGAAACCCCTCGAGGAAGTAGAAGTTTGAGGGAAAATAGTGCAATGTCTTGCAGGTACCGTATATGATATTTTGGGCAGAAAAGGAAAAAAGGGTGAAGTGTACAAGTTGCGAATGAAGCACAACCTGGATTCCTTAAAGGGATGGTTCACACCCTTAATCTCTGACATTACTCCCCATGGATGGCAGTTGGGGAAAGGTTTGAAAATAAGGACAACAACATTACCGCTCAGTTTTAGTTGGTCTTTATAATAAAAAATGTCATGCCATCCTAGAATAAATCTTTCCTCTGGCATCCAAAGGACATATTAGTTAGAAATATTATTGACAAAGAGGAAATCCATGCTAGTGCCATCATAGAGGAGGAGCTGCCAATGCAAGCATGGTAGGAGCAAACTTCCCTTCCTTTCCCCGTTTGATCACATAGTTATATGAAGTAGTCAGAGTGCCATTCTAGGAGAGGTGACCCCTGCCAGGTCTTGTGACATTAAGAGGATAGAGGATGGCTATTATAGGGATAATGCATATAAAAGGAAGTTTCCACCACCCGACAACATACTATTAGTGGATCTCACTACTTTAGAGTCACGCACTACTCATCCTGCTCCTTCTATGGAACCTTTAGATTTTACGCTGCCCTCATTTATGCCTTTTGGTTCTTCCACACCATCCAATTGGACCACACCTTATCCTAAATCTCGACTTCCATTGACTCAGGACTTGATAAGAAACCTTTCCCATTATACGGATGCTAAGATGCGTCGACTTATGAAGGAGATGCCCAAGATTATTGCTAGGGTAATTGAGGGTGCTATGTACCAGTCGGGCTGAGATGTGAGCCACTGGACACTCTAGCTTTGTGTGGGGAAATGTTGGACAACCTAACAGCTAGAGATGAGGAGAGAGATAGAAGTGTGAGGGTAGTTGTGCCTGCTTGACTATGTTGAGGAGAGGTATAGATGTCCTTCGGGTGGATGTGGACCAGCCGAAGTACACTGATATTTCAATGATAATGGGTGAATTTCCTTTGCCTGAGATGCCCAAGGTTGTACTTTCTACTTACGAGCAACCAGTAGATAATGAGGCTGAGGATGATGTAGATAAGGAAACTGATGAGGATGAGTTCAGAAGAGATGATGAGTAGGTTATTGCTAACATATTAGCATAGTTGTAGGATAAACACGAGACGATGGTGCACATGACTTTGGATAGATCTCATTTCATGACATCTGGGTTTGCACTACTAGGGTTATATTTTCATACTCGACTATTCTGCCTCTCGATGTGCTGGGCATTGATGCCTTAGTTTATGCTACTTGCTGCCTCTTGTTTCAAATGTGCCGGGTGCTGATGCCTGAGAAGGTGCCATCCCCTTTGAGCCACACGATAACAGTTCTTTACAGTCACAGCCCGTCAAGGGGACTTTCACTCATACTCCTCCCATACTTATATTTTGATAGCATTGAGGACATAGCTAGATTATTTTTGTGGGGTGAATGCACATGTGCCTATATTCCCCTTTTTGGATTGTATTTTGTTATTTCAATTGTATTTTGAGATATTTTAGTGTTTTGCTCTGTGAGCGATGATGATTGTTGTTGCATGTGAAGTCATTTTTTATATACTATCACGACCCAGGGGTACCCCCTAGTTGTAACATGGCATATAGAACCCCGAGAGACTTCATACAAGCCACTTAGCTATCATAAATAAAAGAAATAAAACAATAAGAGTAAAACACATTTCAAGTCTAAAAGTTTTTCATAAGAGAAAACGGAAGTCTAGACCCTTGTCTCATCATAGCCATGTATTTCAATATTGAATGAAGTCGGGCCTAGCCCGTACATTATATACAAAAAGGAAATACAAGAAATGGAAACTAAAACAATAACTCCATTCTCGAACCATGAGGACTCACCAAGCTCGGGAAGAAATCAAAGTGCAAACTCTAGCCACTAGAATGGAAACCCTATCTGTCGGACCCTACATTTGGGAAAAATGTAAGCAAAAGTATGCATTAGTACAAAAATGCACTAAGTATGATAGCTATGCATAAAAACATTTAAAACATGCTAAAAGGGACATTTCATTTCAAAGCATGCAAATAGCCAAGTTTAATTATCAGATAAGAGATTAGAAATCATAAGTCATAAACATGGACAATAAAAGTCAACATCATCTTTAAAACCGTTGAAATCATGTACAATACCTCTTGAAGTAACCTTAGTTCATTATTCATGTTCTTGTTGTGGGAGATAAGCCTTAACCGACATAAGCCCATGTGAGCTATAACATGATCACCCGGTGTTACCCACACCTAAAAGGGTTGTTCTACTTGCCTAAGGTAGAACCATGAACTCTTAGTTTAGGTGGATCCACTAGCTAGATAACCTATGAAAGCACATAGTTTATGGGATACAGAGATTGCTACTAGAAACCCGGACTCAACTAACATAAAAGGTTTCCATCTCATGTGACATACATGAGAAGCCTGAACTCAACTGACGTAAAAGAGTTCCATCTCATTTTAATCTCCACTTGGTGCTAAGCATAAATCCCACAGAGTACTTATTAAGACTTACTTAACTCATGTCTCATGGAAGGATGTCCTTGACAACCAATCCAAGTTTGTTCATTAGGATAGCTCATTAGATCATGTGTAAGAAAACCTTTCACCGTCCATGTCTACATGTAAATCCTAGATTCAATTAGGTGAGAAAGCCTTTCAACCTTAGAATCTTCATTATGTGAGAAAACCTTTCACTTCATGTTCATTAGAATGTCCTTTCAGACAACACAACAACATTATAATAATCATTGACACTTTACTCTCAAAGTGTCCTTAAAGCATTCACTTAGATTTCATAATAACATGCATAATCTCATACTTTACCTTTTCAAGATTCATAACCTACTTTCAATCATCACATCTAGAATTCAAGCATTAGACATTAATTTCATTATAATTCATATGACTCTATCACTTCATGCATCAATTCATAAAATATCCTACCCACATTATAACATCACAATTGAGAAATATGGGGATACATCATAAAAACCATAGGAAATCATCAATTCATACTTATAATAAAGTAATTTAACCACTAGAATCAAGTTTGAAAAGAACCCATTACTTTTGAATCAAACCCTAACAATGGGGGATTTCTATCTTTCATTTGAAATTGAATTTTGAAGGAACTCCATGGATGCATAGTGTCCATGGATGAAAGTTATCATACCTTGACTCTAATTACTTGCCTTCAATGGAAAATTTGGATCCTTAGCTTCAAACCCTACCTGAATCTTCTTCTTCTTCAAGTTCTAGAGAGAGAATATTTGAGAAGAAGTTTTGTTTTTTCTTTTGGGATTTAGGAAGAATGAATTAAGTGGGTCTAATTTGGGAAAAAATGCTTATATAGGGGTCTTAAATGTAGGTAAAACGACATAGTATAGGAACCATTTAATTAGGAAAAGACTCAACTACCCTTGAGTTAACCGTCAGCTGCCACCGACCTACCAATTGACGGACCCAGTCGACGGACCGTGGATGAACCTACAATCCGTCTTGGTGAAGCGTGGTTGGTGCTTAGAGATTTTTGTCCTGACCTATGAAGCCTGGACCACGGGGCCTGTACAGACCTATTGGTCGAAGGTCCCACCGTGGTCCATGCCTGGATAAGTTTCGAGTGACCCATCCATGAACCCCAATCAACTAATCGTGGTCTGACGCACGACCCGTCTAGGTGGACAGTCGATTCTAGTCAGAAAGTCCTATTTTGGGGCTCCAACCACGGACCACACCTATGGTCTGTAGGTCCACCTACAGACCGTCTGTGGTCCTCGTGGATGGCACCTGTTGGTTCTAAATTTTTGGTTCATTACCCTTATTCCGATATGGGGTGTTACAATATCTCCCCTTGGGACCATTCGTCCTTGAATGATGTTCTAGACACCTTAAGGAAGTCAAGACCCAAAACAAGCAGCCCATTAACAATGCACAAAAAGAAGGAGGAAACATTGACTCCATACAAAACATATTCAATGCATCTCAAGGAAGTAGGAACTACATCTAACAGCCCATTATGGATGAAACATTTAAACATTTCTCATGTTCTAGGAGGAACTACCTTCCTAATCTCAAAAGCATGTTCAACACAAAGTTTATGGAGACAATATGCAATTTACTCTAAAAAAGCACAACTAAAGCATAATCCAGAATTTATCTCATGATGCATATTGGCAACTCATACTTAATGCACAACGACATGAGAAAAGTCAATCATATAATTCATTTTCTTTCAAAACATAAGCATTCATGATCATGCATAACTTAAGGAGACCATGGGACACATAAAACACATACGACTCCCAAAACATAGAACAAACAAAGAGATGAGGATATCGATACATCATATTGGCCTTGGCCTTCCAAGTAGCACCCTCAACTAAGTGATTCCTCTACAATACTTTTACGGAAGCAGCTTCCTTATTACTTAACCTCTTAACTTGTCGGTCCGAAATCTCAATCGGAACTTCCTCATAAGAGAGAATTTCATCAACTCCCAACCCTTCTAGGGGTTATGGCCGTCAGATCTCCAACACACTTCTTAAGCAAAGAGATGTGGAAAACTGTATGCACCAATGTCAACTCCTATGCCAAGTCTAACTCATAGGCAACCTTAACAATACGTCTCAAAATTTGATATGGACCTACATACCAGGGACTAAGCTTCCCTTTCTTACCAAACCTCTTTACACCTTTCACATGTGAGATTTTCAAGTAAACCCAATCATGAACACGAAATCAAGATCCCTTATTCTAACATCAACATATGACTTTTGTTGACTTTGAGCCTTTTTTGACCTTTCTTTAATAAGCTGAACTTTATTAATAGTTTCATAAACTAGCTCGAGACATATCAACGTAACTTCACCCACCACAAGCCAACCTATAGGAGATCTACACCTCCTGCCATAAAGAGCCTCAAATGGAGCCATACCTACACTTGAATTGTAGCTATTATTATAGGCAAATTCCATCAACGGCAAATGGTCCTCCCAATTACCCTTAAAATCGATCACATAAGCCCTTAACATGTCCTCCAAAGTTTTGATAGTACGCTCCACTTCCCCATCGGTTTGGGGATAAAAAGATGTGCTAAGCTTAACCTTTGTGCCAAGATCCTTTTGGAATGACTTTCAAAATTGAGAAGTGAATTGGGTACCACGATCGGAAATAATAGACAAAGGCATACCATGCAATCTTACCATCTCTCTCAAGTACATCTAGGCATAGTCCTCCGTCGAATATGAAATCTTGACTGGAAGGAAATGAGCCGATTTTGTCATCCAATGTACTATTACCCATATTGAATCATGTTGTTGCCAGGTGCAAGGAAAACCAATTATAAAGTCCATATTCAAGTCTTTCCACTTCCATGTAGGAATAGCATTGACTTTGGACAAACCTCCTAGCCTTTGGTGCTCAACTTTCACTTGTTGACATTTAGGACACTTGGCCACAAATTTTGTAATATCTTTCTTCATCCATTGCACCAATAGACTTCCTCTATGTCATGGTACATCTTGGTGGCTCCCGGGTGAATACAATACCAAGAACTATGGGCTTCTTCTAGGATTAGTTCCCTCAAGTCATCTACATTCGGAACACATAAACGACCTTGATATCTAAGAACTCCATCTCCCCCTTGAGAGAAAGTCTCAGTGGATTTCTTAAGCAATGCCTCTTTCAACTCAACCAAAGTGGGATCAAGACCTTGCTTAGCCTTCACTTCCATCACTATGGATGATTCAGAACCATTATGGACCATGACGCCAACCTTGGCGGAATCTACTAGTTGAACACCGTGTCGGACCATCCTATGAACATCACAAACTAACTCTTTCTTTTCTTCATCTACATGAGCCACAGTACCCATCGACAATCTAACAAGAGCGTCCGCTACCACATTAGCTTTACCGGGGTGATAAACGACACTCATGTAATAATCCTTCAAGAGTTACAACCCCCATCTTTGGCGAAGATTCAAGTCCTTTGACTAAACACATATTATAGACTTTTGTGATCGGTGAAAATATCAACATGAACCCCATACAAGTAATGCCTCCATATTTTGAAGGCAAAAACAACCGCCGCTAACTCAAGATCATGGGTAGGATAATTCTTCTCATGGAATTTAAGTTGCCTTGAAGCATAGGCAATCACCTTACCATTTTTCATAAGCACACATCCCAACCCAACTCTAGAGGCATCAAAATACACCATAAAACCATCCATACCTTCTGGTGAGGTCAACATCGTAGCGGAAGTAAGTCTATCTTTGAACTCTTGGAAACTTTTCTTACAAGCTTCCGAGCACACAATTTTTGCCTTCTTTTGAGTCAAAGCCGTCAAAGGAGAAGAAATGGAAAAAAATCCCTCAACGAACCTTCTATAGTAATCGGCCAAACCCAAAAAGCTTTTAATGTCGAAAGGAGATAGAGGTCTAGGACAACTATAGACCGCATCCGTCTTCTTAGGATCTACCTCAATACCCTTACTTGACACAATATGACCAAGGAAAGCTACAGACTTTAACCAAAATTCACACTTGCTAAACTTCGCAAAAATTTGTTGGTCCTTAAAATCTTGCAACACAATTCTCAAGTGGTCAACATGTTCATTCTCACTCCTTTAATAGGTCAAAATATCATCAATAAACACAATTACAAACATATCAAAGTATTGTCTAAACACCATATTCATCAAATCCATAAATGCTGCAGGAGCATTAGTCAACCCAAATGACATTACCACAAACTCATAATGACCATACCGGGTTCTGAAGGCCGTCTTTGGAATATCATCCCCTCTCACCCTTAATTGATGATAACCCAAACGAAGATCAATTTTAGAGAAGTAGCTAGCCCTTTGAAGTTGGTCAAACAAGTCATCTATCCTTGGAAGAGGATACTTATTCTTAATGGTCACTTTATTCAATTGAGCACATATGAAGAGACCCGTCCTTGTTTGTAACAAACTACACGGGAGCACCCCACGGAGAGATACTCGATCGGATGAGACCCTTATCCAACAAATCCTTTAGTTGCTCTTTCAAATCTACCGGAGCTATTATATAGGGATGAATAGAGATAGGTTACGTATTCGGGAGAAGGTCAATATCAAAATATATCTCCTGCTTGGGAGGAATACTGGTTAAATCATTGGGGAAAACTTTCAGGAATTTATTAACTACAGGGACCGACTCAAGGGTAGGGGTTTCAGAATCTACATCCGTCACCCTAACAAGATGGTAAAAGCAACCTTTTAAGATCATCCTCCTAGCTTTAAGGTAAGATACCAATTGACCCCTAGGCATAGAATTTCAAACCTTCAACTCTAGGATAGGCTCATTCGGGAATTAGAATCTAACCACCCGAAACCTATAATCAATAGAGGCATAACATGCATGCAACCAATCCATACCAAGAATCACATCAAAGTCTAACATGTCAAGCTCTACCAAGTCAACAAGAGTAACTCTATGGGATACAGGACATTCTCTATAGACCATCTTTGCCACCACAGAGTCACCAATAGTTCTAATAACACTTCCGGGGGAACATCAAACCTTATCGCCTCATATTCTGTCACAAAAGATAAAGTAGCACTGGGATATAACAATGCATACACATCATGATGAAAAACTTTTAGCATACCAATGAATACATCTGGAGAGTTCACTTGGTCACCTTGGGATTGAAGAGCATAAAAATGGTTTTGTTTGGAGCATTGGAGTTTGAACCACTAGGAGGGGCTTGATTGCCCCCTCTCCCCTTAACCTTGAGCATCAGGCAATCTCTTACTTTGTGGCCACTCTTGCCACAACCATAGAAACCATCCATGCTGGCTAGGCACTTTCCATCATGTTTCTTCCCACACTTCACACAAGTAGATCTAGCAAAAGAAGAACCACCTTTATTTCCTTCTTGAGGTTTAGGGTTAGTCACCCTTTCCTTATTTGACTTAGGAGGAGCATTAGTGGAACCTTGACCTGAAAACCTTTGTTGAAATGTAGGCCGACCTTGTCCATTGAACTTTGCATTAGAGATGTTTCCATCACCTGTCCTAGCCCTTTTCCCCTTCCTAGGCTTTTCCTTGAGTTTCTCCTCCTCAATTTGTTGTGCATAGACCATAAGAAGAGAGATGTCCATGTCGCCAATGAGCATGATGGTACGACACCTTTAACCACCATATCGGATATACCTGTCACAAATTTACTCATCCTAGCTCTAGGATCCGCCACCATTGTTGGAGCATACCTAGACAACCGGGTGAACTTTAGGGCATACTCCGTCACACTCATACTTCCATGATGAAGGTTAATAAACTCTTGCACCTTTGCTTCCCTAATTTCAAGGGGAAAGAACCTATCAAGAAATTTTGATTTAAACACTTCCCACTCTACGGGACCAGCTACTACATGCCTTGCCTCTTTCCACTGATCATACCATACTTGAGAAACCCCCTTTAATTGGTAAGAGGCCAATTCCACTTTCTCCATCGGAGTGACCCCCATAATTGCAAGTACCTTATAGACCTCATCGACAAACTCTTGAGGGTCTTCCTCAACTTTGGAGCCATAAAATTCTGGAGGGTTCATTCTCACAAAATCCCTCACTCTCGAAGCCGCTGTACCCACATTTGGGTTCATGGGGACTACCAACACTTTATTGGCTTGTGGCATCAAAGCCTAGGCTAACATTTGAAAAGCCAACCTAACCTCCGCATTTTTCATATTCTCAGCCAAAGGATTTACCAGAGCTTGGGGAGGAGCTCCCTGTTCCACATTGTCACCCTTCGTCCTTCTAGCATCCCTTCTAGTAGTCATCAACCTGAAGAACAAAGGGCAAGGATTAGGAGAGATAGAGAGTTAAACTCTAAGGCACGACTTAAGAGTAATGAGAAAGTGAAATTTCCTAAACATCTTATGGCCTCTCATTCATAAATGTAGCGCGCTTTACACTCATGAACAAGACTCTACTAGACATGGCTTATGAGACACCATCCTAGGATCATTCTAAACCTTGTGCTCTAACTACCAAGTTTGTCACTACCCAGGGGTACCCCCTAGATGTAACATGGCGTATAGGACCCCGAAGGACTCCATACAAGCCACTTATCTCTCATAAACATAAGACATACAAAAATAAGAGTAAAACACATTTCAAGTCTAAAAGTTTTTCATATGAGAAAATGGAAGTCTAGACACTTGTCTCATCATAGCCATCTATTACAATATTGAATGAAATCGAGCCTAGTCTGTACATTATGTTAAAAAAGGAAATACAAGAAATGGAAACTTAAACAATAACTCCGTCCTCAAACCATGAGGACTCACCAAGCTCGAGAAGAAATCAAAGTCCAAGCTCTAGCTACTAGAATAGAAACCATGTCTGTCGGACCCTACATTTGTGAAAAATGTAGGCAAAAGTATGCAGTAGTACAAAAATGCACTAAGTCTGATAACTATGCATAAAAATATTTAAAGCATGCTAAAAGGGAAATTTCATTTCAAAACATGCAAATAGCCAAGTTTAAATGTCATATAAGAGATTAGAAATCATAAGTCATAAACATGGAAAATAGAAGTCAACATCATCTTTAAAACCGTTGAACTCATGTACAATACCTTTTGAAGTAACCTTAGTTCATTATTCATGTTCTTGTTGTGGGAGATAAGCCTCAACTGACATGACACCATGTGAGCCATAACATGATCACCCGATACTACCCACACCGAAAAGGGTTGTCCTACTTGCCTAAAGTACAACCATGAAATCTTAGCTTAGGTGGATCCACTATCTAGATAACCTATAGGGGCACATAGTTTATGGGATACAAAGATTGCAACTCGGACTCAGCTAACATAAAAGGCTTCTATATCATGAGACATACATGGCAAGCTCGAAATCAACTGACGTAAAAGACTTTCATCTCATTTCAATATCCACTCAGTGCTAAGCGTAAATCCCACAAAGTACTTATTAAGTTTTACTTAACTCATGTCTCATGGAAGGATGTCTTTGACAACCAATCCAAGTTAGTTCATTAGGATAGCTCATTAGATCATGCATGAGAAAACCTTTCACTGTCCATGTCTACATGTAAATCCTAAATTCAATTATGCGAGAAAGCCTTTCAACCTTAGAATCTTTATTATATGAGAAAACCTTTCACATCATGTTCATTATGTGTTCATAAGAATGTCCTTTCAATCAACACAACAATATTATATTAATCATTGACACTTTCAGGAGGAATACTAGGAAGATCATTGGGGAACACTTTCGGACACTCATTTACAAGTGAAACTAATTCAAGAGTAGGTGATTCAGAATCTATATCCCTAACCCACAAAAGATGATAAATGCAACCCTTAGAAATTATTTTTCTAGTCTTTAGGCAAGATATGAACTAACCCTTAAGATCATAATTTCCCCTTTCGCACGACATGATATGTTTGTTCAGAACCTTGAATGTCACCAATCGGGTCCTACAATCTATGGAAGCATAACATGCATGAAGCCAATCCACCTCAAGAATAATATCAAAATCTCATATATCAAGTTCTACAAGATCAACATGAGTGACTTTATGAGAAATTGAAATAGGATAATTTCTATAAACTCTCTTAGAAACAATAGAATCAGGAACGAGAGTGGAAACATGAAAGGGATTAGAAAAGACTTTAGGACCTATACCAAATCTCATGGACACATAAGGAGTAACAAATGATAATGTATCACCCATATCAACTAACAATTACACATCAAAATGAATGACTTTCATCACAAAGGTCAGAATATTTGGAGAACCCTCATGATCCTATCGAGTCTGATGAGTTTAAAATCTATTCTAACAAGGAGCACTCAAACCGAAACCACTAGGATGAGCTTGCCTACCATCCTTATCCTTACTAGCTTGCAACGGACAATCCTTCACTTTGTGACCACTCTTTCCATAACCAAAGCAACTATGCGTACATGTTAAACATTTTCCATCATGTTTCTTGCCACACCTAATGCTATGTGTTAAAAAATATCCACCACTATTACTTCCTTGAGGTTTATGGTTAGACATCCTATCCTTGTTGAACTTAAAGGTCGGAGTGTTGGAAGAACATTGTCAGAAAAACTTTTGCTAGAATTGAAGAAGTCCATGTCTACCGGACCTAGAATGGGAAAATTCAGCATCATTGGTCCTTGCTTCTTGAACTCTCTTGACCTTTCCTTGATATTTCCCTCTTCAATTTTTTAGGGAATGGATCATCAAACAGGAGATATCCATATACTTAATCAATATGGTGGTTTGGCATTCTTTAACAACAAAATCAAAAACACCTAACACAAACTTACTCATTCTTTCCATAGAGAGCATATATAGCCAAGAGGAAATAATAAACTCAATAACCTTCGCTTATCTCATCTCAAGAGGAAAGAATCTATAAAGAAAATCCCCTTTAAATTTTCCCAATCAAGAGGACCCACATTAGTAGCGTTCTATTCCTTCCATTGGTTGAACCAAACTCGAGCAACACCTTTGAGTTGATAAGTGGCCAATTCCTCTTTTTCCATGATTGACACTCCCATAATTCCAACTATCTTATATACATCATCGATAAACTCTTGAGGATCTTTATCCACTTTTGACCTATGAAACTTTGGACAATTTATCCTAGTGAAGATCCTAAGAGGCCCTACACAACCCACTTGACATACATACAACACAATATAATAGAAAATATGAGAAATTCAAGTAGGAAAACTTATATCATAAGGAAGTTTGAAATAAGCATGGAACTCTAATAATTGACTTTATAAGCTAATATAATACATCAGAAGAAGTGGTTGGGACGTAACCCACTGATGAGTTTGAGATTTTGACTCATTTAGGGCTTGTTAATAATACGATACCTATTTTATGCTCTAAACGTATGTTTAAATGTTAATTTGTAGATATAAAGGCAAAAGAGCAAGGCAAGGAGATTACGGGGCAAAAATGATTGAAAAAGATGAAAAAGGCTGAATATAGTGAAAGCTGATAATCGCCAAAGCCAATTGGCAAATCACTGGGTAGTGTTTTAGCTCACCAAATGTTCCAACGTGCTAGCCCTGGGGAGAAGCCAACTTGGGGATGGAATTGGACCTTCGTCGAACCGTCGAATGGATCAGCAACAAAGAATTTGATCGCCTAAAGTTATTGGGCCTGAAGGATGAAGAGTTAAGACAAAATGGCGATGGAAAAGAGTAATTGGCACATCACCGACTTGGTAAGTGATGCTCGACGAACTCCAACGAGTGATCTCGACCAAAATCTGGGAACATATAAATTACTTTTCAAAAAGAGAAAATGAGATCCTGCCATTGTTAGACTCGGAGCTTTTGATTGAAACATTGCTTTTCTTAGTTTTCAAGAGTTTTCTAGTATATTTCCTTGGGTTTTGATTTGAAGCTAAATTGGAGCAATGTAAAGATTTAGATATTACCACCCAGCTTATGGAGAACGTAGTTGGTATTAATTTCTTACTTTTTATGATGTGTGACTAAAACACCCATTCTTAGGGGTGTGATTATGTGATTATTTGTCTTAATTAGCTTATGGGTGTTAGTAATTACTGATTTAATTTTTGTTTTGAAGTGCGTTCGATTGGTAATTGTGTATTAACTCATGAATTATAGTTGCAAATGCAGTTCTAGTCAGTATTCTATTCTTGCTTGTGAAAGAGGTTTTAGAATTAAGGTTATCAATTGATGATTGTAGTGATTGGGTTGTTGTGGGTTAAACTCGAGAGAGTTAATCTTAATTTGATCCTACCTATCTAGCTCGAGAGAGTAGATAAATTTAGGTTTTGGGTTGTTTATAGTGTGATTTTTGTTGAGGTTTGAGAGACCTCACTTGATTCATGATAGTTGATCGAGAGATGGCTATTACACCTAAAGCCTAGCTTACCCACTAAGATTCAGCAACTTTTGATAATTATTAGTCACCCGTATAGCAAAATTGGCAATTAATAGATCACATCCCCAAGTGTCCCTTTCTACTTTATCACTCCCCTATTTTCATAGTTATTAATTGACAAACCTTATCCCCCCATTTGATATTTGATGTGAACTCCTTAGATTTAATCTAATGATTTTGATAATTTCTATTCCTATAACCGATTAGAACATGTCTTTCACTTCGTAATTGAATTCTCTACCGTATTACTCCCTGTGGGATCGATCCCAACTCTTCGTTAGGTTTACACTAGATTGCAATCGCCTACACTTAGTATTGGATGAAGGGTATTTGAGCGTTATCACCCACACACTATGTACAACATCAAAAAACTAAAAACAACATGGAAAAGTGACATGGTCCTCAGAACATGATGACTCACAAAGTCTTCAATGATCAATAGTCAACTAGCCATGAGAAGGAGAAAGAGAAGTGTCGGACCCTACATTATAACACAATGGAGTCACAAGTATGCATTAATACATGGAATGTACTAAGTATGAGAAAATGCATAAAAACATGAGACATAATCATAAGGGGACATAAGGGAAAACATGATATGCATGACCAAGCTAAATCATCTTGAAAGTATTTAAGGAAGAATCGTAAATTATAGACATGGTCAATCCATCTTGAAACATGATAAAAGCTTCATAAAAACCATTGAAGTAACTTTGTTCATTTTATGGGATATTAGCTTTAACCGGCAATAGAACATGTGAGCTATAACATGAAGTCTGATGTAACTCCCACACCAAGAATGAATGTCTACTTGCCAAGGTAGAACTCTGTAGTATTCATTTATATTCTATTTATGGATCCAATAGCTAGGACATTTAAAGAAAATCCTATGAGGGACGTAGTTAAGAACTAGAGGTTGCTACTAGGAACTACCCTATTTGAGCCTCCACCTCAAAGTTTTGTTGATGTTAAGTTAAATCCCAATAGAATAGATAAAGCCAATTATCAAAACATAACATTAGGAAAGGCAATAATTATAATACCAATCCAGATCATGAAGTCTTATAAGAGTAGCTCCTTTAAGCCACGATTAAGGAATATATGAGAAATCCTTTCACCAATCATGATTATCTAAGTATGTGAGAAAACCTTTCAAAATTTGATAATACTTATCTCAAAAGATACCTTAAATCATAAACATCTTTCTACATAACTTTCATAATTCATATTCATAACTTCATGTGTTCCTCATAAATTCATAGTCAAAATCATGAATAATGTATGAGTCCTAAATAAATTTATTTGAAATCATGTAGTTTATTCAAAACATTCATAGGAAGATTGAATATGAACAATTAAATGAACACCGATTAAGACCCTTAGAGATCACATGAAACCATAAGCAATGTAGGTGAAGTTGAGTTGGAAACGTAGAAATCCTTTGAGACTACTGGATCAATAAAATCCAATGGTGAAATTCCACATATCTTGATAGTGTAAGCCCAAAATAACTGGAATAAAGAGGAGGCTTGAAGCTTGAACCCTAGTTTTCTTCCTTGAGAGAATTTGGAGAGGATGAACTTGGATAGCAATTGGGGATTTGAGAGAATGAGTGGGTTAGGGTAGATTTAGGAGTGGAAGGGTAGTTATAGGTCTTGAATTTAGGATTACAACAACATTATATAGGTATTAAATACATAAGAAAAGAACCAAATACCCTTAAGAAATAACTATCAGAGTGACCTATATATTGGACCTACGGTCTGTAGAGCTTTCTACGGCTCATACTGGTGAACCGTACAGTCAAATTTAGAAAGCCATAATTTCTCAACTTCCCATGAGACTTTTCTACAGCCCGTCAAAGTATCTACAGATAGTAGAGACAACTCGTAGAACCCAAGTTCCAGTCCTAAATTTTCACTAATTTTGAAACACCTCTACAAAACCCATCTACGCCCCATAGTCCTTTGGACAATCTGTCCTGTTCATTGTAGATCGAACTTCAGAAACTTGAAATTCCACAACTCAATTCCAGGTCTACGACTTCCTTTGTATGGGCCATAGGCTTTCTACGGTCCGTAGATAGGTTTCACAGAACAAGTTTCCATTTAGTTTTATGCACTTTTCCTTTCTTTCCAATTTTATAATTTTTGAGGTGTTACAACACTTCACACTTAAAGTTTTCTCATCCTCAAGCAAATATTAAAGCTCATCTCCAAACACTCAAACTAGGAATGCCACAATTTTTGTTTATGCAAACAATTATGTCATCCACAAATTTAAAAACATCAAGTACACTTCAAATCATTATCAATATATACAAATAAATAACAAACCTCTAACCTCTATCTTGACCTTAAGGAAGGGCTATGAACTAATCAAATTTAAGCTTTCTCACCTACTCTCATAAGAAAGGCTACTTAAATTGCCTATCTTTCATGAAAGAAGTGTCCTCACATGAATAAATAGTCCTCACACTCAATTCAAAAGATTGAATATAAATTAAGGACTTAGCATCAAAGAATAAATCTCAAACTCACAAATAAAATTCACATGTATGAACAAAGAACCATTTGCTTACCCATTATGTACATCTCTACTAATTAAGGATGCTCAAATAGAATTAAATTAGACTTTAATACTTTTTAATGTAGGTTAGGTGATGGGTAGGAAAACTATATAATGCTGACTTGCACTTCCCTAAGCACTTTGAACTTTTAGACATCAACTATTATTTCATAAGTAATTCTCATCATCTCAAGAATGCTTCAATTAATTCTTTTTCCCTCAATAATTTTCTTTTCATGTCAGATTCATTCAAAGAGGTCTTCTTCATCACTTTATAGCTATTATTTATTACCTTTTATACTCAACCATCCATTTTCTTTTGATTTGACAATTATAATATGCCTATGCTATGGTACTTAAGAAAGCAAGGTGCAAAAATTAGGGATTCAACAAAATAGTTAATTAAGGCAAAAATATTTCTACCAACAAAAGGCAACAAACTCAAAAGGGCTAGCTGGTGATAACATATCTTAAAAGGCTAAAATTCACAAGACAAATCAAAGAAAGCCTATTATCATATCCTATGAAAAGCTATACTTTTTAATTCACTTCAATAACACGTAGAGAAAGTTCTATACTACGGTACAAACATGTAATATACATATTCTCACCACACATGTGTCACACCCCAAACTATGGGAGGCACAACTGGCGCTCAATACTTCATCCGACCAAGCTACGTATTGTAACATAGTGAAAAGAAAACATTGAGAGCCAAAAATGTCATCTTGATGAACTGCTGACACAAGGTAACTAGACCAACGAGGTCATAAAAGCTTAAATGACATAAAGAAAGGGACGACAAGACCAACGTAAGTGGTGAAGACCAAGCAAGTCGGTGAGGTGTCACGACCTAGGGGTACACCCTAGATGTAACAAGGCGTATAAGACCTCGAGAGGCCTCATACAAACCACTTAGCATATCATAACATAAGATACTAGAAAATTACGGAAATTTAAAACATTTCTCCAATATAATCAAAGTTTCATAAAATGATGCAAATGTCTTTAACAATGTCTCAAACCATCTAATACTTAAATAATCTTGGGACACAATCCAATACAAAAGTCTAAACATAAAAGAATGACATAAAATAAAAGGGTGATCAAGTCCTTGATGCTATAAGGACCCACCAAATCTTCACTTGCTTGATTCTACTACGATCCTAGACACGAGAATGGAAGTCAATATCGCCGGACCCTACATTTGATAGGAGTGTAGGAAAGAGTATGCATTAGTACAATAATGTACTAAATATGATGGCTAGCATAAATCATCAACATAAGCATAATAAAGGCATTAGTAAACATAAGACATATACCATAATCATAAGAGACATCAACATAAGGCATAAGCTATAGGCATAAGAGATAACATCATAGTCATAGCCATAATCAACGCATCTAGTTCAACATAATACAAGAGAAACACTTCATAAGTAACCTCAAAGCATGTTGTGCAATGCATGGATAAGAACCCATAATCCCACCAATGCTAACCAAATCACTTTAGGCCCTCATTCATAATCATCATCTTTTGATCTTATCCTTAGCTTATTTATCAGAGGCAAAGGAACATTCACCTTTAGTCAACATATAAAGGAAGGCAATTATAACAACAATCCAAGCTAATCATGCATCATGCAATCAATCTCATTTACAAAATACTTACAATACTTCCTAGAAGTAGTCTTATTACGTCATCACAAACTACTTTGATATGGGACTTGTCCCTCTTTAGTCATTCTTACTAGTCATGGTAGAGTATCCTTGTACTTGTCCATGACACATCATTTCTCATGAATGGTTACAATTTACCAATTGAAGTCTATTAAGGAAAAGAAACTTACTATGCTAGACCGAGCTATCATCGAAAGCACACTATTATGCAAGTCCAAGCTACTCAAGGAAGGGTACTATTGCTTAATCCAAGCTATCATGAGGTGGTGTAGCCTCACTAAGCCAAGATATCATGCAAGCAGCCTATTATGCTAGTTTGAGCTACATTGGAAGGGTATGATTTTTCAATCCAAGGCTATCCATGAGTTCTACTACCTCAAGCTAACATGCATGGTCTTGTCTTACCAAGTCAAGCTATTCGTGAAGGGATATCACATCACTACTTCAAGCTAACATAGTTCGTGCATGAAGACTTTGAACACTTAAGAGATACTTCTTTAAGTATGTCTTACTTCATTATGAAGGCTTATTAGATCATGTGTGAGCACGCATCACCATCCATGATCACTTTCACTCTTAGATTCATTTTAGGTGAGAAAGCCTTTCAACCTAGAATCTTCATTATGTGAGAAAACCTTTCACATCATGTTAATTATGTGTTTATGAGATTGTCCTTTCAATCATTACAACAATATTATTACTGTCATTAACACTCCACTCTGAAAGTGTACTTAAGGCATTTACTTGATTCTATAAGAACATGCATAATCTCATATATTGATAATATAGGTCAATGTGGAACCTTCCACAACAATACCATATACAAATAACCATTCATCATATGGCTTCTCTCTCAAAGCCTTACCTGTCTTAACTCATTTGTTAGATTTACTCTCAAGCCCTGCTAGTCATAATTCAACATATAAGCTTTCTTCTATAAGCCCTAACAATAATCATTCATCATCCTTGCCTTAGCCTCAAGACAAATTCTAATCTCAAGCCTTACAATTCATAGTCCATCATAGATACTTGATCTTAGCCAATTCATGTCTACAAGCTTTACTCTTAAGAAATTAATATCTATTTACTTCAATTCAAATAATCTATATTGTAATTCATCAATCTTAGAAGATCACATCTAAATCCTCAATTTCCCCTTTTATGGCATAAAACTCAATTACATCAATTTCACCTTTCTAGACATGTATTAGGCATGGGTAGATGTAAAATCATCTTAAAAACATATAATTTCATCAACTCAATCATTAGCAACCATAATCCTTTTAATTGGATCAATACCCATAACATTAGAAGCAACCCTAACTAGAATTGGGGAATTATTCTTCTAAATTAGGGCAAACATGGGGACTTCATGTATGAAAGGAATCCATGAATGAATAAGCCATCATACCTCGATTACAAAGCCTACCAAGCTTGAAACAAAGGAAAGTTGACTTGACCTAGCTTTACCCTCTTCTTCTTCTTCACTTTCTAGAGAGAATATTTGAGAGGATGAACTTTGGGATTCTTTTGGGGTTTTGGAAATAATGACATAATTAGGGAGTTTAAAGAGTTAAAATAGCTTATATAGGTGTACTAAGACTATACAAAATGATCTCACCTAATATACACTTAAAGAGGAATTTCCCAAAATGACCTTAATCGGGCAGCCTAGTGCTAGGCACCACGAGCTGTCGTCCTCACCACTGGGTGTGGTCCTACTCGTGGTTCTTGGACCAGTGGCTAGGTCACCATGTCTTGGCCTCCACAATTTGAAGACATCTTCACAGGCCTTCCCACGAGTCGTGGTCTTCACCATGGGCTATGAAGTGGCTCGTGAAGATGAGTCTTCTTGTGCAGCTTAAGGCAGCTACTACCTTAGCCACCATGAGTCGTGGTCCTCCCCACTGGCCATAGTGGTGGTCGTGAAGTTGGGCTCTGCTAGGAATGTTTGGGGCAGCCTTGGCCCTTAACTTGGGCCTTGCCCCTATTTCCTTGGCTCTTGCCCCTTAGCCTTGGTTCTTGTTTCCCTCACACTTTGCCCTAGTTTTACTACTAGACTACGGGGTGTTACAATATCTCCCTGTTGGGGACATTCGTCCTCGAATGACGATCTAGACACATCAGCCCAACATGCATGCAAAACATCTAAATGCACACAACTAAGGAGGAAAACATCAACCCCAAGGTAAACATACCCAATGCATCATATGGAAGGTAAGAACTACATCTAACAACCCATTATGCATGCAATCTCTTAGCTAATCATGTCCAATGAGGAAAAACCATCTTTGAGCTAAAAACATGCTTAACATACTTTCATGGAGCCTATATGCAATCTATACTCAAAGTATACATTCAAGGAGTAATCTCTCAATTCCAAGCTAAGACATGTTCATTAATTCATCCCATGAAGTTTATAGGCAACTCATCAATGCACTACAACATGAGGAAATCAAGAATGCAAACTCATTTTCTTTCTAAGCATAAGTATTCATGAACATGCATACCATAAGGAAATCATGGGAATATCTAAAACCACACATAACTTCACACAAGGAACACATCATGGGGACCTCTTCATTTCAAACTAAAGGAGGAGTATAAGGAAAAATGATTAGGATATCGGGGATCTTAATGGCCCTCAGCCTCCCAAGTAGAACCCTCAACGAAAACCCTCACTAAAGGATCACTCCTTACCACTTTCATGGGAACTTCCTTGTTCTTTTATTTCTTAACTTGCTGGTCTAAGATCTCATAGGGGCTTTACAAAACGGGGACTAAACTTTCCCAAACCCAAATCATTAACATTAAGAATTCTCAACGACCTTGCTATATAGGCACACCATATCGCCCTTGGGAGTATTCCTATACGAACTTTCTAATCACCATTTCTTTTAAATCTAAGGTCGAAACAAGTTATCTCTAAGCTTTCACATCCATTACACAAGAGGATTCTAAACCAAGGTGAATTACATTGCTACCCTTTAGAGGAGTCTACTCACCCAACACATCTAGGAATTACTTAACACCTTATTCATCAAATCTATTAACATACCCCAAAACTCATCATGACTAAGTTGGGTTCTACAATCAATACACATAGCAATAATGCAACCCATTCATACTAAGGAAAATAACAAAAAATTCTAGCATATCAAGTATATCAAGTCACAAAAGACAAGCAACACTGGAATCTAAATATAGCAATAAACACATACTGGTAGTCTCTTTTGGAGGACACTCTTGTTCACCTCTAGCTTGGAGAGGGTAGAACCTATTTTACCTTGGCGCATTCCCATACGAACCACTAGAGGCAACTTGCTTACCCTTAGCCTTCATCTTTGGACAATTCCTCATCTTGTGGCCAATTTCATCACAACTAAAGCAACCCTCACTACAGGCCAAACACTTACCCTCATATATTTTGCCACACCTAGCACAAGTAGGCCATAGGGATTCACTACTATATCCTTGCAGGTTGGGTTAGACACCCTATCGTCATTATACTTGTTGTCTTAGAGGAGTCTCATCTAGAAAATCTTTGTTGATTCCTAGAACGACCATGTCCATTAGACCTTTTATGATAGGAATCACGATCATCATTTCTAGACCTCTTCTTCTCCCTAGCTCCCCCATTTAGTTTTTCCTCTTCAATCTATTGGGCATGAGTCATAAGATGAGCATGGAGATACGACAGTCTTTCTTTACTAGATTGGACACTCCCAACACAAACTTATTCATCCTTGACCAAGAGTCGACAACTAGGGGTGGAGCATACTTAAACAATTGGGTGAACCTCAATGCATATTCCTTAACACTCATATTACCTTGCCTAAGGTTAATGAACTCAAGCACCAAAGCCTTCTCATCTCTAGAGGGAAAAACCTATATGAAAAGGCACTCTTGAACCTATCCCACTCTATGGGACCCATTCCTTCCGGCCAAGCCTCTTTCCATTGGTGAAACCAAACCTGTGCAACCCCCTTCAGTTGGTAAGTGGCCAATTCTACTTTCTCAACCGCAGTAACTCCCATAATATTTACCACCTTATAGATCTCACCTATAAACTCTTATGAGTCTTCCTCAATTTTGGAGCAATGAAATTCTGAAGGGTTCATTCTCATAAAATTCCTCACTCTTGATATCGCCGTACCCACATTTGTGTTCACGAGGGCTACTACCTCTCTGATGGCTTGTGTCTTCACGACTTGAGCCATCATATGGAAAGTCATCCTAAGCTCAACATTAGTTATATTTTTATTTAATAGGTCAATTAGAGCTTGAGGAGGATCTTAGGGAGGAGCTTGAGGAGGAACCTCTTGCTCAGCATTGTCTCTCTCCATCATTCTAGAAGTCCTTCTAGTAGTCATATCCTGAAAATGAACGGGCACTGATTAGGAGAAAGACTAAAGAGTTAAACTCTATGGAACGACTTAGAGAAGTAAAGAAGTGAAGTTTCCTAAACATCCAATAGCCTTTCATTAATAAATGTGGTGCACTTCACATTTATGAACAAGACTCTACCAGACGTGGTTTGAGACATCCTAGAACAATTTTAAACCATGTGCTCTAATACCAAGTTTGTCACGACCCAAGGGTACCCCTTTAGATGTAACAAGGCGTATAAGACCCCTAGAGGCCTCAAAAAAGCCCCTTAGCATATCATAACATAATATACTAGCAAAGTACATAAATTTGAAACATTGTTCCAATATAATCAAAGTCTCATAAAATGAAGCGGATGTCGTTAACATTCAATCAAACCATCTAATACTTTAATAGTCTTGGGACACAGCCCATACAAAAGTCTAAACATAAAAGAAATACATAAAAGAAAAGGGGGATCAAGTCCTTAATGCTATGAGGACTCACCAAATCTTCACTTGCTTGCTTCTAGTACGATCCTAGCCACGAAACTGAAAGTCAATATTGTTGGACCCTACATTTGATAAGAATATAGGCAAGAGTATGCGTTAGTACAATAATGTACTAAATATGATGGCTAGCATCAATCATTAACATAAGCATAATAAAGAGATTAGTCAACATAAGACATATACCATAATCATAAGAGACATCAGCATAAGGCATAAGCTATAGGCATAAGAGACAACATCATAGTCATAGGCATAATCAACACATCTAGTTCAACATAATACAAGAGAAACACTTCATAAGTAACCTCAAGGCATGCTTGTGCAATGCATGGATAAGACCCCAGAATCCCATCAATGTTAAGCAAACCACTTTAGGCCCTCATTCATAATCATCATCTTTTGATCTCATCCTTAGCTTCTTTATCATTGGAAAAGGAACATTCACCTTTAGTCAACATATAAAGGAAGGCAACTATAGCAACAATACAAGCTAAGCATACATCATGCAATCAATCTCATATAGAAACATACTTTCAATACTTCCATGAAGTAATATTTTTACATCATACACATGATACTTTGATTAGGGACTTGTCCCTCTTTAGTAGTTCTTACTAGTCATGGTAGAGTATCCCTCTACTTGTCCATGACATATCATTTCTCATGAATGGTTACAATTCACCAATTTAATACTATCAGGGAAAAACACCTTACTATGCTAGACCAAGATATCATGGAAAGCACACTATCATGCAAGTCCAAGCTACTCAAGGAAGGATACTATTGCTCAATCCAAGCTATCATGAAGTGGTGTGGCCTCACCAAGCCAAGCTATCATGCAAGCATTCTAATATGCTAGTTTGAGCTACATTGGAAGGGTACGATTTCTCAATCCAAAGCTATCCATGAGTTCTACTACCTCAAGATAACATGCATGGTCATGTCTTACCATGTCAAGGTATCCGTGAAGGGATATCACATCACTACTTCAAGCCTGCATAGATCTTACATGAAGCCTTTGAACACTTACGATATACTTCTTCAAACATGTCTTAGTTCATTATGATGGCTTATTAGATCATGCATGAGCACTCATCACCATCCATGATCACTTTCACTCTTAGATTTAGTTTAGGTGAGAAAGCCTTTCAAACTAGAATCTTCATTATGTGAGAAAACCATTCACATCATGTTCATTATGTGTTCATGAGAATGTCCTTTCAATCGTCATAACAATATCATTTAGTCATTCACACTTCACTCTCAAAGTGTACTTAAGGCATTTAGCTAGATTCTATAAGAACATGCATAATGTCATACATTTATAATATAGGTCAATGTGGGTAAACCTTCCACAACAATACCATATACAAATCAACATTCATCATGTGGCTTCTCTCTCAAAGCCTTACTTGTCTTAACTCAACATTTTAGCTTTACTCTCAAGCCCTACTAGTCACAATCAACATATAAGCTTTATTCTAAAAGCCCTAACAGTATTCATTCATCATCCATGCCTTTGTCTCAAGACAAATTCTAATCCCAAGCCTTACAATTCTTAGTCCATCATACATACTTGATCTTAGTCAATTCATGTCTACAAGCTTTATTCTTATGTAATTCATATCTATTTACTTAAATTTCAAGTAATCTATATTGTAATTCATCAATCCTAGAAGATCACATCTAAATCCTCAATTTCGTGTAATATGGCGTAAAACCCAATTACATCAATTCACCTTTCTATACATGGGTAAGGCGTGGGTACATGAATAATCATCTTAAAAACATATAATTCCATAAACTCAATCAAAAACTACCATAATCCACTCAATTGGATCAATACCCATAATATTAGAAGAAACCCTAACTAGAATTGGGGAATTCTTCTTCTAAATTGGGGAAAACATGTGGGCTTCATGGATGAAAGGCATCCATGAATGAATAAGACATCATACCTTGATTACAAAGCCTACCATGTTTGAAACAATAAATACTTGACTTGACCTAGATTGACCCTCTTCTTCTTCTTCTTCTTCTTCTTCTTCTTCTTCTTTACTTTCTAGTGGGAGAATATTTGAGAGGATGAACTTTGAGATTGTTTTGCGGTTTTGGAAATAGTGACTTAATTGGGGAGTTTAAAGAGTTAAAATAGCTTATATAGGTGTACTAAGACTATACAAAACGACCTTACCTAATACTCACTTATAGAGGAATTTCCCAAAATGCCCTTAATTAGGCAGCCTAGTGCCAGGCACCACGAAAGGCACCACGAGCCATGGTCCTCACCATTGGCCATGGTCCTGATCGTGCTCCTTGGACAAGTGGATAGGCCAGCATGTCTTGGCCTCTATAATTTGAAGAAATCTTCATGTGCCTTCCCGCAAGCCATGTTCTTCACCCCAAGCCGTGAAGTGGCTCGTGAAGATGAGTCTACTTGGGCAGCCTCAAGAAGGCTACTACCTTAGCCACCATGAGCCACACTACGAGCCGTGGTCCTCACCACTGGCTATGGTGATGGTCGTGAAGTGGGGCAGTTTTTGGCAAGTTTAGGGCAGCCTTGGAACTTGGCTTGGGCCTTTCCCCTTTTTCCTTGGCTCTTTCCCCTTAGCCTTGGCTCTTGTTGCCCTCACACTTAGCCCTAGTTGGCCTACTAGACTACGGGGTGTTTCATGGGGCTACAACTGAAATCATATATACAATAACTCTACGAGGCTACAAACTAGAAACTCAAAGGACGAAACAAAGTGTGTCCATAAGTCTCTACGAACATTACAACTCAATTGGTTGGGGAGGGCCCCACAATACAAAAATATTATATACAAAAGTTGAGTATGCAAAATTTATAGACAATCAATAGTTCTATGAAGAATAGAGCTTACCAATCCTCAGCTAAGACAACACCCCAATTACATGACTGATCAAGACCTCTGTCTGAAGCTGCAATATGAAATGCACAATCCCTAGGTGATGGGATGTCAGTAAGAATAAAATTGTAATGGTATGTAAGGTAGAAAGTCGAATCATAAAAGGTTGTGATAAAAAAAATACAACCCTTTAGGCTTACGACCACACTAAATCTGGACAACGCTCGTCATGTGTTGCCTAAAATGTTTTTGGGTACACTATTAATGCATAGCCTATGTTTTCAACTTTTGGCTTCGATAATATTGGAAACTTTTGTAAAGTATATTCTTTAATGGTATAGGCTACACTTTATAAGCGTTGTGACATTATGATATAATTGGCAACAACTATTTACATATATGGCCACACTTTTAAAGCGTGCTATTTTTATAATTGTAAAAATAACACATTACAAGTGTGGCGTTAATGTTTTCACTAAAATATTATATCTCCTCCAACATTTTCAACTCAGACTGCTCCAATTTTCATTTGGAAAAAAATAAGTCATAAAACATAAAAACTTTTGTTTCTTAATTCTTTGCCCAAATAAAAAAATTCACAATTTTTTGAAGAACTCCTTTGCTCTAAATGTGAAATTTTTCACAAAGAAGATTGATGAATTGAAGAATGGTTTAAAAATTAATAGGTATTTTGTCATCAATACATAAATTAAAGATATTTCATAAAGAAAATTGAAGAATGGTTTCAAAATTTTATTGTTCAACTCTGACATATGAAAATCCCTCATGATTTTCTCATTTTTCATCAAGGACATAACAAAATGCTTCACTTAAGAAGATGATATCTTAAAGCTTCATTACATTGAAATGACTTTGTAGGAATATGGTTTATCAGGTAAAAAATTTCTATCTTCAAAAGTTAAAGTTTATGGCTTCTGGGTTTATTGCTTGTGTGTGGTTACGCATATTAGCTTTAGGATTTTGATATTCTTGTGTTGTTGATACAATTTTTGTTGATTTTTTGGAGTCTAGTTCGTAGTTGTACTACCCACATCATTTGATTCTTTGCGCTCAGCATTAATCACTGAATAACTATGAGAATTTCCTTTTTATTAAGCTTATAAGCCGATTAAGGGTTAAATCGTCCGTGATAGTATAGGTTTCATGTAAAGCTTATATGTATTATGTTTTTGTGCTTCAACTTTATTAGTTTCTGAAAATCAAGATTCTTAGATATACTAGAAGGGATTCTATCCGTAAGAAACAAGGAGACCATAACAGTCAAGACTAAGTTACTAAGATAGTAGGTGCTATCTATAGAAGACTAGAACAATGACTGCAATTATGTCGGTAATAATGACTGATTTTTTGTTAGCCTAATTATTTTTTATAAAATTGGGCAGCAGTACAGAGTATCTAACATTGTTGTAAAAAATGTGTACACCTAAAATGATACTTGTGAGATAGGAACAATAGGAAAAGGAAATATTATATATTATATGTATGGGAGTGTCCTTAGAAGCACATGAACCAAACATTATATTATCTAAGATTCATTTAAGGAAGAGGTAGGAAAAAAAATTTGGATTAAGAATATCATCTAAGAATCATTCAGGTCCAACACAAATGAATTATAGACGCGAACTGACTCGTATCCAAATCCAACACATACAAATGTGAATATGAGTCTGCCATGTCATTATAATTTACTAAATTTTAGACACGCGTGTCGCTCTATTTTGACACGTGTCTCTTGAGTTTTGAGACTTGTCCGTAAAGGAAACACCAGGAGGACAATACGCAATACCAATTGCAAAATATGAATTTTGGAAGAAAGTAGTGTGTTCTTGTGTGATAATTAAAAGAACAAACAATTCCTTTATCATACTAGAACTCAAAGCCATTACACATATACAAAGAAGAAAGAAAAACCAAAAGGTATTGTTTAGCTTCCTTAGCTCGAATCCATCTCTCTAATATTGAGAGGTCATAATGTTCTTATGTATTTCATTTTATACTACTCCCTCTATTTTAGTTTATGTGAGACATTTTATTACGATTATGACTTTGATGCAGTTTTGATTAGAAGAGATTCTATCTAGTAATAGTATTAAACAAATAGATAACAGAGGATTCATCTTTTTTCCAGATAATAAATTGAGTATTTCTCTTTGTCGAAAGGAAAATCAAACCAATCGAGGGTCTCTTGTTGCACCAACTTTCAATCGAATGCCAAATTCTTAAGGATTTCTACTTTATCAGGTAAATTATCTGAAATTGTTATTGTTTTATTTTACTCGATAAACTTTTCTATCCTATATCTAAAAGGTTTTTGTTTTATCATGTAAAACGATAAATTGCTGTATCAAAATTGATGAACCTTTTGTATCTAAAAGAGCTTCTAGGTTATCAGGAAAGACTCAAAATGAATCATTTCTTTGTTCATAAGGATTAAAAGTGATTAAAATGGGGTTAACGTGACAAGTCTCTCAGTTATCATTAATGATGAGAGTTTTGAATCTTTATTCTTGCTTGCGTTGATTTTCTTTGTAACTTAAATGGTATGTTTTGAACCAAAAAGTTGATAGTAAGTAAAAGAGATTAAGCAAAATTTTTATCTTGATTAACTTAAGACTTTTTTGTTCTACATGTGAATGTACATGTTATTTCTCATTATAGACTACTGGAAGTATTATTTGTGTTCTGAAATTAGAAAATATATATGAAAGAGTAAGTACAATATAGTCTAACTTAGGTGTTTAATATTGTTTACCAAACTTGGTAATTTTCTTGTATATTTAAATTACTCGGTATTAATATTTATTATATAAAAGTAAATGGCATGAACCAAAAAAATTATGGAAATTTGAACATGGTTTTAGCATTCATTCTACCTAAGGAATGTTAATTAGTTAATTTACTGAATCGACGAGTATCATATATATAATTAAGTAGAGGAAAGTTGCATGGGCTACCAAATTAAGGAAATTTCAACAAGTTTTGAGCATTCATTTAACTAAAGCGTATAACAGATTAGTTTCCTACGTAAACTGCGCAAAACAAATTTTATGATGAGTATTTAAACTCACTCACAAAACATTAACTTTTAATCAATTAAATTCTATTTGTTTCCATTCTTTCTAAGATGTACCTACCCTATTAATTTTACTTATTTTTTCTTTGAAGAATAATCACCATTCAAAAACATTTGTGGAGGATTTGAGGTTTTATTTGGCATAGGATAAGCGCCATGACTAGGTCAGAAATTTTTATCATCTCATAACAAATATAACAAATGATTTTGATAACTTACTCATGACTTCTAAAATTTGTTTGTGAAGTAGTTAATGATGTAATGATTGTTTATTGAAAGATAAAATATCAATATTTATTTTAGGAATTCAAATCTCCCATCCAAGGATAAGATGAATTTAGTAAGGTATATGTCACGACCCAAGGGTACCCCCTAGATGTAACAAGGCGTATAAGACCCCGAGAGGCCTCATACAAGCCACTTAGCATATCATAACATAAAATAATAGAAAGGGTGTACGAATTTAAAACTTTTCAATACAATAAATTCATTTTATATGAGCAAGCGGAAGTCTAACATGACATTGTCTCAAACCATCTAAACATAAGAGAATAGAAATATTCGGACACAACCCATACAATAGTCTCAAACATAAAAGAAAGGCATAATGAGATAGGGTGATCAAATCCTCGAATACAATGAGGACTCAACAAAGCTTCATTTCACAATCCTCTAGGAGTCTAGTCACAAGTGTGTGAATCGGGAACGCCAGACCCTACATTTGATAAGAATGGAGGCAAGAGTAGGCGTTAGTACAATCATGTACTAAATATGATGGCTAGGATAAACAACATAAACATAAGAGTTAGTCAACGTAATACATAAGCCATAAACACAATCAATACATATAAAGCATTATAATGAAAGAGGAATACTTCCTTAAATAACCTTGCTTAAGCTTAGCCAAGACTTAGGTCATCCACCTCTAGTTAAGCTTACATCATGAAAGACATGTCTAGCAAAACTCCAAACAATTCAAATTCATAATATAAGCACATTAGTCATACTTACTTTTAAAGACACGGGGATTTGCCTCATTGCCTAGTTCATAAAGGCTAATTGGGTATTCACCTCTTGCCTTACATACTTTTAGACTGCGGGTGCTCGCCTTCACAACCTCATCATATGATGCGGGTACTCGCCTCCACATCATTTCACAAGGAGCATGGGTACTCGCCTCCATGTCCATTCATCATAGTAAGAAAGTGGGGACTCACCTATTGTTCAAGTCTAACGAGTAGGGGAATTGCCTCATATCCTTTCATATGGAGGTCAAGGGTAATCACCTCTAGGCTCATCAATCATTAAGCATTTTAGTCTAGATTCATTTTAGGTGAGAAATCCTTTCAACCTAGAATCATTAATGTGAGTAAACCTTTCACATTCATTCAATCATGCTTATCAATTCATTATAGGAAGTATCTCTTCCATATCTTAACATTAACAATCAACAATTCATAGTCTAGGCTTTACTGTCAAAGCACTACATCTCATGATAATCATCTATGCTTTACTCTCAAGCAATTAACATCGTGTTCATCATATATGCTTCAATCTAGAGCAATTTTATTCATAATTCATCAATGCTATAAGGAGATATCTAACCCATAGAGTTTCCCTCACATGGCATCAAACCCACTATATCAATTCAACTCTAAAATCATAGGATCATATAGGTATATGTAATTTCATCCTCAATACATGCAATTCTATCAATTCAATCATAAACAATCATGATCCACTCAATTGGATCAACGTTCATCATAAACCACAACAATGGGAGAAACCCTAACTAGAATTGCGAAATTCTTCTTCAAATTGTGGAATTCTAGGGGACTGATTTACGTTTCAAAAAACATTTCATCCAATTCTAAGCGTCAATGATAGTAAATCAATATATAACCCAACTAAATGAGTTGGGGATGAATCCCACGGGGAGCGGTACGTGTTTTAGATTCAATTGGGAAGAATGAACATGGTCAAATAAGTCATAGGAATAAAAATTATCGAATAAAGACATCATTCAAATTAAGGGGTGACACGAATGTCAAATGGGGGATTTTGGTTTTGATTAACAATTACAAACCGTCACAAACAATACAAATTAACAATAATGAGAGGGGTTCTTGGGATGTGATTGATTTTAGGCAAATATAGACATATGGGTAATTGCAACTATTAGAAAATAGCTAGATATTAGTGAGTAGGCAAGGCTATAGTGGAGGTAAACTTTCTCTCGAACAATTTACCCCGAATCAAGTGATTTCTCTTGAACACCAACAAGCATACAAAATAAGAGCAGTTTACACCTTAATCCACTCACTCTCTTGAGTTGAATGTGTCAGATTGGATTTAGGATTCACTCTCTCGAGCTGAACCTAGGTCAACCCAATACCCACAAACCATCAATCTATAATTTTAGTTCTAAAACCATTCTCTCGAGAAAGCAAAGAACACAAACATAGAACTGTATTTGCAACTGCAATTCATAAATTAAACCATAATTAATGATTGAACTCACTTTGAAATAGCATTTAAACTAACAATTAGCAATACCCATAAATTAAATTAGCCCATAATCACATGATCACACCCCAATAATTGGGATTTTAGCTAGTCATTATAAAAAGGTAAACACAGTTACCAAATTGATTACCCATCAACTGGGAACGAGTAATTTCGTCCTTACAATTCTCCAATTTGAAGAATCCCAAAGACCCACTTCCAATTTCTCAGAAGTGAATTTCTTCAATCCTTCAAAGCTAAGGAAAACTAGAGAAAATTGTCTGAAGATGCTCAAAACTTGATAATAAGTTGTTCTAAAGAGTAATTGATACTAAACTAAATGATCAAAAACATATTTATAGTCGCCAAAAATGTGTTGTGAAGAGCCACTTGGTGAAGTAAGTCGGGCTTGGCAAACCACTTGGCGAGCCACCCTTTGGTATCTTCCATTTCCTTATTGCCTTGGTACTTAACATCCTCAAGGTCTGTATCTTTTGGCGATTCATTTTAGCTTTATGGAATCACTTGGTGATCCGTCGACTGCTCTTTTTCTTCGCCGACTTGGTTCTTATCTTCAGGGCTTGACACACTGGAACTTTAGGCGGCCATCTGAGCCACTAGGCGACACGCCGAGTGCTCTTGGCGATCCTCAGGCTCGCCCTTCTTCATTCATTCAACTTATTTTGTTCCTATTTGCCTGTTAGTGTCCTTGCTTTGTTCCTCAATCCATATACCTGAAAATCAAGGATTTTACATTAGTTATTGGCAAAAATTAAGTATTTGAGGACACTAAATCTACTTAAGCAAAGCCCTAAATTAGTCCAAATCTCGGAATCATCAAAACCCCCAACTTAAACTTTTGCTTGTACTCAAGTAGAACTCAAGTTTAGCTGTTCAAAAAGAATATCTCAAATAGTGCTACATAAGACTCAATCATGAATACACACAACAAGACTCAACTTACTCATGCAAGGATCAATTGTGCACTCAAAGATTCAAATTATGACTCACCATTATCAAAGGTGCTCAAGTTCACGATACTTGCTTCAGATGCAAGTTCAAGCTCAACAAAGGTACTCAAATGCCCTTACAACAAAAATGATTCCATATTCACACACTATTCTTCAACAATTTTTAGCTCTGGAATCACACACAACTCTTACACTCACAAAGATGAACACATGCATGACTCCACCCATAGGCTTGCCCTTATTTTTCGATAAACATTCGTTTCAGCTCACTCAAGATCAAAAATGTCTTTTAGTGGCTTGTAATGGGGCTGAGTGTAAAGGTATGATCATTTAGGATTAGTGGCTGCTACCCTCATGAAATGTGGTCTGAACTTCACTGTTCTTCCTTTCCTTCAGCATTTTTATTCATGCTCAAAATTCACCCCATTATTCAACTTTCAATGAGTTTCTGGACACCTCATTTTTTTTGCAACTTTCAAAACTTTATTTCACAACTTTTTCATTCTTTTTCTTTTTCTTTCTTTTATGAAAGGGTTCCATCTTTTTCAAGATCATGGCTCAGAGGGGAATTCTTCACATTTGTTGATTTACCTTCTCTTTTCATCACACACCCAACTTAGGCTTTTGGCCTAAGTTGGCTATTCAAAAAAACCACACTTCATGAGAGTTACGGGTGAATGGAAGAAGAGGGGTCACATTTGTTCAAGTTTCTTCCAAGAAAAGGGTAAGGCTCAAAAGGGGTTCAAGGAAGGTTCACACATCTCACAAGGCTGGCCACAAAAGAGGTATATTTTCAAATTGTTTCACTCTTCAAAATTGTTTCCTAAGATCATTTAAAGTGCTTGCATCACATAGTCATCGGGACCAACGGGGCAAATTCTAGGTGTTTTTAGACAAGGTTCACGGTAAACTCATCAGACAAGGCGTTGGCACTAATATCAAAAGAGACTCCACACTTTTTCTAGTTTGCACTGTTCATCACACGAGACTATATTCAATAACCAGCTTGTCACAACGAGATGTAAAAAGTTCACATATTGTCTATGTAACTTCATTTTACCTCATCGTAGCTGAGCATTCAATTTTGTTCGATTAAGAGCACTATTCAAGTCATCGATATTGATCATGATCGATACTCAAATTTGCACAAAAACAATCACATTCAAACACAACAAGAGTGGCAAAAAATTTCAGATGGGTCAAAAAACCATTTCCATTCATAACAAGGAGACATAAGCTCAAACATCCACAAGATAAGATCAAAACAAATTTAAACACAAAACCTAATATAGAAAAAATATAGTCACAAGTGGTATGTATGGAAATACCTCACCCCACCACAAGCAAAAAGGAAGTTATCCTCAATTGCAATAAACATAATCAAAAATCAATAAAAACGATAGAGAGGGAGGTAAAGAAAGATCTTGTCTACACAATAGCTCCATATCTCGGGGAATCAATGCCCGGTTCCACCAAAGCCTACCATAGACATATCTGCTAATGAAATCAGCATCGCTGACTGCACCATGGCCTCCTCAACTTCTATAAGGCCCTCATATGTAGTCTCCTCATCGACACCGAGATGCTCCTCATTAGTCTCAACCTCAGACTCGACAGCAGCCACCTCATCCGCTCAAACCTCATCTCCGATGGTAGCGGAGGCATATCCGCATCAACTGGCATATTAGGGATGTCCATAGTCCCTAAAATCTTAGACATATTTGTAGACTTCAGCTGGTCCACGTCCTTCCTTAATTCAGCAATTGCGGCCTTTAGGGCCGTCACCTCTTCAGTGGCCCCTTGGCCTTGCTCACACACCGTTATCCTTACCGCAAGGGCATTAATAGACATACTAAGAGGTGTCACTGTAGTAGTGAGGGCTCTCTCAATCATCCTAGGGATTGTAGCCTCTAGCCTGGAGGCACGCCTATCAGTTGAATGGGCCAGCTGCCCCATCTGTTAAATCACAGCCTGGATGAGTAGGGGTCGGGAAGCAACAGTACCAGTAGCAGACCTAGGTGGCAAAGGAGTGGTAGAAGAGCTCAAAGTCAAGGAAGGGGTAGCACTAGATATACCTAAATTCCCAGGGGCAGGAGTAGGCAATACTGCGTCTGCAAGTAAAGTCTCAATGTCCACAGCCAAGGAAGAATCCACCAGGGCTGCCCTCTTCTTCTTAGCTTCATCTTTCAAATACTCATCCTCTATCCATCGGATGTCAGTACAGGAGGTGGGAATAGCTTTCATGTCCTTCTTTTCATCACAAGGCACCCGAGCTCGTCAGGACAACTCGATAATCAACACCAGAGATGAGATGGAGGTTTGGCGCTACTTGGCCCTCATGGCCATCTCTTGTGCAATGATCATTCCTAAATTTATGTGCTTCACTGCAATAATGGAACCAATACAAGCCGCCTTTGTGTGGCGGAGGATAGACTCATTTTGAGAAGGCATAATGGTGCTGCTGATGAAGCCAAACCAGTACCTCACTGCCATATTGAGGTCCGTCTTCTGAATTCACACTCAAACCTCAACCCACCTAGGAGTACCATCAGATAAAAGAGAAGCCAACCATTCTTTCATAGTCTCCAAGGACTATGTCTTAATCATGTATTGGTAGTCATCATCAATGTTGGCAGTGCATTCCAACATAGTATTTATTTCACTGTTGTCATACTTCACCTTCTTCCCTCTGACAACTACATAGTCGACCGGTTTGAAGGTTGTAGCCTTCCTCTTTCCTTGGCGAACTAGAGCTTCATAGGCGATGTAAAACTCCTAGACCCATTTAGGAATGTAAGGGCCATGGGGTTTAGTAAGTATCTCAAACTTGTGGGATTTCAATGAGCTCCATATCTCTTGCTATCTATCCACCACACCATATGTGGACAATCTTTTCTCCTCAATGATAGTCCTCAATCCCTCAGCCTTTAGTCTATTCATAGACCGGGGAGGAAGACCCTGTGCAGGTGGTACTGGAACCACAACCTGATATGGAATAGGAGAAGGAGTAGTGGCCTGGGGAGCCCTGATCCGAGATGGATCATTCAACCTTTTGGAGCGCATTTCAGCACTCCAGGTTAACAAAAGCTGATCATCCTTAGGCTCAGAAATGGTAGCGTGAGGGTCCTGGTGCTCACCCTCACTCTCAGAAGTGGTGAGGTGAGTTGCGTGCACTCTTTCGCTATCGGAGCTGACCTCTGGTGATTTAGGAGAAGGTGCATTTCCCTTCCCTTTACCCTTCTCACCAGTGGTAAGAAGTTTTATCCCGTTTGCTTTAGATTCAGCTGCATCCTCTTTGAGAGTGATTCCCTATTATTTCCTGTGGCACGACATGTCTCTACCTGATACATTTGGTCTAGCCATATCTATAATACACACCGAAAAACATTTGAATCAATCCAAGAAAAATTGCAGAAAGTCTCGCCAAATCGATTGGCGAGTCGTCGAATAACTTTGGCGAGCCAGATCGGGCTGGCTGAAAGGATTGGCTTGAAAATTTTCCAGAAAAAAGACAGGTTGGTGATATACAGGTCCTTTTGGCGAATCGCCGACAACATTCAGTGAGCTCAAACTAGCTCCTCGGAAGCGGCGCCATTTTAATTAATGTTTCAAAGACACTTCATTCAATTCTAAGAGTCAACAATCATAAATCAGTAGATAACCCAACTAAATGAGTTGGGTTTGAATCCCACAGGGAGCGGTACATGTTTCAGATTCGATTGGGAAGAATGAACATGGACAAATTAGTCATAGGAATAAAAATTATTGAATAAAGACATCATTCAAATTAAGGGGTTAGGAGCGCAGAAAGGGCTATCAAGGGAGACATTCGCCAAGCTCAAGCTTCTCGCCGAATGTTATAGAACCAAACTCAACCAAAACAAGAAATTAAAGGCAATAAAGGGGGACTTTGGCGAACCGCCGAGTGGTGCGGCGAGCTCAACCAAGCTCACCAAACTGCCCAACGTGTCAATTTTTGACTCCCGCTTCCTAAAATTAAGCCTGCAGCCCTCGAAAACAAAATCAAATAACATACTCAATCAATTAAGCCCAGAAACTTATGACCCATGCCATCGGAGTACTCAGATTTCACCCGATTTGGCTAAAATTAGCCATTTGACTACTTTTGTGCTTAAGAATGACGTCAAACGCTTCATCATTGGGAAAAGCACGTCATTTAGCATAATTGGGGTTACTCAAACTTCACCCGACTAGACCCAACAACAATTTAATGCAACCCACAAGTTTATGATTAATTTTAAAGCACAAAATTTGGGAAATCAACCATTTAGGCAATTTAAGCACAAAGTTGAAACTAAAACAAGAAATTAGCATAAAATTATGAGTTCAGAACAGATCCAACACACATCAATACAATTTAGACAAATGCATTTGAATTTAACTGCTAATTATGAGTTTGGGGTTTGGCAAATCAACCTTTAATGCCAAAATATGAGTTTGTAATGCTAGGCGGCAAAGAATTTTAACTCTGAACACAAGACCAACTAGTAAAAAGTGACAAAATGCAAGTATATTGAAATACTAAAGTGCGGGTGTGATTGTATAAGGTTAAAAGTGAGGGAATATGAAAGCGATTGAAATTTAAAACCTTTGGCCTTTAAAAACATTCAGTTCGCGGCCCTTTCGGTGATATTACTCGTCCTCACCAAACAACTCAGCGACATGCCCAGTGGTTACTTACCTCGTCGAGTTTTACATGATGTCCAATTAATTTGGGGGTCTAATTGGTGGACAAAGTCGCCCGACTTCGTCCATGGCGCGCCAAGTTTACACTCTCCGCGCGTGTGACTTTTGTGAGTCCAATGGCGGTCTAAGTCGGGCTTGCTGACCTCTTCAGCGAGTCGCCGACTGGAATGCAAGTATATTGAAATACTAAAGTGCGGGTGTGATTGTATAAGGTTAAAAGTGAGGGAATATGAAAACGATTGAAATTTAAAACCTTTGGCCTTTAAAAACATTCAGTTCGTGGCCCTTTCGGTGATATTACTCGTCCTCACCAAACAACTCAGCGACATGCCCAGTGGTTACTTACCTCGTCGAGTTTTACATGATGTCCAATTAATTTGGGGGTCTAATTGGTGGACAAAGTCGGGCTCGCCGACTCGTCCATGGGCCCGCCAAGTTTTACACTCTCTCACCTGTGACTTTTGTGAGTCCAATGGCGGTCTAAGTCGGGCTTGCTGACCTCTTTAGCGAGTCGCCGACTGGACTCTTGGCTCGCCAACCTGCATTTTTGAAACACATTCTACACTTCAACCTTCACAATCAACACACGTTATTCCAAAAACAAAAATAAAGAATAAAAACTTGGGTTGCCACCCAAGCAGTGCCTTAGTTAATGACGTGACACGACGCTAGTACCCACTCAAGCTTAGTTCTTTGGGTTTGCCATAGTATCACTAGGCAACCCGCCTTGTTGTCTTGGGTTTAAATGTGAAGAAATTTGACCCATTTGGGTCTCTAATTGTTTGATAAAGACGGAATGAGAAGTCACTATCTGGTTGAGAGTAGACACATCTTCCTTTATTTCCTTCAACACTTTGTCACACGCTTCAACCTTGTTGAGAATACGTGAGAGCATATCCTCAGTCCGACAACCCTCAGAATATTTGGACTTTTGAAACACGTAGGGAGGAACATACCTATCCTTCTCCCCTTCTCTTTCCTTCCAAGTGGTTTTACGATCTCGCTACTCTCTATCACGGTCTCTCCAGCCCTCATCTCTATTCCAACCTTGGTTACCACCTGGCCTTGGGTAGTTTGCACGATAACCTCCTTCTTGGTTGGCTAGGAACTTAACTTCCTCATGGTACAATGCTTCAAATTTGGCCTCTTCGGGATTTACACCACCAACACAAACAACATTAACACTCCTAGTACCAGTACCCATGACGTTGTTGGCCAAGATGTCAAGCTGGGTCATCATCTTTGCCATATTTTGGTCTCTCTCTTGATATTTCTCCATATGCTCTTTTGTCAACTTGTATGTAAGAGGAGAGACCTGATCTTTATGGGTGTACCATGCCTAGTTAATTGTGGTCATGCCATCAAGTAGCTGGGCTTCTATCACATACTACTGTTGCATTAAACCTCCCGAAGAAAGTTTATCAGCCACTCCCTTGTTCACCGAATCAAGTCTTCTATAAAAGTATTGTAGTAAAATGTTGTCCGGCAATCCATGAGTTGGGCATTGCAGCACAGACTTCTTAAATCTTAGCCAAGTCTCTTGAATTGGTTCACCCTCCAAATGCTTGAAGCTTTGGATGTTGTCCCGAAGAGTTATCATCTTCAAAGGGGGAGAGAATCGAACTTGAAATGTGGTAATGAGCACTTCCCACGAATTGATAGATTCTCTTGGCAACTCAGCCAACCACTTACACGCGTCTCCCATTAGAGAAAATGGGACCAACCTCAGCCGTAAAGATTCTTGAGATATGTTCTTAAAGGAGAATGGTCCGCAAACGTCAACAAAGCTCCTTATGTTCTCATGGGGATCCTCATGAGCCAAGCCACCAAACAACCCTTTCAATTGTAAGGGCTGCAACATAGTACTTGTGATGTGAAACACAGTGTTTCCTTCAGTTGGAGGCAAGCGAATGGCACAAACTCCACCCACTAGATTTGGGTATTGACATTCGGTTCATTGACATCATTGAGATTTTCGATGTCATGTTGGTGGCCCACTTGGCTACCATTGCTTCCATTGACACTCATTTCCTCTGTTGCAACAAGCAACAAAAAATCAAAAACTATAAGTAAGTAGATTCAACTATGACTAACTAGAACACAATTCAACTTTACCAAAATAATTTCAAACAATACCACTCCTCGCAGTAGCGCCATTTTGATTAACGTTTCAAAGAAAATTCATCCAATTCTAAGCATCAACACTCGTAAATCTGTATATAACCCATCTAAATGAGTTGGGGACGAATCCCAAAGGGAGCGGTATGTGTTTCAGATTCGATTGGGAAGTATGAACATCGTCAAATCAGTTATAGGAATAAAAACTTTCGAATAAAGACATCATTCAAATTAAGGGGTGACACGAATGTAAAATGGTGGATTTTGGGTTTGATTAACAGCTACAAACAGTCACTAACAATATGAATTAACAATAATAAGACGGGTTCTTGGGATGTGATCGATTATAGGCAAATATAGAGATATGGGTAATTGCAACTATTAGAAAATAGCTAGATATTAGTGAGTAGGCTAGGATATAGTGGAGGTAAACTTTCTCTTGAACTATTTACCCTGAATCAAGATATTTATCTCGAACATCAACAAGCATGCAAAATAAGAGCAGCCCACACCTTAATCCATTCACTCTCTCGAGCTGAATGTTTGGGATTGGGTTTAGGATTCACTCTCTTGAGCTTAACCCAAGTCAACCCAATACCCACAAACCATCAATCAATAATTTTAGTTCTAAAACCTCACTATCGAGCAAGCCAAGAACAAAAACATAGAATTACATTTGCAACTACAATTCTTAAATTAAACCACAATTAAAGATTGAACTCACTTTTAAAAAGTATTAAAACTAACAATTAACAATACCTATAAACTAAATTAGCCCATAATCACATGATCGCACCCCAAGAATTGGAGTTTTAGCTAGACATTATAAAATGGTAAAAATAACTACCAAATTGATTATCCATAAACTGGGAATGAGTAATTTCGTCCTTATAATGCTCCAATTTGAAGAATCCCAAAGACCCACTCCAATTTCTCAAAAGTGAATTTTTTTCAATCCTTAAAACCTAAGGAAACTATAGAAAACTATCTCAACATGCTCAAAACTTGATAATAAGTTGTTCTAAAGAGTAATTGATACTAAACTAAATGTTCAAAAATGTATTTATAGTTGCTAAAAATGTGCTGCAAAGAGTCACTTGGTGAAGTAAGTCGGGCTCGCCGAACCACTCGGCGAGCAGCCCTTTGGTATCTTCCATCGCCTTTTTGCCTTGGTACTCAGCATCCTCAAGGTCTGTAACTTTGGACGATCCATCTAGGCTTTGCAGAATCACTCGGCGATCCACCGACTGCTCATTTTCTTCGCCGACTTGGTTCTTTCCTCCAGGGCTTGGCACACTGGAACTTTAGGCGGTCATCTGAGCCACTTGGCGACACGCCGAGTGCTCTTGACAATCCTGATGTTTGTGTAATCAAGGACACAACTTTCGATGCAAGTGTCTACAATCATGCAATAGTATAATAACCCAACAAAGGGTTGGAATCGTTCCCAAGGGAGTGGTTTTGAAAATTAATAGAAAAATTAATTAGTTCTAAGTAGTCGTAGCTAAAGACATTAACGATTAAAAAAAATTTAAATTAAAGGAGGACACAAGAGTGTTAATTAACAATAGGGGTTTTGTCACTAGTAAGTAAAAACAACAAAATTAACAAAGAAATCAAAGTAATAAGAGGGGGTGCTTGGGATGTGATAGGAATACGAGATAGACTAAATCATTGGGTACATGCTTTTGCTAGTAAATTTATTGAGTATTTGTGACTAGGCTAGACTTTAAAGGGGATATGCTCTCTCTCGAGCAACTTACCCCGTTTCAAGTGGGTTCTTTTCGGATACCCACTTGCCACATGAAGAACAGCCTCCGCCTTAACCCACTCACTCTCTCGAGCTGAGTATGTGGACATGGGACTAGGGTTCACTCTCTCGAGCTGAACTTCATGTCGACCCACTCGCCTTGACCATTAATTTAGTGGTCTTAGTTTTACGACCTCTCTCTCGAGTAAGCCGAAAACACATATTTGAGATTATATTTGCAACTACAACCTCATTAAGTTCATCCACAACCACTAAACAAAATCACATTTAAACTACGAAAAGACTATCAACAAGCAAGACCCAATAACTAATTTAAGCCATATTCACAAAATCACACCCCAAGAATTGGGGTTTTTAGCCACACATCAAGAGATAGAAATTTATACCTAAATGAGATTGCATTCAAATGGGTATAAAGATTTAAGTCTTGTTATAGGCCAAGAATGAAGAATCCAAGAGATCCAAGTCCAAATCCTTGGAAATGAAACCCTCTTTTTCTTCAAGTTTTCAAAACCCTCTTAAACTCAGAGCAAAAATAAAAAGTACTAAAAATTATATTAATTGTTCCACCTTAAAAATCAAATGCTAAGCTACAACTCTAAACGAGTATTTATAGTTTTCAAAAATCTGTGCTGCAGCGGATCATTCGGCAACATTAGTCGGAATCACCGATCAACTCGACGATTCACCCTTTAGTGAAGTTCATCGCCGTCTTGCACAGTCCTTCAGCATCACCGTGCTCTGGGTCATTGGGCGACATCGTACTGCTTTGCGAAACTTTTCAGCGATACACTGACTGCTCTCTTTTTCTGTCGAGTTGATTCTTTCCTTCAGGGCTCAGCATATTGGAACAAAAGGCAAAGTAAGACCCTTTGGCGACTCACCAAGTGGACTCGACGATCCTCAGGCCTTCATTTCTTCACTCTTTTTAGCTTTTTCGTTCCTTTTTGTGACATAGTGTCCATGCTTTCCTTCAAACTTCAAATAACTGAAACTTAAGTGTTTTCATCAGATATTGAGATAAAATAAGCATTTGAAGACACAATTTCTATTAAAATATAGCCCTAAATGAGTCTAATTTGTGGACTCATCAGATCCTCATGCTCGCCCTTCTTCATTCCTTCAACTTGTTTGTTCCTTTTTCCCTGTTAATGTCCTTTCTTTGTTCCTCAATCCATATACCTGAAAATCAAGGATTTAACATTAGTTATTGGCACAAATTAAGCATTTAAGGACACTAAATCTATGTAACCAAAACCCTAAATGATTCTAAATCTCGAACTCATTAGGGACTCTATGTTAGGAAGGATACCAAGAATGAAAAGCCATCATACCTTGATTAAAAATCCCTCATATGTTTGAAGATTAGAGACTTGACCTTGACCTAGCTTCAATCTCCTTCTTCTTCTTCCAACTTCTAGAGAGACTATTTCAGAGGAGTTTTGGGAATTCTTTTGGGATTTTGAGAGAATGACTTAATTGGGAGATTTTGGGGGTTAAAATCACTTATATAGGTGTCTTAGACTTAAGCAAAATGACAGAATATTGATTTAATTAAAACCAGAAAAGAACCTTATGCCCCTAAACTTAACTTCCAGGTGACAACCTATAGACTCAGTCAACGGACTGTTGTCTGACCCACAGCCCATCCTGATGAATCATGGTTCCTTGTCAGAGATTTTCTGGCCATCAACGACTCCATGACTCACGGGCCATAGTCCAACCTACGATCCGTTGGTGGCACTGTAGATAGGTCCTGGTGCTGCTGAAGGATTTTTGGGTGGCCCTCTCTACAGACCAACCTACGGTCCTTGGTCCAACCCATGGGTCGTGGTTGGCCACCATGGATGGCTCCTTCAACCTCTGTAAAATGGCTACTTAGCCCTAGATCGAATACGGGGTGTTACATTATCTCCCCCTTAGGATCATTCATCCTTGAATGAGATTCTAAGCATGTTTCTAGCAAAAACTCCTAGACTAGCAGCCCATCCTTCATGCAACTCATCTAAATGCACACAACTAAGGAGGAACTTCATCTCCAAACTAAACATACTCAATGCACCATAAGGGAGTATGAACTACATCTAACAACCCAATATGCATGAAAGCTTAACATTTGTCATGTCCAAGGAGGAACTATCATCTCTAACTCAAAACTATGCTCAACACAATCTCATGGAGCCTATATGCAATTCAATCTCAAAAAGCACAAATTCAAGGAAGGGATCTCCACTGCAAGTCAAGGCACATTCTACAGTTCATCTCATGAAGTCTATAAGAAAGTTATACTCAATACTCAATATCATGAGGAAATACCACATCAAAGCCATTTATTTCAAAACTAATGCTTTTTCATGAACATGCAATTTAAGGAAATCATGGAAACACATAAAATACACATGACTTCAAACATAAGCAAAACAAGAGGAACTCATTACCTCAAGCTAGAATAGGAGGAAAAAAATGGGGATACTGGGACATCATATTGGCTTTCACCTCCCAAGAAGCACCCTCAACTAGATGGTTTCTCCATAACACCTTAACAGAAGCTACATCTTTATTCCTCAATCTCTTAACTTGTCGGTCTAGAATCTCAATCGAAACTTCTTCATAAGAAAGGTTCTATTTCACTTCCAACCCTTCTAGGGGGATTATAGATGTCAGATCTCCAACAAAATTTTTCAGCATAGAGACATGGAAAATTGGATGCATCAATGCCAACTCATATGGCAAATCAAGGTCATATGTAACCTTACCAACACGTCTCAAAATTTGATATGGGCCTACGAAATGGGGACTAAGCTTCCCTTTCTTACCAAACCTCATTACACCCTTCATGGGAGAGATTTTCAAGTAAACCCAATCATACACATCAAATTCAAGGTCTCTCTTTCTAATAACCACATAAGTCTTTTGTTTACTTTGGGTAGTTCTCAACCTCTCTCTAATGAGTCGAACCTTATCAATAGTCTCATGAACTAACTTAGGCCCAATCAAGGCAACCTCACCCACTTCAAACCATATGATAGGGGATCTACACCTCCTACAATAAATAGCCTCAAACGGAGCCATACCAATACTCGAATGGTAGCTATTATTATAGGCGAATTCAATCAAGGGTAAATGGTGATCCTAACCTCCCTTGATATCTATTATGCAAGCCCTTAACATATCTTCAAATGTTAGGATTTTGCTTTCCGCTTGATCATTGGTTTGGGGGTGAAAAGCTCTGCTAAGCTTAACTTTAGTGCCAAGACCCTTTTGGAACGACTTCAAAAACTGTGAAGTAAACTGAGTACCTCTATTAGAGATAATGGACAAGGGCACTCCATGCAACCTTACTATCTCCCTCAAGTACAACTTAGCATAATCTTCCCCCATATAAGAAACTTTGTTAGTAATGAAATGGGCCGACTTCATCATTAAGTCAACTATAACACAAATCGAATCATATTGGTGCCGAGTTCGGGGCAATCCCACTATGAAGTCCAAATTCAAATTTTCTGACTTTTAAGTAGGAATGCTAATATGTTGGGATAAACCTCTTGGTCTCTGATGCTCAATCTTCACTTGTTGGATATTAGGACACCTAGCCACTAATCCCGCAATGTCGTTCTTTCTCCCATTCCACCAATAGATCTCTCGCAAATCATGGTCGATCTTTGTGGCTCCCGAGTGAATAGAATACTGTGAACTATGGGCTTCGAATAAAATTTGTTCCTTTAGGTCATCTACATTAGGAACACATAAACGATCTTGGTACCTTAGGACACCATCTCCCTCTTGGGAGAAAGCCAGTCGAACTTCTTTAGAACTTCCTCTTTCAACTCTACTAAGGCCGGATCAAGACATTGCTTTACTTTAACATTGGTCACGAAAGATGATTCAGATCCATTATGGACCATAATATCACCATTGGTGGAATCCACTAGTTAAACTCCCAATCGGGCCAACCTACGAACATCTCGAACGAACTTTTTTCTCTCATCATCAACATGAGCAACACTACCCATAGACAACCGACTAAGGGCATCTGCCACCACATTTTCTTTACCGGGGTGATAGAGAACCCTTATATCATAATCTTTCAATAACTCAAGCCACCTTCTTTGGAGAAGATTTAGATCTTTTTGGGTAAGCACATATTGCAAGCTCTTGTGATCGGTAAACACATCAACATGGACCCCATACAAATAATGCCTCCAAATCTTAAGGCAAATACCACCACCTCTAATTCAAGATCGTTGGTAGGAAAGTTCTTCTCATGAACCTTTAGTTGCCTTGAAGCATAGGCAATCACTTTACCATTTGGCATAAGCACACATCCTAATCCAACTCTTGAGGTGTCACAATATACCACAAAGCCATCTTTACCTTTCGATAAGGTCAACACCGAAGTGGAAGTAAGTCTGTCTTTAAAGTCTTGGAAACTTTTCTCACAAGGTTCCGATCATAGGAACTTGGCCTTCTTTTGAGTCAAAGTCACTAAAGGAGAAGCAATAGAGGAAAACACCTCAACAAACCATCTATAATAACTGGCCATACCCAAGAAGCTTCTAATGTCTGTCGGTGATAGAGGTCTAGGCCAACTCTTGACTGCATCCATCTTCTTTGGATTTACCTCAATTCCCTTGCTTGAAACTATATGACCAAGGAAAGCTACGGACCTTAACCAAAACTCACATTTACTAAACTTCGCATAGAGTTGTTGGTCCTTGAGAATTTGTAATCCAATCCTAAAATGATCAATATGTTCATTCTCACTTCTTGAATAGATCAAAATATCATGTATGAACACAATTACAAACATATCAAGGTATTGTCTAAACACCTTATTCATCAAGTACATAAACGCCGCCTGGGCATTAGTAAAACCAAAAGACATAACCAAGAACTCATAGTGACTATATCGGGTTCTAAAAGTTATTTTTGGAATATCTTGCTCTTTCACCCTCAACTAGTGATAACCCGATCGGAGATCAATTTTAGAGAAATACCTTGCCTATTGAAGTTGATCAAATAAGTTATCTATTCTCGAAAGACGATACTTGTTCTTGATGGCTACTTTGTTCAATTGGCAGTGATCAATACACATACGGAGTGAACGATCTTTCTTCTTAACAAACAACACCGGAGCACCCCTTGGAGAGATACTCGATCGGATGAAACCCTTATCCAATAAGTCATTTAACTCTTCTTTAAACTCTTTAAGTTCCATCGGAGCCATTCTATAAGGAGGAATAAACATAGGTTGGTATCAGGGAGAAGATAAATCCCAAAGTTTATTTCCCTTTTGGGAGGAACACTAGGTAAATCATTGGGAAAAACTTTAAAAAACTCTTTTACAATTGGGATCGACTCAAGAATAGGTGTTTCGGACTCCACATACCTCACCCTCACAATATGGTAGACACAACCCTTCGAAATCATTTTCCTAGCTTTAAGGTAAGAAATAAATTGACTTGTAGGCATAGAATTTCCCTCCTTCTACTCAAAGATAGGCTCATTTGGAAACTAAAATTTAACAACTCTAGTCCTACAATCAGTAGATGCATAACAAGAATGCAACCAATCCATACCCAAGATGAAATATAAATCTATCATGTCCAGTTCTATCAAATAAACCAAGGCAACTCTATGGGAAAGGAAATGGGACATCTCCTATAAGCACTTTTATCCACCATAGAATCACCACTAGGGGTAGAGATAGAAAAAGGTTCTAACAATATATCATGAAGCATATCAAATCTCATAGCTACATAAAGTGTCACAAATGACAAAGTAACCCCCGGATAAAGCAAAACATACACATTTATATGGAAGACTTTTAACATACAAGTCACAACATCCAGGGATCTCTCTTGATCACCTCTAGCTTGGAGAGAATAAAATGGTTTTTCTTAGGGTTGAGCCCTACAACGACCTACTCCATTATTCTTAGCAACCGACGGAAAATCCATTATTTTATGATCCATTTTACCACACCCGAAACAAGCATTAGAGCCTGCTAGACACTTCCCTTCATGGTTTCTCCCATATTTAGCACAAGTAGGCATCAAAGGTTTACCACCATGTCCTCGGGGTTTAGGGTTAGGCACCCTTTAATTCCTTGTCCTCGGAGGAACATTTGTAGAACCTTGCCTGGAGTACCTTTGTCGGAATCTAGAACAACCCCGTCTACCGAACCTAGAATGTTCAATGTTGCCCTCATCCAATCAAGCCCTTTTTGCCTCCCTAGATCTTTCCTTGAGATTTTCTTCCTTAATTTGTTTGGCATGCACCATAGGGAGAGAAATATCCATGTCATGGACAAGCATAGCAGTGCGTCACTCTTTGACTACCATGTTAGACACTCCTAACACAAACTTACTCATCTTGGCCCTACGATCCGCCACAATGGAAGGAGCATACTTAGATAGTTGATAGAGCCAAAAAGTGTATTGGTTATACCTATATTTCCTTGCCTAAGTTTGATGAACTCATGTACCATGGCCTCTTTCATTTCTAGAGCAAAGAATCGGTCAAGAAAAGCACTTTTTAACCTTTCCAATTCTATAGGACCCACTTCCACCGGCCTCTTTTAGCACTTTTATTTATCATCTTTTTGCTTATTTGGCACAAAGTCACATCCTCTTCTATCTTTTTTTTTTCTCTTTTTAATACCAAACTCATTTCATACCAATTTTATTTTTGGTTTTCTCTTTCATAGCCACCCTCAACTTATGGATTTTCCATTAGTTGAGGTGCATAATATCTGATGTCGGACATGGGCCAAGATTGGCGTCACTTTTAGCATTAGCCACCCTCAACTTAGGCTTTTGGCCTAAGTCAAGGTGCACATGTATGGAGGGACCAGGGCAAAAACACTTATTTTAGGGAAGGTGAGTTAGGTGAATCAAAAGAAATGGTCAATTTTTGGCTCAAATAGTTGGATCAAAGGGAACATTGACGTCATTTGGTTGGATTCTTTTCTTATGTGGACTAATTTGAACAAGGGCCTATTATCACTTCCCAACTTCTAGCCTAGATCATCTTAGCAGGACCAACGGGGCAAGTTCTAGATTGTCACAAACTGTCTAAACAATCAACTTTCCTCATAAACTCTTGGCAATTGTTTCATCATCAGATTATCAAATACCCAGTTCAAGTTTTAGCTTAAGTAATGAGATCAAATTTGTTCTTTATCATGTTATACTCAGAGCCAACACATTCAACTTATTCTAGTCTATATATTTTAGAACATATCACAGATTTTGGACAGGTATCATTTTTCTTTCTTAATCAAGCCATCATGCTTTATTCTTTCTCATGCTTCTACCCATACAATCCTAACATATGCCATTTCAATAGAAATTAAAAAACAGTCTCTTGGGGGAAAAAATATAGGCAAGAAAACCCCAAGAGAGGATTATGAGTGGGTTACTCAGACTTCACCCTATCACTCACAATCCATTTATCGCATCCCCAACAAAATAGAGTGCAATTGTCCCCAATGAACAAAAATTAAATAATAAAGGACCGGTGAAGCAATCCTATGGTGCATAGAGCCAAAGACCTATCAACAAGTGGGTGGGTCCGATTTCCCAGAGCTCGTTGGATCAACAATCAGGTCACCCTCAGTAGTACCCGCATCAATAGTCTCAGCACCCTCAGTAGTACTAACATCTACTCTCACTGCATCATCAGTAGCGTTCACACTGATAGAGGCACCAACACCAACATCTCTAATCCTCTCTTGCCGCAACTCCTCATCAATGATAGATGCCCTCTGAGCTGCCTCAGTCTCTTAGTGCTCCCTCTTGCTGACTCTCCCGACCTTAGTATCATCAAAAGCCTGATTGGAGTTGGGCCGCTTCACAACATGATGGGAAGAAGCAGGAGGTAACATCTCATCCCTGAATAGAGCATCGAACATCATATTATCAACCGGTGTTGTGGGGGCCAACTCAGGCTCAGTCTCTGGTTGAGTTAGGAGGGTGTCCAGATTAACCTAGAGACTAGCTAAGTCCGTTCGAAAAGCAGAGACATCTGTGGTGGGGGCTGGTCAATTCAAGACACACAACTCAAATGCATCAAGGCATTGGTGAATTGTCTGAACCTTTCGGTAAATCATCTGCTTCATCCGCTGCTCAACCCTAGTTGCAGACTCCTCAATCGTACGCTGCATCCAAGGCCTCACAAGCTGAAGTAGGGTAGCCATCTGAGCCTCAAACTTTTGGACTAGAGCTAAAGGAACGACAACAGACCCTAAAGAGGGGGTGGCTCTGGAGGAGCTAGGGGCCTGACTGGCGGCCGAAGAGTGAGAAACAGGGGCGTGGCTGGAGGGGTAGGCTCCTGACCCTGCATCTATCCATATCATTAACTATGTTTTCTCCCAATAGAGGCACCTCAACATATGGCTCTTTGCGTGGTGCCGCCACATTGGCCTTATCTCAGATCAGGCCTATATTTAGGGTCTTGGTCGCCTGCATCAACTTGTCGCAATGCCAAACCGGCACTCTAGAATCCCTGGACAACTGAAAAATGAGGCATAGGAAGGGGTAAGTGGTGGTGGCCTTGAAGGCCCTCTCGTGTATCTCCGCAATCAGCATACATGCAAAATCCATCTCAAACCCTGCAACTAAGGTTGCAACCATGACTGCACGGTCCCATGTAAGAACTTTGTTTGCTTGCGTAGGAGACACCCTTTTTTGTACCAATAGCCAGAAGAATTTGACCACAAAAGTCAAAGTGGCCTTCCTAATGCCTACTCTCGGGGTGCTGGCCCACTTGGTGCGCTCTCTATCTGTAACCAAGTGATGGCCCAACCAGTGCAATAAAGTCTCCCTCTACTCTGCATTTCTTTGAAAAGCATTGCTCCGCACAATGTCACATCGATAATCAAACTGGGCCGTGTTGATTGCTATAGTGTGGCTCGGGTCGTAGATAAATCAACGGATAGTAGCCTCTAATATATCAACTGAGAACCCACAAACTAGTGTAGCCTTGAGTGGAGTCTAGGTGGCGGGCTTGGCCCTTTTTAAATTGAACCTCGAAGGGTGGCTGCGTAGGAAACATAGAACTCCGTCACGATCTCCTCGCTCTAAGACCCTAGGATAAGAGTCATCCATTCACACTTGTACCTCTGGAAGAGTGCATGGACATCATGCATAGTATGAAGGCTACTTGTGAGAGCCCGGCGCTCCTCGGTAATCAATTGAGCCATCCTCTCTTTCTCATTCATCATCCTGGCATCCCTGTATATTTTCTACTGACCACTAACACACTATCGGTTTGGCTCATCAGTAACTGGAGTGGGCTCGGTGTTTGGTACCACTGGAGTGTCCCCTGCACTAGTAGCCTCATCAGACGAGGCAGTCTACCGTGTGAACTGGAGCTATATGCGGAGCCAGAATCAGAGTCGGAGCCAGAAGTAGAAGTGCACTCAGAACCAGTCGGTGAATCGAGCAGTGTATCCTCCTCATCAGACTAGGAGGCAGTGACTACATTGGAAACCACCTGCTGGGCTTGATTCCGTGTGATGCTTGGTGCAGTATGGGATGTCCTAGTACTGGGTGGGACATATGCAGGGTCATTCTCCACATCAATATCTTTATTAATTAGCCGAAGGGTTAGTGCGATTGATTTGGACTTGCCCCTTGTGGCGTAGACTAGAGCTTTCTTGGGAGCCAGGTACCTGAGGAGAAGGAATTAGTACCAAAATAAACTAGTAACACACTTGAAAATTTTTTAGACTAAAGAATAAACTAAAACAAAAACTAAAAAATTTATGTATAGTAGCTTCAGTGGCCACCGCACCTATAGTTTATAGGTTGACCTACATCCCCTTGTAGGTCAGAGATCCTAAAAAGTTGGGCTTTAAAGGGAACCACGGATGTGCAAAATGGTCTGTAGGTTAACCTACGGACCATAGTCCACCTACGTGGTTCCACACTTAGTCGATTCTACATGTGCAACAGACCCACAGACTTGATATACGGTCCGTAGGTTGACTTTCGGTTCGTGGACGGGGTTACGTGGGTCAGGTCTGTGCCATATATCAGACATGCTTCATTCGTAAACCATTTTTCAACCATACAAACAATCAACCTAAGTCTAATCATGGATTTCAACACAATTTATGATAGTTTGTCATACCTAGGGTTTCGATTACTCATTATTTAACATTTGTAGCATGCAAAACTAGGAACCCTAAGTCAAAACATCCATTTAGACTATTTACCCATATTTATTTGATTACAAATACAACACAATCACATTATATCATCCCAAGGGTGTTTCTAAATATAGTTTATCATGCTATTTCATACAAAAACAACCCAAGGTCAATACCCACTTCGTGACTTCATGTATTGAACAATGAATACCGAAATTTGGAGTTAAAGTGAAGTCGTTTACCTTACAAGTATTGGAAGTGGGTGATTGTGTGATGAAAATGAACTCCTTAGACCTTTCTGCTAACCTTTCGACACCAAACCCAGACAATGGAATTGCTGTGGAAATGGAAATGAGGATATGGGGAAAGGGAAGAGTGATTTTGGAATATGAGGAAGTGAATGGTGAGTGATCTGTGGGATTTGGGAGGTTAATGCAGTGATTTAGTGAGAGGAAAGGGTTAGAAACGGTTGGGAGGGAGTTTTGAATGTGGGGGATGAATATAAAAATGAGGGGTTTTATTTTAAAAAATTTTTGGGTCGGGTCGGGTAAGACCTGGGTTTGGACCGACGAAACCCAATCTACGGGCCGTGGGCTGACCTATGGACCGTAGGTCTGGTCCGTAGGTGACTCTTACACTTGGAAAAATTATAAACTTACCTGGGGTCTAGACACACCATCCACAGTCCGTGGATGGACCCACGAACTGTCGATAGGGTCCGTAGACCTCTACACATACCTTTTTTTCTGTAGATTTTGCTTTTCATCCCTGCATATGTAGCAACCATTAGGCCTTTATTTTTACATTTTATGGACACTTTTTTAGACACGGACCCTATGCTATATCTATCCAACACTAATGAAAACATAAAACACCTATCTAAAGATTAGAGAAATTTAAATAAAAAAAGAAAACTCCTAAATCGAAAAGAAAAACCTATAGTTGGCTAGATTGGACATCTTGGGTTGCCTCCCAAGTAGCGCTTGATTTAACGTCGTGGCACAATGCAGGCCTTTTGATTACTTAGACTTCATCAAGATAGTAGGTCTCAACCACTTCTTGCACATTCTCCTCTTTTCCCAGGTAGGCCTTGATCCTTTGCCCATTCATCTTGAACCTTGTTCCCTCATTGTTCTCGAGCTCTACCGCTCCATGTGGGAACACTTGAGTGACTATGAATGACCCAGTCCACTTGGACTTGAGCTTGCCAGGAAACAAGCGCAACCTTGAGTTGAATAGAAGCAATAGATCTTATGATACTTAACTTTCATAAGCTCTTAGGTGAAACTCATAAGCGCATTCATGTCATTTACTCTTTGACTCGATGCAGCACCCCAATCCAAATTCAACTTCTTTAGAGACCACATAGCCTTATGCTTTAGCTCTACGGCAAATGACAAGACTTCCCATATACAAGTTGGTAAGGGGACATACCTATGTGAGTCTTAAATGCGGTGCGATAGGCCCATAGAGCATCATCAATTCTCCTTGACCAATCGGTTCTATTAGCATTCACAGTCTTAGCAAGAATCTGTTTGTTCTCTCTGTTGGACACTTGAACTTGCCCACTAGATTGCGGATGGTAAGGAGTTGCTACATTGTGGTGGACTCCATATTTCTCAAGAAATGCTTTGAAAAATTTATTATAAAAGTGGGAACCTCCATCGCTGATAATCACCCTAGGTGTACCAAATCTAGAGAATATATTTTTTTTAAGGAATGCAGTGACACTTTTACCTTCATTGTTTGAATATGCAATTGCTTCCATTCATTTTGACGTATAATCAACCACAACAAGAATATACTTCATTCCATATGAACTCATAAATGGATCCATAAAATCAATGCCCCAAATATCAAACAACTCAATCAGCAAAATCGGATTCATTGTTAGCTCTTGCCTCTTTAAAATTCCTCCTTCTCTTTGGCAACGATCACAAGACTCGGTAAAATCATGAGCATCTTGGTGGATGGTAGGCTAGTAATACCTAGACTGTAAAATCTCATGCACAGTCCGAATACCACTATGATGCCCACCAATAGGTGAAAAATGGCACACTTTTAGTATACTCATCATCTCAACCTCGGGCACATAAAGATGAATAATCCAATCAGCACAAATACGGAACAAATAAGACTCATCCCAAAAGAACTTCTTCACATCATGCATAAACTTTTTCCTTTGGTGAAAAGACAAATCCGATAGAACCATATCACTTGCCAAGTAGTTAGCAAAGTCTGTGAACCAAGGAATAAGATCATGAGAAGCCGCAAATATCTATTCATCTGGAAATGCATCATTAATTTCAGCCCCATTTCCTAGCTTGAGCATAGCTTCACCCTCTAATCTAGACAAATGATCGACAACTTAATTTTTTGTCCCTTTTCTATCTTTCACCTCAAAATCAAACTTCTGCATCCTTCTTAGCCATCAAATACCTCAATGCAGAATGATCAGTATGCACTATGACCTTACTACCCAGCAAATAGGATCAAAATTTCTCGAATGCGAAAACCACAACATGGAGTTCCTGTTCAGTCACCATATAGTTCTTTTGAGCCACATTTAGAGCTTTGCTAGCATTGTAAATAGGATGAAGAATTTTCTCTCGCATCTGTCCCAATACCACACCAAGCGCCACTCCACTCGCATCACACATCACTTCAAACGGTTGCCCCTAATCCAGTGAAATAATTATAAGTACGGAAACTAGCTGTTCCTTTAACTCTCCAAATGCTCTCAGAAAATCATCATCAAACTCAAACTTACACTCCTTTTCGAGCAATTTGCACAATAGGTGTGCAATTTTGGAGAAATCCTTTATAAACCTCCTATAAAAGCCTACATGCCCAAGAAAAGTTCTAACACCTTTAATAGAGATAGGAGGTGGAAGTTTTTCTATTACCTCAACTTTTGCTCTATCAACCTTAATACCCTTCTTAGAAATCCGATGTCCTAGAAAGATCCCCTCTTTCACCATGAAGTGGAACTTTTCCCAATTGAGCACAAGATTGCACTCTTCACACCGTTTCTGTACCTCGGCCAAATGATCCAATCAACCATAAAATGAGTCACCTACAACAAAGAAATCATCCATAAATACCTCAATAGTGTCCTCCACCATATCGAAAAAGATCGATATCATACAACGCTGGAAGGTCGATGGAGCATTACACAACCTAAATGACATCCGTTGTAAGGTGAAAGTTCCATAAGGGTAAGTGAATATGGTCTTCTCTTGGTCTTCCAGAGCTGTGGAGATCTGATTGTAGCCTGAATAACCATCAAGAAAGCAATACCAACCCTTACAAGCAAGGCGGTCCAACATATGATCCTTGAATGGCATAGGGAAATGATCCTTTTCTTTCCAAGTATTTAATTTTTGGTAGTCCATGCATATTCTCCATCCAGTCATGAGCTGCATCGGAACAAACTTGTTTCTCGCATTAGGAACCAGTGTAATCCCACCTATCTTGGGCTCATAATGAACAGGACAAACCCAACTACTATCTGCAATAGGATAAATAATTCCAGCATCCAACCACTTGATCATTTCCTTCTTCACTACCTCTTGCATAAATGGATTTAGTCTCTTTTGGTGCTCAATAATAAGCTTGTTATCTAGTATGAGTTTGATTTTATGAGAACAAATACCAGGAGGAATCCCAATGATGTCCACAATAGTCCACCCAATAGCCCGCTTGAACCTCTTCAACACAAAAACCAACGCCTCAACTTGTTCCACAGTTAAATCGGCCGCTATGATGACCGGTAAAGTACCATTTATCTATAAGAATTCATATCTCAAATGTTATGGCAGAGCTTAAGCTCCTCAATGGCCCCTTGACCATGCTTACACACTACTATTTTTGCCATAAAAGTATTAATGGCAGTGCTCAATGGTGCCACATCATCAGTCAAGACATCTTGAATCATGCCAGGAATGGAGGTCTCAAGTCTAGCTCCCCGGCGATCTACAGAATAGGCAAGTTATCCCATCCGAAGTAATGACGCCTGAGTGATTGGAGCACGAGAGACACCAATAACAGTAGGTCTGGGAGGCAATGTTGTAACAAAAGAACCTGGAGTCTCAAAGGGAGTAGCAGTAGCTATACCTGAAGGCCCAGGGTCGAAGTAGGCAAAGATGCTTCTATAGGTATGGAGTCTGAAACCTCAGCCGGAGGGATGTCCACTAGGGCTGCTTTCTGCATTTTCTCTGCCTGATCCTTTAGATATGTAGATTATATTCTCCAAATAATAGTGGAGGATTGGGAATCATTTTTACATCTTTCTTTTCATCTCTAGGTAATCGAGCCCATTTGCACAGCTTAGTGATCAATATTGGGAAATGAAGTGAGGTTTGGTGCTGCTTTGCACGCATGAGCATTTCTGAAGCAATTATCATCCCCAAGTTTATTCGCTCTCATGCAATGATTTCACCAACACAGGCCGCCTTAGAGTGGCAAAGAAAGGACTCATTCTGGGATGGCATTACAGTGTTGCTGATAAAGCCAAACTAGTACCTTACAGCTATATGCAGGTCCCTCTTCATTATCGTGACCCCTAGCTCTAACCATTTTGGAGTGCTGTCACAGATAAGAGGGACTAGCCAGTTCTTTATATCCTCGAATGACTTAGTCTTCATTCTGTATTGGTGAGGGTCAGCACTATTATTTGTGCACTCCAAGACTGCATTTATCGTGGTGATGTCACATGACACTTTTCTGCCACGAACTATCACATAGTCAACTGGTTTGAATGTCGATGCTTGTTTCCTTCTTTGTGGAATCAAGATATTGTATGCACTGTAGAACTCTCTAGCCTAACTTGGAATATATGGACTAGGTGTCTTTGTGAAAATCTGGAAATTATAAGATTTCATGCATCTCATAATCTCGAGATACCTATCAATCGCTCCATTCGTGGAGAGACGCTTTTCCTCAATAATTGTCCTTAATCCCTTTGTCTTTAATCTATTCATTGACTTGGGAGGAGGAACCTGTATTGGTGCTACAAGCACCATTGCCTGATCTGGAACTAGAGGTGGAGGAGTGGTGGCTTGAGGAGTTCTAATCCTAGGTGGATCATGCATTGTTTTGGAGCGTAGCTCGGCTCTACGGGATATGGTCAACTCATCATCATCACAAGCTACATATTGGTGATCCTGGTGTTCATTCTTACCTTCATAAGTGTTGAGGTGTGTGGCGTATGTGCTGTCACTGTCAGAACTGACATGTAGTGACTCAGGTTCCTTTTCTTTGCCCTTGCCTTTCCCAACATTTGTGCAATGTTTTGTAGTCTTTCCCTTAGATGCAGCTGCATCCTCATTTAGTATAATCCCCTTTTCTTTCCCTTAGGGTGGCACGTTTCATCCTACAACTTTAGATCTGTCCATGTCAGCAAAACATTAGAGAAAAGTTAGTAAATATTCACATTGAAGCAAAGAAAATTAACTACAGCCAGACTCGCCGATCAAGTCAGGGAGACACCAAATCTCTTTGGCGAGTGAAATCGGGCACGCTAGATGGATTGGCTCAAATACTATGGCAAGTTGGCGAAGGGTAATCCCTTTTGGAAAATCGCCAAAATCATTCGGCAAGCAAGGGTAGCCCGCCTAAAGTTACAATGCAACAAGGGTTCAGGGGTGCAGACAAAGGGCGAAACAAGAGACGATTGGTGAGTCGCCGAGTGTCTTTGGTGACATCAGGCTTCTTGCTGAAAGTCCCCGGTAGCGGCACCATTTTGACTTCAAGTATCAGGATACTACTTCGGTTCAAGTACTAATGATCGCGTGTAGTGATATAACCCAACCAAGGTTTTGGATCGTTCCCATAGGGAGTGGTTTCGAGAAATAATATAAAAATAAAATTTAGTTCTAATCAATCATAGCTATAAACATTATCGAATACAAACATACTAAATCTAAGGGGTGATGCAATCGTCAATTATCAATGGGGGTTTTTATTAGCTAATCAACAAAAAGGACAAAAATATAAGAAAATGAGATAGGGAGACGAGATTCTTGGGATGTGATAGGAATATTGGATAAAAGACACTATCGGGTAAATACTATTGATAGTACATTGCTAAATATTTGTAACTAGGCTAGACTTTAGTGGGGGTAAATTCTGTCTCGAGCAACTTACCCCGAATCAACTCAATTTCTCTCGAACACTGAGTTGCCACATTTAAGCACAACCTCTGCCTTAGCCTATTCACTCTCTCTCGATGAATGTCTGGGAGAGGGCCAATGATGCACTCTCTCGAGCTTAATCCACGATGACCGAATTACCATCGGCTATCGCTTTAGTAGTCTTAGTTTTAAAACCTCTCTCTTGAGCAAGCTAAAAACACTAAGATGAAATCGTATTTGAAACTACAATCTCATTAAGTTCAAACACAGCTACTAAATCACATTTAAATGGTGAATATACCAACAATAAGCAACACCCAACAATAAATTTAACCCATATTCACAAAATCACACCCCAAGAATTGGGGTTTTAGCTAGACATAGAAAAAAGGAAGAAAATGATGCCATATCGAAGTAACATCAACTAGGTATGATTTATATTCACTTTAAATGAGTCTAGGATGAAGAATTTCCAACACCCACTTCCAATTTGTTTGAATTAGAAGTCTTCAAGCTCAATGTCTCCAAAAACTCTAAGAACTAAAACTGAAAATAATCTAAGTCTGCCAAATGAAATTTCTGTCTTAAGTCTAATACTAAGCTAACAATTTACACAAGTATATATATTGTTCAAAACTTTGTGCTCTGATGGACCATTCAGCACAGTTAGTCAGGATCTCCGACACACTTGGTGATCCACTCTTTGATTTGGTTCATCACCTTTCTACTCTGCCTTCAACATTCTCCCATTTTGAGGCATTGGGCGATAGAGTGCTGCTTCACAGAAATGCTTGGCGACGCGCGACTGCTTTTTTTAATTGCAGACTTGACCTTCTCCTTCAGGGATCATCACACTGGAACATTCAGCGGGATTTAGGACCTTTGCGCGACATGCCTAATAGCTTAGGCGATCCTCAAGATGTCTCCCAGTGGATGTTCTTTCCTTCTCTTATTTGGAGGACCTGATCACCCTTCGTTTATAGTAATGCCTCGTGCTTTCTTCTGGGGTGGCCTATCTAGATTTGTTCACACCATAACTGCAAAATATTGGAGAAAAGTTAATAAATAATCGCATCAAAGCATAGAAAAATTAACAGCAGACAGACTCGCCAATCAAGTTGGTGAGTCGCCCAATCTCTTTGGAGAGCTAAGTTGGGTTCACTTAAAGGATTGGCTTAAAATTCTCAGCAAGTTGGCGATGGGAGGTCACTTTTTAGTGATTTACCGATAGCTTTCGGTGAGCCAAGGCTAGCCCACCGAAAGTTCCATTGCAGCAAGGGTTCAGGGGTGCAGACGAAGGGTGAAACAAAAAGCGATCGGTGAGTCACCGTATGCCTTTGGTGACATCAAGCTTCTCACCAAAAGTTACAGTATCCAGTAACACATACAGCCTGAAATTAAAGGTGATGTGGGGATATTAGGTTTGCTCGAGAGAGAGGTTTAAACTTTCACCTAGTCACAACAGGCAGGAATACTTACCACTATACTACAACGACCTATGGCTTTCAATGGATTAGCTCATGAAGACCCTTATGAGCACATTCAAAATTTCGTGGATGTGTGCGGACCATTCTCTTTTAGAAATATATCCCAAGAGTTGGTTCATTTACGGTTGTTCCCATTCTCTTTGATGGGAGAAGCATGAAAGTGGCTAGCTAAATTGCCACATGACTCAATCACTTCATGGAAGGGGTTGGTCACCGCATTTAATGTGCAATTTTTCCCTCCCTCGAAGATGATGACTCTACAGGACAATATCCAAAGCTATAAGTGTTTGGAGGGCGAGCCAATTCATGAGACTTTGCTGCGATTCAAGAAGTTGGTGCTTCAATGCCCAACTCCTGGCTTGCTTGACAATGTATTATTGCAATATTTCTACCGAAGCCTAGACTTGGTGAACAAGGGCGTTGCTGACCAACTTCCTCGAGGAGATTTGATGAAACAGCCTTATGTGATCGCAACTCAGCTCTTAGGTAGAATGACCACGATAAATCGGGCTTAGTACACCAGTGAAGATCAAGTCTCCCCTCTTACATTCATATTGACCAAGGAACAGATGGAAAAAGATCAAGAGAGGGACCAAAATATGGCCAAGATCATGACACAACTTGATATTTTTTCCAAAAATGTCATGGGAGCTGGTGCTCGGGGTATTAATGTTGTGGGTATCGGGTGTGCAAATCGGGAAGAGGCAAAGTTTAATGCATTGTAAAATAAGGAGGTGAACTTTCTACCAACCAAGGCGGTGGTTATCGTTCAAACTACCCAAGGTAGGATGGTAACCAAGGTTGGAAAAAGTGTGAACAGAGAGACCGTAATTCGAATTGGAAGGATGGGGAGAATGATAGGTATGTCCCTCCCCACGAGTGCCAAAAGCCAAAGGATTCAGAGGGTGGTAGGTCTGCGGATATTATTTTTTTATATCCTCGACAATATTGAGGGTTCAGACAAGATCTTGAAAGTAATGAAAGAAGATGTGTCAATCCTTAGCCAGACTGTTACCTCCCATTCAGTATCAATATGCAACTAGAGACCCAAATGGGTTAGATGTTGTCTCACCTAAATCTAAGACAAAAAGGAGGGTTGCCTAGTGACACTATGGTCAACCCCAAGAATGAGGTTTGAAGGTGGACTTGAGTCATGCCGCGACGTTAACTAAGGCGCTACTTGGGAGGTAACCCAAAACTCCTTATTACTTTTATTTGTGTTTTGGTAAAATAATGGTATGTTGTTTGTACAGGTTGAAATGTGGAAAGTGTTCAAAAAATGCAAGGTGTAGAGCAACAGGTCAAGTCGGTGATTCATCGAAGTGGTTCGCGAGCCCGACCTAATCCGCCATTTTGCTCAAGACATCTTCAAAATTGGAGTCTATAAAACTCAATGAGCCTAGGAAATTATTGGTGAGTCACTGACCATGTAGGCGATCCCGATGGAGACTGGCGTGTGAACCCCCTAGCAACTGAAGATCCTGTAAAAGTTGAATAGGTGGGCTAGTGCGAAGAACGTTGCTGAATGGATGCGAACTGGATGGTTATTTATGGCCAAAGGTTTTAGAGTTTCAAACTCTTCACTTTGCCTTACTTTTAAACTTCACAAACTCACACCAAGTTAGTATTTTAAATATTTTTGCATTCCATAAGTATTTTGGTTGTTGATTTGTGCTCGGAGTTGGATTTCATTGTCACCTAGCATTTCAAAGTACTTTAATCGATATAAAAGGTTGGTTTGAGTTTATTTTATTGAACTTGTACTCACTTGTAATGATATTATCTTAACGATGTGTGCTGGACCTCTTTAATAGGATTAGAATGCTTAAATGCCATTTTTAATTTAAAAATCCTGCCCGAGTAGTTGTGACTGTTGAGTTCCCGTAATTGTATGCCTTAAAATAGATTAAAATTTGAGGGGTTGTGTTTGGGTGTTATGGGTTCTACCTTGATTTCATTAGTGCATGCTTTAATTTTGTTTTCAGAGGTTGCAAGGGTTAATTTTGAGAAGTGGGTTAAAAGTAAGCACGTCGGGTCATTTGGCGAGCTGGGTTGATCTCGTCGAACCACTCAGCAGTTCACTGAAGTTCCTTATCTCGTTGTTAATTTCAAGCTTTGTTCGATATTGGATCCTGTAGCTTTTAGTGAGAGGCTTGAGATTGCCAAGCCTTCTTGACCATTGTTTTTCTTGCACCCCTGAACCCTTTTTGCACTATAAATTTCGGCGAGCCTGCCCTTGTTCACCGAAAGCTATCGGTGACATGCCAAGTGGTTTTTCCCATTGCCTAATTGCTGCAGTTTTAGAGCTAATTCCTTTGGCGAGCTCAATCTAGCTCTCCTAAGAAATTCGGTGATTAGCTATCTAGTTTGGCGAGTCTGTCTGCAATTGTTCTGTTGTGGTTTTGTTTAAGTTTTTCTAACTTCTCTTAGAGATTTTGCAGAGATGACTAAATCAAAAGCTACTAAAAGAATAACACCAGCCCAAGAGAAGCCCAAAGGGATTGCGATAAATGAGGATGCAGCTACGTCGAGAGGCAAGGCTACGAAACTACGTACAACTAATGGGAAAGGCAAGGCAGGAGGCCCACTTCTGCTAGGAAGACCATTACCCTAGACCCTAATATTCCTTCATGGGCTTGGGGATTCTGTAGAGCGGTACATGTCTTTCTGGCAGAGTCACACTTAATAGACCTTGGTGAATCTAGAACTTTGTTCCTCCTTAGGTGACCTCGGGCACTGATGCCCAGGATCAGGATGAGGCATCGGGCAATAATGCCCAGACAAACGGAGCGACTGTGTAGACAGGATCCCCTATTTACCTCCCTCTCTGTCTTTCTTTATTTTAAATACTTAATATAATGTTATTTGCATTTGAGGACAAATGTTTTTAATTGTGGTGGGGTTAGGTCCATGTATGTGTGCTGATTATGACTCTTGTTTTGTTTATGTATTGGGGTTTTAACCTAAATTGTGTTGACACTACTTTGTTTGGAAGGTTTAAGCTTGTGGCTCCTTGATTTTAAATTGAAAATGATTTTTTACCCTTTCGAAAATTTTTTGCCAGCACTTCTGTGTTGAATGTGGCTGTTCTCTTGCAAATTTGAGTATGGATTTTGATCAATATCGATGACTTGAATAATTCTCATAATCAAACCAACATGAATGTGCGGCTACGATAAGGCCAAATGAAGTTGCATAGACAATATGTGAACTCTGTGCATCTAGTTGTGACTAGCCAATTATCGAATCGAGTCTCTTGTAATGATCGTTGCACACTAGCGAAAGTGTAGAGTCTTGTTTAACTTTGGTATCGATGCCTTGTGTGATGAGCTTACTGTGAACCATGCCTGATAAAACCTAGAAGTTGCCCAGTTGGTTCGGTCGACTAAGTAAGGCTAGCTCTTGATATGATCTTAGGCAGCTTCGAAGAGTGTGAGCCAATTTTACATATACCTCTTTTGTGACCTACCTTGTGATTGTGTGATCCTCTTTTAAACACCCCTTGAGCCTTACCTTTCTTTGGATGAAACTTGATGAAAACATGACCTCCCTTAATCTACTACCTATAAGCCTCTTGATTTGTGAATTGATTGAATAGCCAACTTAGGCCAAAATCCTAAGTTAGGGGTGTGGTAAAAAGAGAAGGCAAGTCAAGAAGTGCAAGAAAAGTCTCCTTTAACCTATGGTTTTGAGAAAAATTGAATCCCTCTATATAAAAAAAAAGAGAATAAAAAGAAAAAGGATGAATACGTTGTGGAATAAAGTACAAAAGAAATGGGGTTCCCGAACAATCCATGGAAAGTGAATAATGGGATGACTTTTGAGCACTAAAGAAAATGATGAAAGAATAGGAAAGGAAGTGTTGTGAGCACCATATTTCTTGAGGATGAAAGTCACTACGCCTAAATGAGCATACCTTTGCACTCATCCCCATTAAAAACCTTGTAAATACCTTTCTGATCTTGAGTGAGCTGAAACAATTGTGTATTGGAAAATACGGGCAACCCTATGGGTGAAAGCATGCGTTGTGTTCTTCTTTGTGAGTGTGAGAGTTGCATTTGATTCTGGAACTTTAAATTGTTGAACCATTGTGTGTGAATATGGAATCATTCTTTTGTGTGAGGGCATTTGACTTCCTTTGTTGAGCTTGAACTTGCATTTGAAGCAAGTATAGTGAGCTTGAGATTCTTTGATAATGGTGTGTCACAACTTGAAACTTTGAGTGCACATTTGATCTTCGCATGAGTAAATTGAGTCTTGTGTGTGCATTCATGGTTGAGTCTTGTGTAGCACTGCTCGACACATTCTTTTTGAACTATCGAACTTGAGTTTTACTTGAGGAAAAGTAAAAGTATAAGTAGGGGATGTTGATGAGTCCACAATTTGGACTCATTTAGGGGTTCATTTTAATAGATTTAGTGTCCTTAAATGAATATTTTGTCTCAATTAATGATGTAAATCCTTAAGTTTCAGGTATTTGGAGTTTGAGGCAAAGCATAGACACTACTTGGCAGAAAGGAACAAAACGGCTGAAAAGACGAAAAAAATAAGGCCTAAGGATCGCCTAATGCATTCGGCGAGTCGCCTAATGGCCTATAACCTCACCCAAAGTTCCACTGTGCTGAGCCCTGAAGGAAAAGATCAAGTCGGCAATGAAAAGGAGCACTCGGCGTGTCGCCAACTAGTTCCACGAAGAAGTACTAAATAGCCCAATGATCCAGAATGCAAAGTTACTGAAGGTAAGAGCTGAAAGGCGATGAAGCAGACCAAAGGGCAGATCATCGAGTGCATCAGCGATTGTGACTAAATGTGCTGAGTGACCCTTCGTAACACATTTTTAGACAACTATAAATATTAGTTTGAATTTTTATCTTAGTACGCAATTTCTGATACAACATTTTATTTTTCTAAGTTTCAGGTAGAGAGACCTTGCTCTTAGCTTTTGAAGATTTGAAGACTTCCAATTCCAAGATTTTGGAAGTGGGTGTTGAAGATTCTCCATCTTAGACTCGATTGATGTGAATATAAATCATACCCAGTTGATGTTACTTTGATTTGGTATCATTTTCTTCCTTTTTTCTATGTCTAGTTAAAACCCCAATTCTTGGAGTGTGTTTTGTGTATATGGGTTAAATTTCGTATTGGGTATTGCTTTTTGTTAATCTACTTGCTTTTTAAATGTGATTTTGTTTAGTAATTTCATTTGAACTTAATGGGATTGTAGTTGTAAATATGATTTCATCTTAGTTTTTTTTTGCTTGCTCGAGAGAGAGGTTTTAAAACTAAGACTACAAAATTGATAGTCGATGGTTATTAGGATGTCATGGGTTCAGCTCAAAAGACTGCATCCTAGGCCTTTTTCCACACATTCAGCTTGAGAGAGTGAAAGGAGACTTTTCTTTCACTTCTTGACTTGCCTTCTCTTTTTGCCACACCCCCAACTTAGGCTTTTGTCCTAAGTTGGCTATTCAATCAACCACAAATCAAGAGGATTATAGGTAGTGGATTTAAGAAAGGTCATGTTTTAATCATGTTTCTTCCAAAGAAAGGTAAAGGCTAAAGGGGTGTTCAAAAGAGGTTCACACACTCACAAGGTATGCCACAACAGAGGTATATGCCAAATTGGCTCACACTCTTCGAAGTTGTCTAAGATCATATGAAGAGATAGCCTTACTTAGTCGATCGGACCAACGGGGCAAATTCTTGGTGTTATCATGCATGGTTCACAGTAAGCTCATCACACAAGGCAACGACACCAAAGTCAAACAAGTCTCCACACTTTCTCTAGTGTGCAACATTCATCACAAGAGAATTAGTTCGATAATAGGCTAGTCACAATGAGATGCAAAGAGTTCACATAATGACTATGTAACTTCACTTGGTCTCATCGTTGCCGCACATTCATGTTCGTTCTATTGTGAATACTATTTGAATCATCGATATTGATCAAAATAGAGATTCAAATTTGCTAAAGAACAGCCACATTCAAGTGCATACAAGAGGTGGTGAAAATTTTGGAAGGGTCAAAATCATTTACAATTTAAAGCAAAAGGAGCCACAAGCTCAAACATCCGCTAAAAGCAGCGCAAAACACAATACTATGGCTCACAACCCAAATACACAATCAAAGCATCAGTCATAAAAGCACACAAAGGTTGACCTCACCCCACCACAATTAAAAGAATTTGTCCTCAAATGTAACTAACATAATATCTAGAATTAAAAATAAAGAACGATAGAGAGGGAGGTAAAGAAGGGATCATGTCTATGTAGTCTCTCCATCTGTCTGGGCCTCAGTGCTCGGAGTAGCATTATGGACTTGGGCATCAGTGCCAGGGGTCACCTCAAGGGGCCCTGCTCTACTAGAGACAGCAGAAAATGTATTTTCCAAGGAACCCTGCACAACCGCATCTATCATGAATGCTTTAGTCTGAGTCAGATCTTCATCTACAGCTCCCTCAGTATCGTCAAGCATCTCTTCATCAGTCTCTGGTTCAGACTCTGCTTTCTTCTCCATTCAGTCCTTATTTTTGGTGGTAGTCAGAGGCTTGTCGAGTATATTTGGAATTTCTTCTGTTCCAAAGACCACGAACATATAGGTGGATTTCAACTGATCCACATCTTCCCACAAAATAGCTATAGCGGCTTTTAAGGACGTTACTTCTCCTGAAGCTTCTTGGTCATGCTCACACATTACTATTCCAGCCTTGAGGGCATCAATGGTATCTCTCAGTGGTGTCACAACATCCATAAGGGCATCCTGATTTATGTTTGACATGGAGGTTTCTAGTCTAGGAGATCGACGATCAGTAGAATAGGCGAGCTGTCCCATTCAGAGTAATGAGGCATGAGTGATCAGAGTTCGGGAGACAATGACAGCAGTAGGTCTAGGAGGCAGCGCAATAGTGGAAAAACCTAGAATATCAAAAGGAGTAGCAGTGGCAGTAGATGTACCGAAGGACCAGGGGCCGAAGTAGGCAAAGATGCCTCTGCAGGTATGGAGTCTGAGAGCCCAATTAGGGAGGTGTCCATCGGGGAAGCTTTTAGCATTTTCTCTACCTGATCCTTAACATATTCAGCTTCGATCCTCTGGATATCAGTGGTGGATGTGGAAATTACTTTCACGTCCTTCTTAGCATCTCTAGGTACCCGAGCTTGTCTGCACAGCTCGATAATCAATACCGGGAAATGAAGTGAGGTTTGGCGCTTCCTTGCATGCATAAGCATCTCTGAAGCAATGATCCTTCCCAAGTTAAGCTTTGTTCCCATGATGAGGCAACCTAAACAGGATGCTTTTATGTGGTGAAGGCTAGATTCATTCCGTGAAAGCATGATCATGCTGCTGATGAAGCCAAACCAATACCTTGCTGCCACATTTAGGTCCTTCTTCTCGATAAGTGCCCCAGCCTCAAACCACTTAGGAGTGTCATCTGATACTAATAGTGCCAACCATTCTTTCATATCCTCCATTGACACATTTCTGAGCATAACTTGACTGGTAGCCTCCAATGTCGTGGTGCATCCAAGAATAGAATTTATAGCAAGAGAGTCACATTTCACCTTCTTTCCTATGACAACTACGTAGTCAACTGGCGTAAATTTAGCTGCCGGCTTCTTCCTACGTGGTATCATTACACTGTACGTACTGTAAAACTCTCTGACCCAGCTTGGAATCTATGGGCCACGGGGTTCTATAAAAATTTGGAAGTTATGAGATTTTAGACATCTAATAATCTTTGGGTACCTATCAATCACTCCATCCATGGAGATATGCTTTTCCACAAAAATTGTCCTTAAACCCTCTATCTTTAATCTATTCATTGACTTGGGAGGAGGACCCTATATTGGTGGTAAATGCACCATTGCATGCTCTGGAACTGGAGGAGGAGATGCATCCAAATCCTAGATGGATCGTTCCGCTTTTTAGAGCGTAGTTCTGCTTTGCGTGCTACTACTTGTTTATCATCATCAGTCTCCACAGTTTGGGGTTGTTGATGCTCACCCTCACTCTCTGAGGTGGTAAGGTAAGTATCATAGATACTATCACTGTCAGAGTTTAGCCCTGGTGATGCAGGTGCCTTGCCTTTACCCTTGCCTTTTCCCTCAGTTGTGTGGAGTTTTGTGGCCTTTCCCTTGGATGCAGCTACATCCTTATTCAGTGTAATTCCCTTTGCTTTCCCTCAGGGTGGCATGTTTCATCCTGAAACTTTAGGTCTGGCCATATTTGCAAAACATTTGGAAAAGTTAGGAATGCCTTAATCAATTTCACAGAAAAGCAATTGCAGAAAGACTCGCCAAACCAGTCGGCGAGTCGCCTAATGGTTTTGGGGAGCTAAGATGAACTCTCCCAGAGGATGATTCAGAATCATGTGGTATGCTTCATAGAGGGTAAAGATCAAGGCAAGGGTGGGGAGACTAAGTCTCAACCGTAGGTGGTGCTATCATTTGACAACTTTTTGGACCTTCACTTGGGTCCTCCTCAAGGGTCCTTGGGGGTTGTGCCTTGATGTGTAGGTCCTAAAACATTAGTACTAACTTAGGGAGGTCATTTCACGACTCTAATCTTTATGTTTAACTCATTCAGGACACTAGACTACGTGTTGGGCTCTAGCTTAGGTCATTAGATTTATGATGTGTTACATTATCTCCCCTTTGGGAACATTCATCCCCAAATGATGATCTAAACACCAAACTAAGATAGAAACTCTAGACTAACAGCCCATCATGCATGAAACATCAAAAATGTGCAAAACTCACAAATGCACAATTCACTTTATTCACTTCTCAAAATGAGGAAACTTCAACTCCATTTCACAAGATGGCCAATGTAATACAAGGAAGTAGGAACTACATCTACCAACCCAATATGCATTAAGCTCTTCAATTCACATTAACATGGGAGGAATTACCTTCTCCAACTGAAGTAAGCTCAACACAACAATATGAAGCCAATATGCCATTCCATCAAACCATAACTAAGCATGTCTATCAATTCACCTCATGAAGTCAAAAATGCAATCATCATACTAAAATTCAAATCAACATGAGGAACATATAAATCACAAAACTCAATTTATACTAAACATGAATTCTCACAAGAACATGCACAACATAAAGAAATCATGGAAAACTCATACAATAGACATGATTCCCAAAACACTTAAAACTCAAGAGGAATTACTTACCTCAAGTTTGGATAGGATTAGTAGGAAAAACATGAGGATAACAAAACTTCATATCGGCCTCAGCCTCTCATGTAGCACCCTCAACTAAGTGATTCCTCCATAAAACCTTAATAGAGGCTACTTCATTATTTCTCAACCTCTTTACTTGCCAATCCAAAATCTCAGCCGGGACATCTTCATAAGAAAGACTATCATCAACTCCTAATCCCTCTAAAGGAAGGATGGATACCGGATCACCAATGCACTTCTTGAACATGGAAACATGAAACACCGGGTGAATCGGGGCCATCTCATTTGGCAAGTGTAATTCATATGCAACTTTCCCAACACGTTTCAAGATTTGGTATGGGCCCAGATACTGTGGACTAAGCTTCCCCTTCTTACCAAACCTCATCACACCTTTCATAGGTGAGATTTTCAAGTAGACCTAATCACCAACCTCAAATTAAAGATTCCTCCTTTTAATATCGGCATAAGATTTTTTCCGACTTTGGGCCGTCTTCAACCTCTCTATAATGAGTCGAACATTTTCAATGGCATCATAAACTAGTTTGGGACCAATTAGAGCAAACTCACCTACTTCAAACTAACCCACCGGAGATCTACACCTCCTACCATATAGTGCTTCAAACATAGCCATGGCAATGCTTGAGTGGTAACTATTGTTGTAGGCAAACTCTATCAACGGGAGATGGTCGTCCCAATTACCTTTGAAATCAATCACACATGCCCTCAACATGTCCTCTTAGGTTTGAATGGTGCGTTCCTCTTGACCATCCGTTCGAGGGTGGAAAGCGGTACTAAGTTATACTTTGGTACCAAGCCCTTGTTGGAATGCCTTCCGAAAATGTGAAGTAAATTGAGTACCCCGATCCAAAATGATAGACAAGGGAACCCCATGCCACTTCACTATTTCCTTGGTGTACAACTTGGCATAGTGATGAGTCCATGATTTGGACTCATTTAGGTCTTCATTTTAATAGATTTAGTGTCCTTGAATGCATATTTTGTCCCAATAACTAATATAAATCCTTGAATCTAAGGTATTTGAACTTAGGGACAAAGTATGGATATTATTGAGCAAAGAGGAACAAGGTAGCTGATAGAACGAAGAAAAAATGGCCTAAGGATCGCCTAAACCATTAGGCGAGTCGCCAAGTGGCCTTGGTCTCGCCTAATGTTCCAGTGTGCCAAGCCTTGAAGGACAAAATCAAGTCAGCGATAGAAAGGAGTAGCCGGCAAGTCACAGAATAGTTCCATGATGCAGTGCCTTATCGGCTAAAGTTACAAGACCTCAAGGATGCTGAAGGCAAAAGAAAAAAAGGCGATACAAATAACCAAAGGGCGGATCGTTGAGTGGATCGACGATCCCGACTAACTGCACCGACTGAACCTTCACATCATACTTTTTGACCATTATAAATACTTGTTTAAATTTTTAGCTTAGTATCATATTTTTTGAGGAATCATATTATTATTCAGTTTTTGAAGTTTAGAACTGAGAACTGAGTTTGAGAGACATTTTTCGTCAACTTTGAAGATTTGAAGATTTCTATTCCAATTGGAAGTGGGTATTGAAAATTCTTCATCTTAGACGTTTGTAAAAACAATATTAATAGTACCCACTTGATGGAAACACATTTCGGTATCGATTTCTATCTTTTAACTATGTCTAGCTAAAAATCCAATTCTTGGGGTGTGACTGTGTGATTATGAGTTGAATTAACTGTCGGGTATTGTTAATTGATAGTCTATTTGCTGTTTAAAAGTTATTTTGTTCAGTAGTTGTGGTTGAATTTAATGGGTTGTAGTTGCAAATATAATCCTAACTTTGTGTTTTTGGCTTGCTCGAGAGAGAGGTTTTAAAACAAAAATTGCTGAATTGATGGTCTGTGGGTATTATCTGTAATGGATTTAGCTTGAGAGAGTGAATCCTAAACCCTTTTCCACACAGTCAGCTCGAGAGAATGAATGGACTAAAGAGAAGGTTGTGCTTCATTGCGGCTTATTAGTGTTCGAGAGAAACCAATTCAATTCAGTAGAAATTGTTCAAGAGAAAGTTTACCCCCACTAAAGTTTAGCTTATTCACTAATTTGTAGTGGTTTACTATTAATTGCAACTACTTGGTTGTTTACCTTAGCCCATACTTCTATCACATCCCAATAATCGCGTCTCCATATTTGTAATTTCATATTATTTGTTGTTTTTAGTTGCTTGTTGACTACAAAACCCCCCCCTCCTTTTCGTATTTGACACTTGTGTCATCCCAAACTTGAATTATGCTTTTATTTGTAAATATTTTTAGCTATGATTGACTTAAGCATATTTATGCTTTTCTATTGATTCTTGAGTACGAACCACTCCCTTGGGACTCGACCCCAACTCACTAGTTGTGTTATATTACTACTCACAATCGTTGGCACTTGAACTAGAACTAGTGTCCTGATACATGAATTCACAGTCTTCCACCCAAAAAGAAACCTTGACGGGAATGAAGTGGGCTGATTTAGTCATCCTATCAAAAATGACCCATATAGAATCACGTTGCCTTTGAGTACGAGGCAAACCCACCAAAAAGTCCATATTCACCTCCTCCCACTTCCAAGTGGGAATATTTATATCTTGCAAGGAACATCCCAGTTTTAGATGTTCGGCCTTAACTTGTTGACAATTTGGACATTTGGCCACAAAATCGGCTATATCCTTTTTTATGCCATTCCACCAATAGCTTCCCGTAGATCACGATACATCTTTGTGGCTCCTAGATGAATAGAATACCACGAACCGTGAGCCTCTTCTAAAATTTTCTCTCTCAAGCCATAAACATCTGGAACAAATAATCTACCTTGGTACCTAAGCACCCCATCTCCCCCTTGGGAGAAAACCTCAACGGACTTGTTGAGAACCGATTCTTTCAACTCCATCATAATAGGGTCAAGGTGTTTTTTAGAGTTTACATCATCCACAAAGGACAATTTAGAACTATGATGGACCATGAATCCACCATTGGTGGAATCCACTAGTTGGACACCTAACCGAGCCAACTTATGCACATCGTGAACCAATTCCTTCCTCTCATCTTCTGCATGAGCCACACTACCCATGGATATTTGGCTTTGAGAATCCTCAACTACATTGGCTTTGCCAGGGTGGTAAAGGACACTCATATCATAATCCTTTAAAAGTTCACTCAATTGCCCAAATATACTCCTTGTATTGTGGCGGATCATAGGACTAAGATGAGTAAGTTTTTATCTGGTGTGTCTGACATGGTAGTCAAAGAATGTTGCACTACTATGCTTTTCCATGACATGGACATTTCTCACCTTATGGTGCATGCCTAATAGATTGAAGAGGAAAAGCTCAAGGAAAGATTTAGGGATGCAAAGAGGGCAAGAGTTGATGGTAACTTTTCACATTCGAGGTCTAGTGGACTGGGTAGTTCAAGTTTCGGCAAAAGTTCTTTGGGAAAGGTTCTTCTAGTGCTCCTCCAAGGCCTAATAATGAGAGGGTGTCTAACCCAAAACCTCAAAGAGATGGTAATATGTCCTTGATGCCTACTTGTGCTAAATATGGGAGAAATCATGAAGGGAAGTGTTTAGCATGTTCTAATGCTTGCTTTGTTTGTGGGAAGACGGATTAGAAAATAAGGAATTGTCCTTCAGTGGCTAAGAATGAGGGAGATACTTGTCGTACCTTCATCCTGTCATGACCCAAGGCTAGCCCCTAGATGTAACACGGCGTACTTAACCCCGAAGGGGTCTCACACAAGCCTCTAGCATCATCATTACATCAGACATAGAAATAATATGGAAAAATTTAAAACTTTACAATCGAAGTCCAACTTCACTTTTCATAAAAGAAGTAACAGGAAATCTAGAATTTGTCACATAAACCATCTAAACATAGAAATACAAAGTTTTGGGACTTAGCCTTTACATCATCAAAAGTCTCAATATACAAGATACAAAGTGAACTAAGAAATAGGAAATCCCATCCTTGAACTTGAGGACTCAGCACAACTCTGAGATAAGCAATCCAAGTCTTCTTTAAAGGAGAGTGAAAGTCACATAGCCAGAACCTACACTCATTAAGATGTAGAAGGAAGGAGGGGTTAGCACATAATATGTACTAAGTATGGAAACATGCATAAAATCCATGAAATACGATAAAAAGGACATTTTATTTGAAAAGTATGCATTTGTGAAGTTTAGAAACCAACATGCATCATCAATGTCAAATACTAGCCAAGATCACATTTATGCTCATTACATAGTAATGACAATACCTTAGCAACCCCTAAGGAATACTTGTGCAATCTATGGTTGGCATCCCATAATACCAACCCTACTAAGCACCCTCTTGAAGCTACCTTGGTCATGCACATCATCTTTAGACCTCATAAAAATCATTAGTCACAATTAAGGAAAATGTCATGTACATTACTTGAATACAAGGAAAGTCATTCATAACAACTACCCATTCAGCATACATGCATACATTTGTTTCTCATCATAATATAAAGGAACCATCCCACAACATCCTACTAAGTCTACCTGTGCAATGTAGAAGTGAAGTCCCATACCCCCACTCCTACTAAGTTAACTCACTAAGATGTCCTATTACAGTTCATGTCTCAATCATTATGTTCATTATTATAGGGAAATGTTGCCACAACTGACATAGACTATCTGAGCTACATCAAATCCGGTGTCGTATAACCCCACACCAAAAGAAGGTGTCCTACTTGCCTAAGGTAGAACTAAATATATATCTATAAGGTGGATCCACTAGCTAAGTCCTATGTTGGCACATAGTTATGGGATAGGGAGATTGCTTCTAGAAACTCTACCTCTTGCATTACCAGAGGAGTTCCCATCTCATGAGTTCACTAAGATGACCCAACCTATTGCATTAGCGAAATGGCATTTACCTCATTGTCCATATCCACGCGGTGCTAAGCATTACTTCCCAAATTATGCATTGATGGTATTTGAATTGTATCTACATGTGTGAAAGAGATACTTTATCCTTCGTTCAATCAATTCATAAAAAAAACTGATAGATTCATTAAAGGTGAGAATGTACTTTCAACCTTAGAATCAACATTAGTATGTGAGTAACTTTCACACCAAGATCATGTGTTCTCATGAGAATAGAATTTAAATCAACACAATAGGATCACCAATTTCATGCATAACAATGTGTAGTGGTGCATATAAGAACTATACTTTCAATTAACACCATTGATACATCATAATCATGTTTATGCATGTAGTGTGTGTGTGTAATTGTCCTTGCAATGACACAATAAACAACATTATCATCCTAGACACTTCATTCATAATCAAGTGCAAATTTAAGGGAAGAATAATCTCTCAACAATACTATCCTTTACACATTAGTCATAGGAGATTTACTTTCTAAGTGAATCAATAGTTTACACACATCTTGCATCCATATGCACAAACCCTAACAATTTACCCATTTTCAAGGTCATGAATCATATCTCACAATTACACCTACATATATTACAATAGGCATGAATAAAACAAGATTCAATAACTAAATTCGCATAGAAACAATTCAAAATAATCATCTTGCATCAATACACCCATCAAAATACTTGAAATTGGGGTCATGGGGTGTTAATGAGTTCAAGGGGAATTTTACAATGAAAATCACCATTAAACATAAAATCATCAATAATATAATGCATTTAAAATAATAAAATTGTTTTTAGGAAGAACCCATGGTTGGAATGAAAAGGCTAGTTTTTGAACAAGTTACCAATTTCGAAATCAAGAGTTGAAGGGCTTCATGGAGAAAAGTGTTCCATGAATCAAAGTCCCCATACCTTAATTGATGTTTTCCCATGAATTCGGACTGAAAAGCTTGGAGCTTGAACCCTAATCTTGTGCTTATTCTTTGTTCTTCAATGGAGTTTAAAGAGAGAATATTTTTGGGAAGGAAGTTGGTTGAGTTTGAGTTTGTGTGTTATGAGGGTTAAAAGACTTGTTTAATAGTTAAAAACTCTTTAATACACTTAAAACAACTTATAATAACTGTCCCTATCCTAAAACAAATTAATTAGTAATTTACCAAAACACTCCCACTAAGGCCGAAGAAAGACAGCTTGCCCAGGCACGATCCACGAACCCCAAACCACGGAGTGTGGATGGGTCCACTGACCATCATGGCTGTTCGTGGTTTGGTTCAAAGAGGAGTCATTCGAGGTCTTGGTGAGGAGACTAAGTCTCAACTCATGAGTCCTTTCCACGGGGCGTGAGTTAGTCCACGGAATGTACTGCACGCTCGTGGATTGGTACTGAAGCTAGGTCATTTTGGGGCTCAATTGAGGAGACTAAGTCCTGACTCACGACTCCCATCTATGGGGTGTGAGTCATTCCATGCTTTGTGGTCTTTGGTTTCGTGGATGATGCTGCTTTTGCCAGCTTTTAGAGAAGCCCCTTGGCTCTTATGAAGGACCCTTAGGGGGTCTTTGTGGGAGCCATGCCTTGAAGTTTAGGCACTTGGACCTTAGTAGCAAGTTAGGGAAGTTATTTTAAGAATCTCACCCTACGTTTTAACTTCATTAGGCTACTAGACTATACGTTAGGCTCTAGCCTAGATCATTAGATTTACGGCGTGTTACACATCCAGTCCAAGTGGTTCGGGTGGGAATGCTTGATGTTTGTGTAATCAACGACACAACATCCAATGCAAGTGTCTATAATCCTGTAATAGTATAATAACCCAACCAAGGGTTGGGGTCGAGTCCCAAAGGAGTTGTTTTTAGAATTAATAGAAAAGTAAAATTAGTTCTAACTAGTCGTAGCAAAAGACATTAACGATTAAAAACATTATAAATTAAAGAGGGACGCAAAAGTGGCAATTAACAATGGGGGTTTTGTCACTAGTAAGTAAAAATAGCAAAATTAACAAAGAAATCTAAATAATGAGAGGGTGATTCTTGGGATGTGATAGGAATATGGGATAGACTGAATCATTGGGTACATGCTTTTGATAGTAAATTCATTGAGTATTTGTGACTAGGATAGACTTTAAAGGGGATAAGCTCCTCTCAAGCAACTTATCCAGTTTGAAGCGGGTTCCTCTCGGACACCCACTTGCTGCATGAAGACCAGCCTACGCCTTACCACTCACTCTCTCGAGCTGAACCTCATGTCGACGCACTCACAGTAGCCATTAATCTAGTGGTCTTAGTTTTACGACCTCTCTCTCAAGCAAGCCAAAAACACATAAATAAAATTGTATTTGCAACTACAAATTCATTAAATTCATCCATAACCACTAAACAAAATCACATTTAAACTACGAATAGACTATCAGCAAGCAAGACCTAACAATTATCTTAACCCATATTCACAAAATCAAACCCCAAGAATTGCGGTTTTTAGCCAAACATTAAGAGATAGAAATTTATACCTAAATGAGCTTGAATTAAAATGGGTATGAAGATTTACGTCTTGTTACAGGCCAAGAATGACAAATCCAAGAGACCCAAGTCCAAATCCTTGGAGATAAAACCCTTTTCTTCTTCAAATTTTCAAAACCCTCTCAAACTCAGAGCAAAAATATCAAAAAGTACTATTCTATATGAAAATTATAATAAGTGTTCCACCCTTAAAACTACAACTCTAACTAGTATTTATAGATTGCACTGATTTGTGCTGCAGCGGATCATTCAACGTCGTTAGTCGGAATCGACGATCAACTCTAACTAGTATTTATAGATTTCATCACTGTCTTGGACTAACCTTCAGCATCATCGTGCTCTAGATCATTGGCTGACATGGTACTGCTTCGCGGAACTTCTCGGCGATGCGTCGACTACTCCCTTTTTTCGCTGACTTGATCATTTCCTTCAAGGCTCAGCACACTGGAGCAAAAGGCGAAGTAAGACCCTTTGGCGACACACCAAGTGAACTCGGCAATCCTCCAGCCTTCATTTCTTCATTCTTTTTAGCCTTTTCATTCCTTTTTGCGATGAAGTATCCATGCTTTCCTTCAAACTTCAAATACTGGAAATTTAAGTGTTTTCATCATACATTGAGATAGAATAAGCATTTGAGGACACAATATCTATTAAAATATAGCCCTAAATGATTCCAATTTGTGGACTCATCAACACCCCCAACTTAAACTTTTGCTTGTCCTCAAGCAAACTCAACGAGTTCAACCGTTCAAAACAGGTGTCTCAAAGAGTGCTACATAAGACTCAATTATGAATACACACAACAAGACTCAATTTACTTATGCAAAGATCAAATGTGCACTCAAATATTCAAGTTGTGACTCACCAATATCAAAGAACCTCATGCCCACAATACTTGCTTCAAATGCAAGTTCAAGCTCAACCAAAGTGTTCAAATGCCCTCACAGAAAGAAAGATTCCATAATCACACAATGGTTCATAGTTTAAAGCTTTAAAATTTGATACAACGCTCATTCTCATAAGGAAGAACACAATGCTTGATTTCACCCATAGGTTTGCTCGTATTTTCCAATCAACATTTGTTTAAGCTCACTCAAGATCAAAAAGGTCTTTTCAAGGATTGTAATGGGGCTAAGTGAAAAGGTATGGACATTTAGGCTCAGTGACTTTTATCCTCATGAAATGTGGTGTTCACAACACCTCCCTTCCTTTTCCTTCATCATTTTCCTTAGTGCTCATAAGTCATCCTATTATTCACTTTCCATGATATTTTTTTGGGAAACCCATTTCTTTTGCACTTTATTCTGTGACTTTCTTTTTCATTCTTTTTCTTTTTCCTTCTCTTTTTCTTATATGGAGGGGTTCCATTTTTCTTATAACTATGGGTAAGAGGAGTCTTTCCTTGCACATCTTGATTTCCCCTTTTCTTTTCACCACACTCCCAACACAGGCTTTTGGTCTAAGTTGGCTATTCTACTAACCACATCTTTATGAGGATTATGAGTGATGGATAAAGAAAGTTCTAGTTTTCATCAGGTTTGTTCCAAAGAAAGGTAAGGCTCAAGGGGTGTTCAAAAGTGGTTCACACACTCACAAAGTAGGTCAAAAAAGAGGTATATGTCAAATTGGTTCACACTCTTAGAAGGTGCCTAAGATCATATCAAGAGATAGCAACACTTAGTTGACAGGACCAACGGGGCAAATTCTAGGATCTATCATGCATGGTTCAAAGTAAGCTCATCACACTAGACATTAACACTACAGTCAAACAAGACTCCACACTTTCGCTAGTGTGCAATGATCATCACAAGAGGCTCGATTTGATAAATGGCTAATCACAACGAGATGTAAAGAGTTCACATATTATCTATGCAACTTCATTTGGCCTCATGGTAGCCGTGCATTCATATTCATTCGATTGAGAGCACTATTCAAGTCATTAGTATTGATCAAAATTGAGACTTAAATCTTGCAAAGAAACAACCACATTCAACACATGAGAGGTGGCAAAATTTTTTGGACGGTTAAAAATCACTTTTGCAATTTAAAATAAAATGAGCCATAAGCTCAAACATCCACAGAAAAGCAGTATTAAGCCAGTTTTAAACAAAACAACCCAAATATAAAAAAAAACACAAACGTCAATAGCACACAAAGGTGGGCCTCACCCTACCACAAATAAAAGCAATTTGTCCTCAAATGAAATTAACATAGAATCCGAAAGGTAAAATAAAGAAATACAGAGAGGGAGGTAAAGAAGGGATCCTATCTAAGCAGTCACTCCATCTCTTTGGGCTTCCGTGCCCATAGTGTTGTCATTCTTCTTTTGGTCCTCTTTTTCATTTTGCTTTGCTTCAGCTTCTGCAGCAATATTAGCCTCGATTATGTTTTCTAACTCATGAGCTGCTTTAAAGGTGTGTATTGCATTGCTGAACCCTCAAGCCCATGAAGGAACATTAGGGTCGATGGGCATCCTCCTCCTTGAACTGGCTGTCCTGTTGTTGCTCCTTTCAGTTCTTCTGAACTATTGTGCTCTTATGTGTTTGGGTGGCATGTTTCTTCCTACAACTTTTGGTCTGGCCATGTCTGTAAAGTATTGAGATACTGTTTCTATTTGACAACCAAAACAAAGACTTTTAGCTACATAAAGACTAGATAGTCCATTCGGCGTGCCGCCGAATACATTCGATGAGCCACAGACAATCCACCGAAGGTCAAAGTGCAGAAGGAGTTAGGTGTGCAGACAAAGGGAGAATAAGAAGACTTTTGGTGAGTCGCTGAATGCTCTTGGAGACCTCGTACTTCTCGTCGAAAGTTATAGACGCCATAACAAATGAAGCATGATAACAAGGGCGAATTAGGCGAACTGCGGAATAGTTCGGCAAGCTCGCCATAATTTGCCGAATGACCTAACATGCGCACTTTTGACCCAACTTCTAAAAATTAGCCTCACAAACCCCGAAAACAAAATCAAAGTATGCACCAACACAACTAAGGTTGGACCCATAATAACCCAACCAAGGGTTGGGGTCGAGTCCCAAGGTAGTGGTTAGGAGAACTAATAGAAAATAAAATTAGTTCTAACTAGTCATAGCTAAAGACATTAACGATTAAAAACATTATAGATTAAAGAGGGACACAAAAGTGTCAATTAACAATGGGGGTTTCGTCACTAGCAAGTAAAAACAACAAAATTAACAAAGAAAAGCAATGAGATGGGGATTCTTGGGATGTGATAGAAATATAGAATAGACTAAATCATTGGGTACATGCTTTTGGTAGTAAATTCATTGAGTATTTGTGAATGGGCTAGATTTTAAAGGGGATAAGCTTTCTCTCGAGCAACTTACCCTATTTCAAGTGGGTTCCTCTCGGACACCCACTTGTTGCATGAAGACCAGCATACGCCTTAATCCACTCAGTCTCTCGAGCTGAGAGTGTGGACATAGGACTAGGGTTCACTCCCTCAAGCTGAACCTCATGCCGACCCACTCACACTGGCCATCAATCTAGTGGTCTTAGTTTTACAACCTCTCTCTCTCGCAAGCCAAAAACACATAAATAAACTTTTATTTGCAACTACAAATTCATTAAATCATTCACAACCACTATGCGAAATCACATTTAAACTACGAATAGACTATCAGCAAGTAAGGCCCAAAAATTATCTTAACCATATTCACAAAATCACACCCCAAGAATTGGAGTTACATAGAAATTTATACCTAAATGAACTTGCATTCAAATGGGTATGAAGATTTAAGTCTTGTTACAGGGCGAGAATTAAAAATCCAAGAGACCCAAGTCCAAATCCTTAGAGATGAAACCCTCTTCTTCTTCAAGTTTCAAAACCCTCTCAAACTCAGAGCAGAAATATCAAAAAATACTATTCTAAATGTAAATTATAATAATTATTCAACCCTTAAAACTACAACTCTAACTAGTATTTATAGATTTCACTGATTTGTGCTACAGCGGATCATTCGGTGTCGTTAGTCAGAATTGCTGATCAACTCGGCGATTTGCCTTTTGGTATAGTTCATCACTGTCTTGCACCAACCTTTAGCATCTTCGTGCTTTGGGTCATTGGGCGACATGGTACTGCTTTGCGGAACTTCTCGACGATGCGCCGACTGCTCCCTGTTTCCGCCGACTTGATCCTTTTCTTTAGGGCTCAGCACACTAGAACAACAACAGAAGTAAGACCCTTCGGCAACTTGCCAAATGAACTCGGCAATCCTCAGGCCTTTATTTCTTCATTCTTTTCAGCTTTTTCGTTCCTTTTTGCGATGTAGTGTCCATGCTTTCCTTCAAACTTCAAATACCTGAAACTTAAGTGTTTTCATCAGATATTGAGGTAAAATAAGCATTTGAGGACAAAATATATATTAAAATATAGCCCTAAATGAGTCCAATTTGTGGACTCATCAATGCTTCTAAGCAAAACTATTTCTATGCACTCCAGACTATGGATCAAGAGAGTTCCCCGGATGTGGTGACTGGTATGTTAAAAGTCTTCCAAATATATGTGTATGCTTTACTTGATCCAAGTGCTACTTTGTCTTTTGTGACTCCCTAAATGGCCCTGAGATTTTATATGCTTCCCGATGTGTTGTTAGAACCTTTTTCTATATCTACCCCTGTTGGTGATTCTTTGGTGGATAAGATGGTATATAGGAGATGTCCCATTTTCTTATGCCATAGAGTTATTCTAGTTAATTTGATAGAGCTTGACATGTTAGATTTTGATGTTATCTTGGGTTTGGATTGGTTGCATTCTTGCTCTGCATCTATTGATTGTAAGACTAGAGTAGTCCCGTTTTAGTTTTGAAATGAGCCTATCCTTGAGTGGAATGGGGGAAATTTTATGCCTAGAGGTCAATTTATCTCTTACCTCAAAGCTAGGAAAATGATTTCTAAGGGTTGTATCTATCATATAGTGAGGGTGAGGGATGATGATTTCTAAATCCGTATTCTTAAGTCGGTCCCCATTGTAAAGGGGCAATTTTCAATTGAATCAGATTTTGACCATTATTTTCATATTCGTAATAGTGCGAAGAGAAGGCCCGGCTCCAAGTTGTTCAAGAATATTGGCATTTAGTTTCTCAACCCTTTGACTTAGGATTAGTAAGTTGTATTTCTTGATGGGGTGGCGAAGAAATATAACTCAGCGGTAGAGTGTCACCTTGACGTGGCGAAGTCATCAGTTCGAGCCTAATTATCCCTAAGCCCAATGTGAGTTTTTCTAGTTGGAAATGAGTTTCTGGAGGTATTTCCCTATGATTTACCCAGTGTTCCTCCTGAAAGGGCAATAGACTTCAAAATTGACCTTTTTCTAGATACATAACCTTTTTCTATTACAACTTATAGAATGGCTCCGATGGAACTTAAGAAGTTGAAGGATTAGGTGAGGGATTTGTTGGATAAGGGTTTCATCCGACCCAGTATATCTCTATGGGGTGCTCCGGTGTTGTTAGTTAGGAAGAAGGATGATTCACTCTATATGTGTATTGATTATAGACAACTTAACAAAGTGACTATTAAGAACAAGTATCCTTTTCCAAGAATAGATGATTTATTTGACCAACTTCAAGGGGAAAGTTATTTCTCTAATTTTGATCTCCGGTCGGGTTATCACCAATTGAGGGTGAAAGAAGAAGATGTTCTGAAAAAAGCTTTTAGAACCCGATATGGTCATTATGAGTTTTTGGTGATGTCCTTTGGTTTGACTAATGCCCCGGCGGCGTTTATGGATTTGATGAATATGGTGTTTAAACAATACATTGATATGTTCATAATTGTGTTCATAGATGATATTTTGATCTATTAGGGAAGTGAGAATTGGCTTATTGATCATTTAAGGATTTTATTGTAAATTCTCAAGGACCAACAACTTTACGCAAAGTTTAGTAAATGTGAATTTTTGATAAGGTCCTTAGCTTTTCTTTGCCATATAGTTTCAAGCAAGGGAATTGAAGTAGATCCAAAGAAAATGGATGTGGTCAAGAGATGGCCTAGACCTCTCTCACCGATACATATTAGAAGTTTCTTTGGTTTCACTGGTTATTATAGAAGATTTTTTGAGGGGTTTTCCACTATTGCCTCTCTATTGTCAACTTTGACTCCAAAAAATGCCAAGTTTATTTGGTGGGATGCTTGTGAGAAAAGTTTCCAAGAGTTTAAAGATAGACTTACTTCCGCTATGCTAAAATTACTGAAAGGTACGGATGGCTTTGTCATATATTGTGACGCCTCTAGAGTTAGGTTGGGATGTGTTGTTATGCAAAACTGTACGCTGATTGCCTATGCTTCAAGGCAACTAAAGGTTCATGAGAAGAACTATCCTACCCATGACCTTGAATTAGCGGAGGTGGTATTTGCCTTAAATATTTGGATTCATTATTTGTATGGGGTCCATGTTGATGTTTTCACCGCCCATAAAAGTTTGCAATATGTGTTTACCAAAAAGGATCTAAATCTTCGCCAAAGGAGGTGGATTGAATTGTTGAAGGACAATGATATGAGTGTCGTTTATCACCCTAGAAAGGCAAATGTAGTAGTGGATGCTTGTTGTTTGCGTAATCAAGGACACAACTTCAGATGCAAGTGTCTACGATCGTCCAATAGTATAATAACCCCACCAAGGGTTAGGGTCGAGTCCCAAGGGAGTGGGATTGAAAATTAGTGGTTAAGTGCAAACGTGCTAAAGCTAATCGTAGTTAAAGACTTTAGCAAATAAAAACATAACAAGTTAAATAGGGTGATGCAAGCGTCAATTATCTAAAGGGGGTTTGTAAGCAAGAAACAACTAAAATAGTGAAAATAAGGAAAAATACAAGTATGGAGATGGGATTCTTGGGATGTGACAGGAATACGGGATATACTAAATCATTGGGTACATGCTTTTGATAGTAAATTCATTTAGTATTTGTGACTAGGCTAGACTTTAAAGGGGATAAGCTCTCTCTCGAGCAACTTACCCTATTTCAAGAGGGTTCCTCTCGGACATCCACTTGCCGCCTGAAGAACAACCTCCGCCTTAACTCACTCACTCTCTCGAGATGAGTGTGTGCACATGGGACTAGGGTTCACTCTCTCGAGCTAAACCTCATTTCGACCCACTCACACTGCCATCAATTTAGTAGTCTTAGTTTTACGACCTCTCTCTCGAGCAAGCTGAAAATACATATATGAGATTATATTCGCAACTACAACCTCATTAAGTTCATCCACAAACACTAAATGAAATCACATTTAAACTACGAATAGACTATCAGCAAGCCAGACCCAACAACTAATCTAACCCATATTCACAAAATCGTACCCCAAGAATTGGGGTTTTAGCCACGCATGTAAAAGAGATAAAGAAGTATACCAATCTCAGTTTCCATCAATGGGTATGCGAGATTAAGTCTTAAAACAAGCAAAGTATGAAGAATCCAAGTGACCCAAGTCCAATTCCTTGAAATTGAAATCCTTTGAAAGCTTCAAGTTCTTCAAAACTTTCTCCAAAACATAGATAGAATATCTCCAAAACTCTGTCTCAAACTTAATAATCTGAAAACTAGATAAAGTAAGGTAAAATTTGCTCCTAAGAATAAAAACTGAACTAGTATTTATAATTTTCAGAAAATGTGCTCCGAAGGATCTTTCGGCGACGTTAGTGAGAATCACCGATGCATTTGGCGATCCGGCCTTTGATCTACTTCGTTGCCTTTCATTAGTTTCCTTTACCATTTTTGTGTCCTAGATAATTGGGTGAGATAGCACTACTTCACGGAGTTGTTCGGTGATACGTCGATTGCTCCTTTTCATCGTTGATTTTCTCCTTTCCTTCAGGGCTAAGCACACTAGAACAAAAGGGGAATATGCGATCTGTTGGTGATTCATCGAATGGGTTCGGCGATTTGCAGATCTTCGTTTCTTCATTTTTTTGGCTTCTTTTTGCTTTTTTTTGCTATGTAATGTCCATATTTTGCCTCAAACTTCAAATACCTGAAACTTAATGGTTTTTATCAAATATAGGGATATAACATGCATTTGAGGACACTAATTTCATCAAAATATAGTCCTAAATGAGTCCAAATCGTGGACTCATCAACACCCCCAACATAAACATTTGCTTGTCCTCAAGCAAACTCAAGTTCAGCTATTCAAAAATGGTGTCTTGAATAGTGCTACACATGACTCGATCAAGAATGCACACAACAAGACTCAACTTACTTATTCAAATATCAATTGTGCACTCAAAGATTCGAGTAGTGACTCACCAATATCAAAGAATCTCATGCTCACAATACTTGCCTCAAATGCATGTTCAAGCTCAACTAAAGTGTTCGACTGCCCTCATAAAAAGAATGATTCCATATTCGCACATAATGGTTTACTCATTTAAAGTTTCAAAATCAATTTCAACACTCACTCACACAAAGACGAAAACAATGCATGCTTTCACCCATAGGTTCGCCCGTATTTTCCCATCGACATTTGTTTCGGCTTACTCAAGATAAAAAAGGTTTTTTTAAGGCTTGTAATGGGGCTGAGTGCAAAGGTATGGTCATTTAGTCTTAGTGGCTTTTATCCTCATGAGATATGGTATTCACAACACTTCCCTTCCTTTTCCTTCATCATTTTTGCTAATGCTCTTAAGTCATCCGATTATTCACTTCTCATGGATTGTTTGGAATCCCCATTTCTTTGGTACTTTATTCCACAATTTTCTTTTTCATTCATTTTCTTTTATTCTACTTTTTCTCTTCTTCTTTTTATTTTATATATGGAGGAGTTCCCTTTTTCTCAACACCATAGGTTAAGGGAGACTTTTCTTGCACATCTTGACTTTCCCTTTTCTTTTCACCACACCCAAAACATAGGTTTTTGGCCTAAGTTGGCCATTCAATTAACCACAACTCAAGAGGATTATAGGTAGTGGATAAAGAAAGGTTTAGTGTTCATCAAGTTTCTCCCAAAGAAAGGTCACGTTCAAGGGGTGTTCAACAGAGGTTCATACATGCTCACAAGGTAGACCACAAAGGGGTATATGTCAAATTGGTTCACACTCTTTAAATAGCCTCAAATTACATCAAAAGCTAGCCTTACTTAGTCGATCGGACCAATAGGGAAAATTCTAGGATCTATCATGCATGTTTCAAACTAAGCTCATCACACTAGGCATTGACACTATAGTCAAACAAGACTCCACACTTTTGCTAGTGTGCAATGGTCATTACAAGAGCCTCAATTCAATACTAGCCGCGCATTCATGTTCGTTCGATTGAAGCATTATTCAAACCATCGGTATTGATTGGGACCGAGACTTAAATGTTGCAAAAGAACTGCCACATTCAACACACGAAAGGTGGCAAAAATTTTTGGATGGATCAAAATCATTTTTGCAATTTAAAATAAAAGGAGCCATAAGCTCAAACATCCACAGAAATAGATGCAACACAATTTTAAAGTAGAACAACCCAAATATATACGCAAAACACAAATATCAACACAAAAGGTATGGGCCTCACCCCACCACAATTAAAAAGTATTTGTCCTCAAATGCTAATAAAAGTATCCAAAAGTAAAAATATAATAAGATAGAGAGGGAGGTAAACAAAGGTCCTTTCTATGCAGTCTATCTCTCTGTCGGGGTCTTGGTGACTGGTGTAGCAGTCTGTATATGGGAATCAGTGCTCGAAGTAGCCTCAAACAGATTAGCAATGCCAAATCCACTAGGAGCTGTGGATATCTCAATCGACAATGTCTAGATGATAGGCTGCACAATCATCTCTATAGGATCTGGCAAGTCTCTGAATATGCCCTCATCTCTATTCTCTTGTGTCTCCTTAGCATGTAGTGATATCAACTCCTCGTCTGTCTCTGCATTTGACTCTCCATGTGCTGTGCCATCCTCTTGCACATCTTTGGTGGTAGCTGGAGGAATCCCCGAGGTCTCAGGAGCATCCTCGTCATCTACACCCCGCATCAGTGAAGTGAAGTTAGTAGACCTAAGATAGTCTACGTCCTTCCTCAAACTCACAAACTCAGCTTTTAAAGTCGTCACCTCAAAGGCCTCCCCCTGTTTTCTCTCACAAGAAATGACTCTTACTATCAAGGCATCAACAGAAGTCTAAAAGGGGGTAAGTGCTGCTAGTATGACCTTGTCGATCATCTCTAGAATAGACCTCTCTAGTCGGGTAGCTCTCATATCAGTTGAATAGGCCAACTGCCCCATCTTCAAGATCATGATCTGAGTGATCTTGGCAGGCTAGGAGTAGGTGAAGGTGCCTCTGCTGGTAATGAGTCAACATTGACCTCTGGAGAAGTATCTGCTGGAGCTGCTCTCCTTCTGTCAACCTCTTCTCATGTGAACTCGGCCTCTATACGCCGGATATTGATGGAGGAAGATGGGTGACCTCAACATCCCTCGTAGTGTCACGAGATACTTCAGCTCACCGGCACAACTCAGTGACCAGAACTATAAATGGCAAAGACGTCAGCTTCTAATTGGCTCTCATGGCCATCTCCTATGAATTCAGTAGTCTCAGATAGATCCGCCTCCTGGCCATGATAGAGCCAAGGCCAGTCGTCTTAGGATGGCGCAGAATAAACTCATTTTGGGATGGCATTATGGAGCTGCTGATGAAGCCAAATCAGAACCTGGAGGCAATGTTCATGTCCTTCTTCTTAGTAGGAGCTCTTGCATCCATCCACCTCAGGGTGGTGTCAGAAATCATCGGAGCCAACCAATCCTTCAAATCATCTAGGGACTGAACAGTCGGCAACCCCTAGTAAGGAAGTAAAAAGTGCAGTGGTCTACCCAATATAGCATTAATATGCTCATTGTGACACTCCACTCCTTGCCTCTAACCATGACCGACTTCACCGATTGAAACTCACTTGCCTTCTTCTTGTTCTTAGGAACTAACTCTCTATAAGCTATGTAAAACTCCCTAACCCAGGAAAGAAGGTAAGGGCCTCAAGGCCGTGTGAATTGCTCGAACTCATGGTAGCAGAGGGTGTCCAAAACATCTGGGTATTTGCCTTCCAGACCCTTTGTAGATAGTAGCTTCTCCTCTATGATAGTTCGGACTCATTCACCTTTTAGTCTATTCAGCAATCTAGGTGGAGGAGCAATAGGGAGTGCATGAGTTACTGAGGGTGCCTGGGTTGGCACTGAATTTGTAGTTTGAGGAGTGGCAGCTGAGGGAGTATTGGTAGGTGTGGGCTGATATCTTGCCTGGAGCGCATCCTTTTGGTTAATCAGAGGCTTTTCATCCTCTGGTTCAGAGAAATCTGGCTCAATACCTACTCCTTTTCTAGCTATATGTTTCTTCCTCTTGCCTTTGTCTTCCAGTTGGAGGTCATCCCCTCTCCTCTTTGAAGGGTTTGATCCTTCTTCATTTCTTATAATACCTCTTTCCTTTTTATGGGGTGGTTCAGTTATATTGATGCGTACCATATCTGCAAAAGATCAAGAGAAATAAAGAAAACAAAAGCAAACTCTAGCACAACAAATCTTGTTGGAGATAAACTCACTGATCTAGTCGGTGAGTCGCCAAATTGCTTTGGCGAGCTAAGTCTGGCTCGTCGATGAGGTTGGCTAAACAATTAAGGCAAGTCGGCTATAAGAGAGTCCTTTCAGAGAATTGCGGACTACTTTCGGCGAGCAATGGTTTGTCCTCCGAAAGTTGCACTGCATAAAGGTCTCAGGGTGCAAATAAAGAGCAATAAAAAGCACTTTCGGCGAGTCGTTGAGTGTCTTCGGCAAGCTCAAGCATCTCACCAAAAGTTATAGACTCAAACCACAAACTTGAGACGAAATTAAACGTGAGATGAAGAAAATAGGCGAACCGCTGAATGTCCCAACGTGCCCACTTTCAACCCACCTTCTCGAATTCAATGCCGCAAACCCCAAAATTGAAATCAAAGCACGCACTCATGAAATTCAAACAAGACCTATACTACCCATCACCCCGGGATACTCAGATTTCTCCCGAATTTGCCGAATTTGGCCATTTGACGATATTTGCTCATAAGAGTGGTGTCACCCGCTCTATCATTGAGCAAATTTTCAACATTTAGCATAAACCTAGGCTACTTAGACTTCACCTAATCAATCTAACAACATGCAATCACGACCCAACTTATTAAAAAGCACAAAGATTATGGGCATTTGAAAATCAAACAATACGACCAAGATTTTCAAATTAAAATAGGCAATTACGGATTCTAATCCTATCAAAGAGGCCCAGCATACAACAATACAATACGATCATTGCAAATGAGTACAAACTTCAATAAAATAAACTCGCGGTTTGGAAAAGTAACCTTTTATGCCAATTAAAATGCGATTGAGAAGCTAGGCATAAAAAAACTCCAACTCCGAGCACAAATCAACCAATCAAAATACTAGTAAAATGCGAAAATAAGGAAAATACTACCTTGGTGTGATTTTGTGAAATTTAAAAGCGAGGGAAAGTGAAGAATTTCAAATTCTAAGGCTTTTGGCCTTTATAAACCATTTGGTTCGCATACATTCAGCGACATTAGTCGCACTTGACGATTTGCCGAGTGGTTACTTAGCCCATTGATTCCCACAGGATATTTAATTTCTTAGGGGTCAAGACGGCGGTTTGGGTCGAGGTTGCTGGCCTAGTCGACGACGCGCTGAATACTACATTAGTTCGCTGAGTTTTACAGGCTCTGACTTGAACTTCAATTTGGCCAAACGGTGGGTCAAGTCGGGCTCGCCGACCTCTTCGGCGATCCATTGACTGACCATTTTCTCACCAATCTATATTTTTCACCACTTTCCTAATTCAAACCGACACCACTACACATCATTATTTATAAAAGCAAATTAAAACATTTAAAACCTTAGGTTGCCTCCCAAGAAGTGCTTTATTTAACGTCGTGGCAGGACGCAAGTCCTTACTCACTCCCCATTGGTTGGATTGGCCCTAGTGTTACTTGGTAACCCTAATAGTTCGTTTGAGTGAAGAGGAGGCACTGGATAATTCAAGAGTGTCCTGATCAGTTGGATCGAACTATAGTGAGAGCCAATCATTTGATTCAACACTTCAATACTCTCCTTCATCTCTTTTAACATTTGATCTTGTTCTGTGATTTTCTAGAGAATGATTTAGGGTGTGTCCTCGACACGATTGTTCTCCATGTCTAGATCTGTAGACTGCTTCCTCTCATGAGGAGGTATGTACCTACCTTGACTCTTGCACTGGTTTTCTACCTCTGTTATTTTAGTGGCCAACTCGTTCAGCTGAGTTACCAGTGAAGGTAATGTGAAGTCCCTCTTGACTTCTTGCTTCAACTTAACCAAGTTACCACCATTTCCCTAAGCCATTCTTAAGGAACCTACCTATACTAACAAATTTAAAGAAAAACAAAACTAAAAATAAGATTCGTAAACTATAATTATTGAAATTATTCAACTTAAATAAAAAACTTTCACTTAACACCACTCTATGGCAGCGGTGCCATTTTGATGTTTGTGTAATCAAGGACACAACTTCTGATGCAAATGTCTATGATCGTGCAATAGTATAATAACCCAACCAAGGGTTGGGGTCGAGTCCCAAGGGAGTGGGCGTGAAAATTAGTGGTTAAGCGCAAATGTGCTAAAGCTAATCATAGCTAAAGACTTTAGCAAATAAAGACATAACAAGTTAAATATGGTGACGCAAGTATCAATTATCTAAAGGGGGTTTGCAACCAAGAAACAACTAAAATAGTGAAAATAACGAAAAATACAAGTATGTAAACGAGATTCTTTGGATGTGACAGGAATACGGGATAGACTAAATCATTGGGTACATGCTTTTGATAGTAAAATCAATGAGTATTTGTTGCTAGACTAGACTTTAAAGGGGATAAGCTCTCTTACGAGCAACTTACCCCATTTCAAGTGATTTCCTCTCGGACACCCACTTGTCGCCTGAAGAATAGCCTCCACCTTAACTCACTCACTCTCTCGAGCTGAGTGTGTGAACATGGGATTAGGGTTCACTCTCTCAAGCTGAACCTCATGTCGGCCCACTCTCACTGCCCATCAATTTAGTGGTCCTAGTTTTATGACATCTCTCTCTCGCAAGCCGAAAACACGTGTATGAGATTATATTTGCAACAACCTTATTAAATTCATCCACAACCACTAAATAAAATAACATTTAAACTATGAATAGACTATCATCAAGCAAAGACCCAACAACTAGTCGAACTTATATTCACAAAATCACACCCCAAGAATTGAGGTTTTAGCCACGCATGTAAATGAGATAAAAAAGTATACAAATCTTATTTTCCATCAATGGATGCAATATTAAGTCTTAAAACAAACAAAGAGTGAAGAATCCAAGAGACTCAAGTCCAATTCCTTGAATTTGAAACCTTTTGAAAGCTCCAAATTCTTCGAAACCCTCTCTAAAACATAGAGAAAATATCTCCAAAAGTCTATCTCAAACTTAATAATCTGAAAACTAGATAAAATAAGGTAAGATTTGCTCCTAAGAATAAAAACTGAACTAGTATTTATAGTTTTCTGAAAACGTGCTCTCGATATTTATTTACCCATGAGCCACAAAGATGTACAGTGATTTGCGAGAGATCTATTGTGAAATGGGATGAAGAAGGACATTATGGGATTTGTGGTTAAGTGTCCTAATTGCAAACAAGTGAAGGTTGAGCATCTAAAACCGAGAGGTTTATCCCAATATATTAGCGTTACTATTTGGAACTGGGAAGATTTGAATATGGACTTCATAGTGGGATTACCCCATACTTTGCAACAATAAGATTTGATTTGGGTTATAGTTGACCTAATAATGAAGTAGGCCTATTTCAATTGCATGAAGATTTCCTATTTGGTGGAATATTATGCTATGTTGTATTTGAGAGAGATGGTAATATTGCATATAGTGCCCTTGTCTATTATCTCTGATAGAGGTACTTAGTTTATTTCTCAATTTTAGAAGTCCTTCCAAAAGGGTCTTGGCACTAAAGTTAAGCTTAGCACAACATTTAACCCCCAAACCGATGGGCAAGCGGAACAAACAATCCAAACATTGGAAGATATGTTGAGAGCTTGTGTGCTTTGTTTTAAGGGAAAATGGGATTACCATTTGCCTTTACTTGAATGTGCCTATAATAATAGCTATCATTCTAGTATTAGTATGGCTCCATTTGAGCCTATGTATGGTAGGAGGTGTAGATCTCCTATATGATGGTTTGAGGTGGGTGAAGTTTCTTATATAAGACTCGAGTTAGTTCATGAGGCTACTGAGAAGGTTTGAATCATTAGAGAGAGGTTGAGATGACCCAAAGTCAACAAAAGTCCTATGCTAATGTTAGAAGAGATCTTGAATTTGATGAGCATTATTTGGTTTACATGAAAATCTAACCCATGAAGGGTGTAATGAGGTTTGGTAACAAAGGGAATCTTAGTCTCCGATTTGTAGGCCCATATAAAATTTTGAGGCGTGTTGGTAAGGTTGCATATGAGCTTGATTTACCAAATGAGTTGGCATTGATGCATTCGATTTTCCATGTCTCTATGTTGAAAAAGTGTGTTGGAGATCCCACATCTATAATCCCCCTAGAAGGGTTGGGAGTGAAATAGAACCTTTCTTATGAAGTAGTTTTGGTTGAGATGTTATACCGGCAAGATAAGAGTTTGAGGTACAAAGAGGTTGCTTTCATGAAAGTGTTATTGAGAAACCATCTAGTTGATTGTGCTTCTTGCGAGGCAGAGGCCTATATGATGTCCTGATATCCTCATGTTTTTCCTCCTACTCTAGCTTGAGGTAATGAATTTCTCTTGGTATGCTCTTGTTGAAGTCATTTGTATTTAATGTATTTATATGATCTCATTGTTTAATGCATGTTCATCTATAAAAGGATTATGTTTTGAAAGTAAAATATTTTATTATTTATTTACCTCATGTTGTTGTCCATTGAGTATGAGTTGCCTATAGACATCATGAGATGAGTTGTAGAACATGCCTTGACTTGGAGTTGAGATTTCCTCCTTGAATATGTACTTTGTGCATAAATTTCATTTAGGCTCCATGAGATGGCATTGAGTATTGCTTTTGAGTTTTGAGATGGTAGTTCCTTCTTAAGTGTAAGAAATATGAAATTTCAGGCATATTGGGTTGTTATAAGTAGTCCCTACTCCCTTATGGTGCATTGAGTATTTTGAGTTTAAGTTGATGGTTCCTCTTCAATTATGTGTGTTTTGATGAGTTGCATGCATGATAGGCTAGTAGTCATGAGTATTTTCATTTAGAAATGTACCTAGAATTTGATTAGAGGACGAATGATCCTAAAGGGGAGATAATGTAACACCCTGGATTCAAAAGAGGAAAAAATGAAGCTTAATGAAGAGCTATAGGTGCCATCAATGATCGGTCACTGATAGCCCGTGGATTGATCCATGGACCGTAGGTAGGGGTGTGTGGTTCGTCACCCAAGGCTAAGCTTAGACTTCAAGACCACGGCCTGACCAATGGACCATTGGTTAGACCACAGTCCGTGGTCGAAGGTCGTAGGTCCAAGGCCCAAAAACCAATCTCTGACCACCGAACGACGAACGTGTAGTTGTGAAGTCTAAATCCCCAATTCTAGTTAGGCTTTCTTCTAATGTTGTGAGTTATGATGAATGTTGATCCACTTAAGTGAATTATGATTATTTATGATTGAATTGGTAGGATTACATGTTTTTTTGGATAAAATTACATGTACCCATGCCTATTCAATGTTTCTAACCTAGAATTGATTGGGTTTGAAGAGAAACTTTATGGGTTTAGATATCCCCTTACAGGATTGATGAATTATGATTAGAATTGCTTGAAATTAGAGCATATATGATTAACATGATGCTAACTGGTTGAGAGTAAAACATAGAAGATGATCATGAGATATAGTGCTTTGAGAGTAAAGCCTACACTATAAATTTTTGATTGTTCATATTGTAGTATGGAAGGGATACTTCCTACAATGAATTGCTAAGCATGATTGTTTGAATGTGATAGGCTCACGCACATGAATGATTCTAATGTTGTGGGTTATGATGAATGTTGATCCAGTTGAGTAGAGTATGATTGTTTATGATTGAATTGGTAGGATTACATATTTTTGGGATAAAATTGCATGTACCATGCCTATTCCATGTTTCTAACCTAGAATTGATTGGGTTTGATACCTTGAAGGGAAACTTTATGGGTTTAGATATCTCCTTACAGGATTGATAAATTATGATTAGAATTGCTTGAAATTAAATCATATATGATTAACATGATGCTAACCTATTGAGAGTAAAACATAGAAGATGATCATGAGATGTAGTGCTTTGAGAGTAAAGCCTACACTATAAATTTTTGATTGTTCATATTGTAGAATGGAAGGGATAGTTCCTACAATGAATTACTAAGCATGATTATTTGAATGTGATAGGCTTACGTACATGAATGATTCTAGGTTGAAAGGATTGCTCACCTAAAATGAATCCAAACTAAAATGCTAAATGAATGATGAGGCTAGAGGTGACTATCCTTGACCTCCATATATTAAGGATATGATGTAATTTGCCATACTCCTTAGAATTGACAAAGAGTTGATTCCCCACATTCCTTTTATGATGAATGGACATGGAGGCGAGTACCCATGATCCTTATGAAATGGTGTGGAGGAGATTACCCGTGTCATATGATGTGATTGTGGAGGCGAGTACACATGATCTTAAAGTAAGTAAGGCAAGAGTTGAATACCCATTAGCCTTTATAAGTTGGGCAAAGAGGTGAATACCATGTCTTTAAAAGTAAGCATGAATAATTTGATTATTTTATGAAGATGATTAGCTTGGAGTTTATTAGATATGCCTTCCATGATGTAAGCTTGACTAGAGGAGGATTACCTAAGTCTTGACTAAGGACAAGTGAGGTTACTTAAGAAAGCCTTCCTCTTTTATTATGTTAACTTTATATGTCTCGATTATGTTTAATCTTTATGTTTTTTGTTGACTAATGCTTATATTTATGTTGTTTATACTAGCTATCATATTTAGTACATTTTTGTACTAACGCATACTCTTGCCTACATTTCTTATCCAAATGTAGGGTCCGGCGATATTGATTCTGACACTAGTCGCTAGGTTCATTGTTGATCAAGAAAGTGAAGATTCGGTGAGTCCTCATAGAATTCGAGAATTGGACCATCCCTTTTTCCCTTTTTTGTCTTTCTTTTCATGTTGGACTATTGTATGGGCTGCGTCCCGAGATTTTATCTCTTATGTTTGATGGTTTGAGACAATGATGTTAGACTTCCGCATTTTATGAAAGACTTTGATTGTTTGGAAATGTTTTAAATTTATGCACTTTTCTATTAGTTTATGTAATGATATGCTAAGTGGCTTGTATGAGGCCTCTCAGGGTCTTATACACCTTGTTACATCTAGGGTTAACCCTGGGTTGTGACACCTAATGTTTAGGTCATATGGTTAAGGGTCTAAAGTTTTGATTTATTTTTAGTGTTTTTAGGGCATTTTAGTGCTTCTTTAGGGTTTAAAGTTTAAGGTTTTTAGGTTTAAGGGTGTTTTAGGGTTTAGGGTTTACATCCATAGGTCCTTTAGGTTTAGGGGTTTTTAAGGTTTTGTTGAAGGTGTTTTTAGGTTTAGCATTTTTAAAGATTTTTTAGGGTTTAGGGTTTCTTAAGGTTTATGATATCTTTGGGGTTCTTCGGATTCTTGGGGTTTAGGATTTAGAATTTTGGCTTTAATTTTAGGGTTTAGCCCTTAATATTTAGGGTTTACTATTTAGGGATTAGGGTTTAAGCTTTAAGGTATTAGGTTGGGTATAATTCTCAAGGTTTAGGTACTACGATTTGCTGTTTCTTGTGTGGTTTAAGATTTTATACATAAAGTTTAGGGTATAGAGTTAAGGTCCTATAATTTAGGGTTTTTTAGGGTTTAAAGTTTAGGGGTTTTTGAGGTTTAGGTATTTTTTGGGGTTCAGGGTTAAATGCTTTGGGTACTTTAGGTCTAGGGGTTTTTGAGGTTTGGGTATTTTTTGGGGTTCAGGGTTTAGGGCTTTGGGTACTTTAGGTTTAGGGGTTTTTATGGTTTTCATTATGGTGTTTTTAGGGGTTTTTTAGGTTTAGGTTTGTTTTGAGGTTTTGTTTTTTTTTTTTTTGTTTTTGAGATTTTTAGGGTTTTTAGGGTTTTTTGTAGGGTTTAGGATTGTTTAGGATATTTGTTTTAGGTTTTAGGTTTTCTTTTTGTTTTTTTAGGGTTTAACTTTTCTTAGAGTTTCTTAGGTACTAGGGTTTCTTGGGGTTTCTTAGGCCTTAGGGTATAGATTTTAGGCCTTAAGGCTTAGGGTTTTGGCCCTAAGACATTGGGTTTACAATTTAGGGTTTAGGGTTTAAGCCCTAAGGTATAGGATTGGGTATAGTCTTTAAGGTTTAGGCTCTTCGATTTAGAGTAGGTTTTAAGATTTAGTCCATAAAGTTTAGGGTATAAAGTCTACGTTCTATAGTTTAGGGTTTAAAGTTTTGGTTTTTTTGTGTTTTTAAAGTTTTTCTAGGGTTTAAAGTTAATGGTATTTTAGTTTAGGGATTTTTTAGGGTTTAGGATTTAGGTCTTTGGTTCTTTAGGTTTAGGTATTTTTAAGATTTTCTTTATGGTGTTTTTAGGATTTTTTAGCATCTTGTTCTTCTAGGGTTATTAAGGGTTTAGGGTTTATTAGGGTTTTTTATATGGTTAAGGGTTCCTTGGGGTTTCTTATGTTTCTTGCAACCTAAGGTTTAAAGTTTAGAGTTTTGGCCTTAAGGTTTAGGCATGAGGTCCTAAGTTATAGGTTTACAATTTAGGGTTTAGGGTTTAAGCTCAAAGGTATAGGCATGAGTATAGTCTTTAAGGATTAGGCCCTATGGTTTCGTGTTTCTCTAGGGTTTAGGATTTAGGCCCAAAGGTTTACATTAAAGAGTTTAGGTCCTACAGTTTTGGATTTAAAGTTTAGGGGTTTTAAGGGGTTTTTAGGGTTTTGTTAAAGTTTTTCATGTTTTAAAGTTTAGGGTGTTTTAGGTTAATGGTATTTTTACGCTTTATGGCTTTGGGTTCTTTAGGTTTAGGGTATTTTTATGATTTTTAGGGGGGTTTTTAAGGTTTTTTCGGGTTATTATGGTTTGTTGGGTTTCTTCGGGTTTCTTCTAGCTTAGGGTTTAGGGTTTAGCTTTTGGGCTATAAGGTTTAGGCCCTAAGGTTCAGGTTTTATGATTTAAGGTCTATGGTTTAAGCCCTAAGGTATAAAATTGATTTAGTCTTTAATGTTTAGGCCCTATGGTGTAAGGTTTTTAGGGTTTAGGATTTAATCCCAAAGGTTTAGGGTATAAATTTAAGGACTTATGGTTTAAATTTATGGTTTTGTAGGGTTTAAAGTTTAGGGTTTTTTAACTTTAGGGTCTTTTTTAGGATTATGGGTGTAGGGCTTTGGGTTATTGAGGATTAGACATTTTTGAGATTTCTTTGTTTTTAGAGTATTTTACATTTAGGGGTTTTTAGGTTTTTTTAGAATTTTTTTAGGGTGTTTTCAGGGTTTAGTGTTTCTTGTCATTTTTATAGGGTTAAGAGTTTCTTGGGATCTCTTTGAACTTAAGATTTAAAGTTTAGATTTTTGGCCTTAAGGTTTAGGGATCAACCCCTAAGGTCTAGGGTTACAATTTAGGGTTAAGGGTTTAAGCCCAAAGGTATAGTGATGGGTATAGTCTTTAAGGTTTAGGCCTCTGTTTTATGGTTTTTGTAGGGTTTAGGATTCAAGCCCTAAGGTTTACGGTATAGATTTAGGTCCTATGGTTTAGGATTTAATGTTTTGGGTTTTGAGGGGGTTTTAGGGTGATTTTAAAGTTTTTTTTTTAGGGTTTAATGTTTAGGGGGTTTTAGGTTTATGGTCTTTTTAAGCTGTTCTTTAGGTTTATGTTTTTTAAGGTTTTTTTGTAATGTGTTTTAATGGTTTTTTTAGATTTAGGGTTTTTAATTTTTTAGGGTTTTTTTAGGGTTTCTAGGGTTTTGGGGGTTCTTTGGGTTTCCTATGGTTTCTTATGGCTTAGGGTTTAGATTTTAGGCCATAAGGTTTAGGGTTTTCGACCAACGGTTTTGGATTTACAATTTAAGGTTTAGGGTTTAAGACCTAAGGTATAGGATTGGATATAGTCCTTAAGGTTTAGGCCCTACGGCTTAAGGTTCTTAGGATTTAGGATTTATGCCCTAAGGTTTACTGTATAGAGTTTAGCTCTTATGGTTTAAATTTATGGATTTTTTAGGGTTTAAAGTTTAGGGGTTTTTAGGTTTAGGGTCTTTCTTAGGGTTTATGGTGCATGAATTTTGGTTCTTTAGGATTAGGGGTTTGTGAGATTTCTTTAGGGTGTTTTTAATGTTTTGTTTGGTTTAGGGATTTTTAGATTTTTTTAGTGTTTTAGGGTGTTTTTAAGGTTTAGGGTTTCTTGGGGTTTCGTAGGGCTTAGGTAGATTTAGATTTAGGCCTTAAGGTTTAGGGTTTAGGCCATAAAGTTTAGGGTTTACTATTTAGCATTTAGGCTTTAAGCCCTAAGGTATAGGGCTAGGTATAGTTTTTATGGTTTAGGCCGTACGGTATAGGGTTTTTTAGTGTATAGTGTTTATTTCTTACGGATAAGGGTTTAAAATTAAGGATTTTTTTATGGTTTCTTAGGATTTTTTTAGGGTTTAAAGTTAAGGAATTTTTTTTTATTTAGGGTCTTTTTTAGTGTTTAGGGCTTTGGGTTCTTTGGGTTTACGGATTTTTAATGTTTTCTTTAGGGAAGTTTTTGGTTAAGGCTTTTTTAGTTTTTTTTTTTTAAAGGTTTTTAATGTTTTAAAGGTTTCTAGGGCTTAAAGATTAGGGTTTTTTTAGGTTTAGGATGTTGGGCTTTGTGTTCTTTATGTTTAAGGGTTATCAGGTTTTCTTTAGGGCGTTTTAAGGGGTTTTTAGAGATTTTTTTTAGGTTTCTTAGGGTTTTTTTTAGGGTTTAGCTTCGCTAGGGTTTACGATTTCATGGGTTTTTTTATGGCTTCTTAGGGCTTAGGGTTTAGATATAAGGCCTTATGGTTTAGGGTTTAGGACCTAAGGTTTAGGGTATATAATTTAGGGTTTAGGGTTTAATCCCTAACCTATATGGTTTTGGAGAGTCCTTAATGTTTAGGCCCAACAGTGAAGGGACTTTCTAGGGATTAGGATATAGGTCGTAAGGATTATGGTATAGAGTTTAGATCATGTAGTTTAGCATTTAAAGTTTAAGGTTTTTATGGGTGTTTTTATTGTTTTTTAGGTGTAGGGCTTTTAGGGTTTTTGTTTTAGTGTTTTTACGATATTTTTTTAGGGTTTTTAAGGGTTAAAAGTTTAATATTTTTTTAGGTTTGGTGTTATTTTAGGGTTTAATGCTTTGGGTTCTTGAGGTTTAGGGGGTTTTAAGGTTTTCTTTAGGGTGTTTTAAGTGTTTTTAGGGTTTAGGGTTTCTTCTTATTTTCAGGGTTTTTTTAGGGTTTCTTGGGGTTTCTTAGTGCTTCTTAGGACTTAGGGTTTAGATTATGGCTTAAGGTTTATTGTTTTGAGTTTGGGATTTACAATTTAGGGTTTAGAGTTTAAGCCCTAAGGTATAGGGTTGGGTATAGTCCTTAATGTTCAGGCCCTACAGTTAAGGGTTATTAGGGCTTTGGATTTAGGCCCTAATGTTTAGGGTATACTGTATCGGTCCTACGGTGTAGTGTTTAAAGTTTAGGGTTTTTTTAGGTGATTTAGGAATTTTTTTAATGGTTTTTTGGGGTTTAATATTTAGGGGTTTTTTGGGTTAGGGTTTTTTTTTTGAAGGTTTAGGGTTTATGGCTTTGGGTTCTTTAGGTTTAGGGGTTTTCAAGGTTTAAGGCCTTTTTATGTTTAGGGTTCTTTAGGGTTTCTTTACGGGTTTTTTGGTGTTTTCACGGTTTAAAGTTTAGGGTTTTTTAGGTTTAGTTTTTTTTTATGGATTAGAGTTTAAAGCTTTGGATTCTTTAGGCTTAGCGGGTTTTAAGGTTCTTAGGGCATATTTAGGGGTTCTTATGAAAAGTGGTATAACATATTTCATTGCTAAGTACCTGAATTGTCAACAAGTCAATGTAGAACACCAGAGGTCAGGTGGTATGGCTCAGACCATAGATCTTCTATAATGGAAGTGGGAGTGATAAATATGGATTGCATTATAGGTTTACCTCGGTCTCGCAGGAAGCATGATTTGATTTGAGTGATTGTAGATCGAATGACTAAATCAGCCCATTTCTTACCAATAAAGACTACCGATTCAGTAGAAGATTATGCTAAGTGTTATATTCAAGAGGTAGTCAGACTTCATGGATTTTCGATGTCCTTCAATTCAGATAGAGGTATGCAATTCACTGCAAAATTTTGGAAGTCTTTCCAGAATGGTTTTGGTTCCAAGGTAAATTTGAGTACTACTTTTCATCCTCAGACTAATGGACAAGTAGAGCACACAATTTAGAGTTTAGAGGATATGTTGAGGGTGGGTGTGATCGATTTCAAAGGTAATTGGGATGATCACTTACCTCCCATAGAGTTTGCTTATTACAACAATTACCACTTTAGCATCCAAACAGCTCTGTATGGGCCCTTTATGGGAGAAGATGTAGATCTTTAGACTTGGTTCATCAAGCTATGGAGAAAGTGAAGACTACTCAAGAAAGGTTGAAAATGGCGTAGAGTCATCAGAAATCCTATACAGATGTTAGTAGAAGGGACTTAGTGTTTGAGGTAGATGATTGGGCTTACCTAAAGGTTTCACCCATAAAGGATGTCATGAGATTTGGTAAGAAGAGGAAACTTAGTCCCCGGGATATTGGTCCTTACAGGATATCCAAGAGGATTGGTAATGTAGCTTATGAGTTGAAGCTACCATTAGAGTTAGAAGCAGTCCATCTGGTATTTCACATTTCAATGTTGAAAAAGTGTATGGGCGATATTTCGCTTATTATACCGACTGAATATTGGTATGAAGGATAGCTTATATTATGACGAGATTCCCGTTCATATTCTAGATCGTCAGGTTCTTAAGTTGAGAACCAAGGAGGTAGCATCAGTCAATGTCTTATAGAAGAATCAATTTGTTGAGGAAGCTACTTGGGAAGCTAAGGAGGATATGAAGAAGAGATACCCACATCTCTTTGAATCGGAGAATGCCCAAATTAAGGTACTAATCCTTTTCTTGGCATTTATTTTAGTTGAAATGTTGTGTTACTTTGCATGTTGAGTGTTTGAGTTGGGTGTTAGATGTTACCACCCTTAGTCTGCTAAGGGTAATATCATTCGACTACGAATGTCCCCAAGGGGAAGATATTGTAACACCTCGCTATTTGAAAGAGCTAAAAATCGAAAGAACGAAATTGGAAATAGCAAAATCTTAAATTTTGCAACTTATGCATGAGTTATAAGTTTTTGGTCAACTTCAAATGATCATAACTTTTAGTACATGACGAGTTACAGAGCTCATAAGATATCAAATGAAAGATCTTGAAATCCTCTTTCCAACACTGCCAAGTTTGTTAACTTCCAAGCTCGTATGAGCGAGATATGCCTGTTTGAAGTCAGGTTGTCTAGTTAAGGAAAGTTATTCGAAAATATGAAGGGTATTTTGGTCTTTTCCTTACCACATCAGCTTAAACCGAAATTTGGGTAATATCAAAGGGTATGAACTGATTTGGTTCAGTTTTACAAATCCTAAAATATGCTAGGGTTTTGAGAGGAGTTCACGAAGATGAAAAGAGCAGAAAAATCAAGGTGTTCTTCAATTTTGCTTGTGAATCGAAGGTTGTTTCGCCAAGGGTTAAATCCCAAAGCGGTATGTGAGTTCGCATATTGTTGGGTTCGTTCACCAATATGCCAATCATGTTATTTTCAGCGAAGTTTCATTATTGAAGTTAAAGTATTTGTGTTCTTGATGAGTTTTATTGAACATTCTTTCATAATCTTGTTTGTTGAGGTTTTGATGAATTCTTGAGATAAATGTAAGTGCTTGAAGGGTAATTTTGAGTAGATTATCGTATACTAATGTTGGGTGGTATTCTAATCTAAGGTATTGGGGAAGAAACCATTTGATTCTAGGAGAATTGGGGTTAGAAAATAAGGAAGAAAAAGTCAGACATAAAATAAAGTATGATGCGGACTTGTTCCTTTAGAGTGAAACTTCCCTCTCTGCATTATGGAGAGAATGTAGACTCCACTATTTCAAAAATTATTTCATTACCAAATATTATAATTCAACTCCCTGTCGTGGACTTGCTGCCCATAATTGTTTTTCAACTGTTTCTCTTGAATAACTATCTGAAACTCATTTAATCATCACGACATCCTTCCTATTATAAATCTTAACCTTGAATTCATTATTCTAATTCATGGTAGAGTTAATAGTTAAGTCTAGAAAGTTCTTTAAGAACTCTCTACACTATAGTATGTTTTATTTAAAATGATATATGGGAACTAAGTATTTCCAAGAGTAAATATTTTCACATTTAAGATGAGAGGAAGCACCGATTTCCAAAATTGTTTTCATGAGCAGTTTTAGTACCATCTCTTTTAAGAGAAAGATTTTTGAGTAATAATCTCAAACCACAGAAATAGTTATGTTTTTAAACATATGAGCTAGTTCCATTTTGATAGTAGTATTGAGCACCGATACGGGAACGAGTTTAGATAACTCAAAGTCTCTATAAACCATATAGCCAACGTGGGTAGAAAGGATCATACTTTTTAGATGATTCCTTAATGTTTTTTAACATAGACTAGTGAATCCACTTAGTAGTAGGTTCTATACCCCAACAAAGTATAGGACAGTTCTGGCAGCGTGGGCTAGATGTTGTATCATCACATAGCTCATAGTGATGGTTGTTGGTTAGAGAATCTCCCACGGAGCACTTTTATTTGAATATACAAAACTGAGTTATTATTGTATTTTTCAATACATTGAGTTGTCATCTACTATTTCAAAAGTTTTTCTTTATATTTCATCTTTGTCACTTCTTATATTGAAATGAATTGAGTTTAGTTGAGACGAGGTAAGTGTTTCTTCAGTTCCATTTCAAGCTTTTGTCTTGTTTTAGAATTTCCCTCACATGCTCGTACATTCCATCTACTAACGCCATTTGGCCTGCATCTTTTATTATGCAGATACAGGTAACTAGGATCAATATCCAGCGCTTCGTTGATCCAGTTGACCTTCAAAGTTGTTGGTGAGCCTCCTTAGTTCTGGAGGATTCCTTTATTGTGTATATCATTCTACTTTTATTAGGTTGTCATGGGTCTTGTCCCAACATCCATCTGAGTTAGTAGAGGCTTCATAGATAGATATATGTTAGTCTATGAGTCTTTTCCATTTTCAGTTTTAAATGTTTGAAGACTTGAGTTGCCCTTTGGCTAATTAAATGTTCCTTTCAAACATTCAAAGTCTATTACATGAATTTGTATTTTGAGTTCTTTTAATGTTAAGTATGTCTTCTGCTAAGAGTTGAGACATGCCAAGGGTTCGCTAGTGTAACAACCTTAAAAATGAACTACTGAAACTAGAGCCTAACGTGTGTGCGTTTGAGTTGTGTTGAGTGTTGATGGTGTTTTATGTTGTTTTGAGCCATAGTATAGGTGTTAGACGTCAAGGTACGACTCCCCATGGACCACCCTAAGGGTCCTTGAGGAGGACCCTAAGCTTAACCCCCAAAGCCAAGAAAAAACCATGATTGGCCAAAAGTGGCCAAACCATGGCCATGACCTATGACTCATGGGTCAAACCATAGTTAGTAGTCTTGGTCGATGCTTGCAGGCCCTCAAAGTTGACACTCTATCCCAAACCACGGACCCCCATTGATGGGGCGTGGACCAGACCACGGTCCGTGGTTAGGTGGGCGTGGTTTGAACCTGGTTGTTGTCTAAGAGACTCGGCCAAGTGGGGTTCTTTTAGTAATTTGTTAATTATTCATTTTAGGCATGTGGGTCATTATTTTAAGTGTATTAAGGTATTTTAAGAGTATTAAAACATTATAACCCTCATTTAGATTTCATCTCTCAAATCAAATCCTTCTCTCCTAAAAAGTTCTCTAGAAAGATCAAGATCAAGATCAAGCTAAGGTTGAGGATTTCATTTCTTCTTCAATTTCGTGGGTTTATTCAAGTATAGGTATGGTGATCCTTTATCTAGGGTTAGTTTTCACCATAGATTCAATCTCAAAGATGTTTTCAAGGTTTTCAAGTTTCACCAATAACTTATATTTTACTCATACTCATGGGTTCTTGCATTGAACAATTTCAATTTATCAGTAATGATTATATTGATGTTTAATTGTTGTTTTAAGATGAAAAACTCTATGAACCCATGATTTCTCTAAATTCCTAAATTTGGCCTTAAGAAATGGGTTTATTGATTATGAATGAATGATGATGGATTTATGTGTAGATTGATTTAGATTATTGATTTATATCATTATCTATGTCTAATTATGGTGAATTGTTGGTGATGTGAGGATCATGGCTTGGACAGGTAAGTTCGAATGGAATCCTGTTGAATTGCTTAGAATGATGATTAATTGGATATGAAATCATGTGAATGGTCTTACATCTTGTGGTATCTTGTATATATGGGTTGAGATAGAGTTATGTTGATATAGAATTGTGACCTATTGATATGTGATCCACTTATGGTGGAGGTGTTTAATTGTTGGTTATGTGCACGTGAATTTTAATGATGGAATGAGGATCTTGTATATATTGTGGATGTGTTGTGATTGATAGTATACTCTCTCTCTCTTAACACTCATGAATGTTGATAATGAATGTGTAGTTTTCTATAATGATGAATGTGATACATTGAATTAGTAGGCTAATACATCATTTTTCTTGTATTGATGAATGTGATCATGAATGAAGTATCTTGAATTAGTAGGCTTAGGTGCCGTCTTCTTGACTAATGAAAGCTATATTGAATGTGATCTCTTGACTTGATGAATATGAATTGATAGGTTATGGCATTCCTTTCATATATGAGTGATGAATGTATCTTGACTTGATGTCTTAATGTCTTGAGTTGGTAGACCTAATGTTGGTAGCCTCTTCATAAATGAATGAATGAATCTCTTGAACGGTAGTACTTATGTTGGTAGCCCTTCTATAAATGACTAATGAGGCATTTTAGACTATGACTTGAACCGGTAGACCTAAAGTTGGTGCCCCTTCATGATGATTGTAGAACCTTATGTGAATGTAAAAACCATGAAATCGGTAGCCCTAATGGTGGTAGCCCTTCTCATGTGTGAAATGATGAAACTTGGACTGGTAGGCTTAAGGAACCCGTAAATGAAGAATCGGTAGGCCTAAGGCACCTTTCCATAGGGATTTAATGAGCTATCCTTATAATGTACCATGACTGGGTAGGCCAAAGGGCACCCTCTCATGTGTAATAATGTTAACGAAATAAACTACTCTATGGGAACTAAGGCTAACCACCGAGTGGATATGGTTAAGATGGTGGCTCTTCCCAATGTTAGGCAAGAGTCCAATGAACATCTTTGGATATCCCATAAACTATGTGCCTACATAGGATGTGTACTAGTTCTACCCTTGGCAAGTAGAACACCTTTCTTCGGTGTAGGGTTATATGACACCGGATTCCATGAGTTAGCTATCATGGTCTATGTGGGTTAAATGCCTATTCCCATCATGTGAGATGAGCACTCTAGTTACTTGATAGGTACTACAAAGTGTAGGTAGTAGTATGGGATGCTATCTATACATTGCACGAGTAGGCTTTGAAGGTACTATAGTGAGTTCTCTAAGCCTTAATGGCTAATGAATGAAAGTCCTCTAAATGCATGAATGTGTCCTAAATGATTCTAATGAAGAATGTTGACTTATTGTTTAAAGGAAATGATTGAATGAATAGCTTATATTGATGAAATCAGTTAGTTGGCATATTGTATTAAAATGTAAAGGTTCTTGTCTATTGTAGCCTTGAGGAATGCCTAGGTGTGTATAAAGAGGTTGTATGGGCAGTCATTTCATATCTTACTTAGGTGTGTCTAAGGGTAACTTTAGATAAAGATCCTAGTATGGTGAAATGACTTAGTTGATGAATGTGCTTATGTGTTTTATATTGATACTAGTTGAGCATGATTTCTTGTGATGTGAAGCATGATAAATGGTGGATTAACTTTTAGTGATCCTAATGTGGCACCTTGGTATGAGTGGTGGTATGGGACGCTACCCATACATTGCACAAGGTGTAGTATGAAGGTTACTTGAGGTGGAGGCTAAAGGTAAAGGCAAAGGGTTATATGTGGTTTTGACTAAATATGAATTAGGTGACTATGTATTATGGTTGTGACTTATATTATGGCTCCTGTATCAATGTTCATGAAGTTTTACTCAAATGGCATAAAAGCATGACTTTCAACTCAAATGTCCCTTTTTGAGCATGTCTTTGCATGGTCATCATACTTAGTACATCTAATGTGCTAACCCCATTCTTTTCCCTTTTTACCAAAGTGTAGGCTTTGGAGATGTTGGTGTTCTATGCTTGAAGGATAGGTCTCTAAGGTGCTTGAAGATGAAGACTTGGTGAGTCCTCATAGTTTTGAGGACAAACCCATGGTGTTTCCTTTTTGTGTCTTTTAGTTTTGTTAAACTTTTGTATGGGCTAAGTCCCAATGTTGTATTCAAAATATTAGATGGTTTGAGACATAGTGTATAAAGTCTAGAAAGTCTTCCGCTTACTATTTAATGAAAATGTTTTGGATTATAAAGAAAGTTTTTAATTCTTCTCTAGTTTTAAGTATCTTATGCAATGAATGATCTATGAGGCTTGTATAAGACCTCTTCGAGGTCGAGTACGCCGTGTTACGACTAGCAGGTGCTCTTGGGTCGTGACAGCTAGGGGCCAGCAATGGTTCTCGAATGCCGGCCACATCTAGGGTATAGGCTCTGGGAATGACAGTAAGGGTAGAAATAAATTTTAAGCGACAATAAAATAATGAACAATGAAGAATAGGTGGATGAAAACTAAAAAGTATATATACAATAAAAGATTCCTCCCAAAATATGGAAGTCACAAGTATAGAGCTTCTAAACCAAATGAGTACAAGTCCTAGAAGCAGACCCAAAATACAAGTCTTATCTCAAAAAGTTAAAGACTAGCCAACAAAATACAGAGAGATACAGGTAAGTGTAGGAATCCATAGCCTTACCCTCTTCTCTAAAATGAAGCTACAACAAGCTCGAATCTTAGCTATCGTAAGAGGTGCTTAGATACATGTCACGAAATAGATATAGTGTGTAGCATAGGTACTAAACCAACAAGTACTCAGTAGGCCTCACAAGAACAACGAGAAAAAAATAAAAGAAATAAGAAATGCTAGAGTAAAACATCTACAAAGGTCAACAGACTATAATTTGAACGAGATGCACATATGTGCATTAAGGACAAAGAAGAAATAAGTACAACTAACTATTATTAGATGGCTCCCCATAAAACGAGAAGGTACACTCACGCGCTAGTTTAAATAAACACCCGAATAGACCCTCGTAAGCTTGATAGGTTCATAAAAAGGCTAACACTGCTAAGAGCACAACTCTGTCAGTCTATATAAAGAGAAATCCTAGCCTGGACCTTGAATCAAAGATAGCCTTCGAAGTAACCAATAAGAATATATAGAGACAAGTATTCTACGGTAGACCTCGAATTGCATATAGCCTCCATAAGGATAAATAAGTTCATCAAATCTAGAGATTGCATTACCTAGATCTCGAACCGTCGATAGGCCTCCAAAGTAACCAGTAAGATCTTGTCAAAAGGTATTAACTCTGTAGAGTATAAAAGAGTCAGGATCATGGACTGCAACTATAGATTTGATGCCAGACCTCAAATATATGAATATAATAGCTGTGGAATCATCCCATATAAAACGATTATGACAAAAACCTCCTAGAACGATGTCCACTTCTAAGTAATTATTACAATACTGAAAGCTAGACCAATACTTGTGCTAAATAGTCAAGCAAAGTTCGATACCTCATCCCTAAACCAAAGTGCCATAAAAAAAGGGATCAATGGATAGAAGATTATCATATTTGAGTCAACGCCTAATATAAGGTTCATTTTATTAGACATGAGTATGCTACACAAGTCTGAAAGGAGATTAGCCATCCAAAATGACATTCGAACAAAGTTAAGGCCAAGTAGCTCCAAGTAATGCAAGTCCATGGAAAACACTGCTCTAAGCCTTGACAAAGGCAAAAATGCACAAATAAACCATTAATCACAACAACTAAGGCATAACAAAAGATAAGAATGATCACAAATCACAACTGATATTCCTCCAAATCCTTAAAACCTGACAATAGCCTACAAATGGATTCAAGGCAAATTAACATAGTCAACTAGGTATTTGGTCCAAATTCACACATATCTTCATGCTTTCACTTAATCAAGCTCAATTGAAGGAACGTAAAGTAGTATCATACCTTTAAGCTAACCGCATGCACTTTAAATCATAACTTCATAAATTGATTTGTTTATATGCAGCAATGAAGGCTTATGAACAAGGCAAGGACATTATGATGTGAAAAAGAGTGAAAAAATTTGAAAAGCTAAAGATAAGAGAAGCTGGAGGTCGTAAAAGGAAGTCGGCCACTCGACAAGTTAGCCTACAGCTCGCCAAATCTTGAACCAAAGTAGCCCATAGATGAAGCCAACTCGGCGAGTGAAAATACACTTTTGCGTGTCGCCTAAAGGAATGAGGACATCTATCCATCTCCCTAAATTTTCATGAACAATTGGACAGATGAGTCAATCTAAAAGGCGAGATGACATGCACTTAGGTGGATCACCGAGTTGTTAGGCTATCCCGACTAATATTGCCAAATTGACTCGGTGTTGAGATTTTGGGAAGTTTTTTGGAGTATATAAATTTGGTTTTTAGAAAAGGGAAAAGGAGTTCCCAGACATTCTATTCACCAATTTTGAGAGCTTTTTCATAAGTTTACATTATAGAATACTCTTGGAGAGGATTTTAATCTTGGATTTTGATGTTTGCATAATAAAGAAACAATTTCCAATGCAAGTGTCTACGATCGTACAATACTAAAGTAACCCAACCAAGGGTTGGGGTCGAGTCCCAAGGGAGTGGTTCTTGAAAATTAGTGGTTAAGCGCAACTGTGCTAAAGCTAACTATAGCTAAAGACTTTATCAAATGAAGGATTGAAAAATTAAAGAGTTTGGCACGAGTGTCAAATATCAATGGGGGGTTTGTAAACAAGTAAAGAGCAAAATCAACAAAAAATAAAGAGATACGAATATGAAGACGGGATTCTTGGGATGTGATAGGAATACGAGCTAAACTAGACTATTGGGTACATGCTTTTGATAGTAAATTCATTGAGTATTTTTGAAGAGGCTAGACTATAGTAGGGGTAAATTCTCTCTCGAGCAACTTACCCTAAATCAACCCAGTTTCTCTCAAACACCAAGTTGCCACTTTAAGCACAGCCTCCGCCTTAGCCCACTCACTCTCTCGAGCTGAGTGTATGGGAGAAGGACTAGGGTTCACTCTCGCGAGCTGAACCTCATGTCGACCCAATCCCACTGGCTATCAATTTTGTAATCTTACTTTTACGACCTCTCTCTCGAGCAAGTCAAAAACACAAAGGTGAAATCGTATTTACAACTAGAATTTCATTAAGTTCCACCACAAGTACTAAATGAAATCACATTTACACAACAAATAAATCATCAACAAAAAAGACCCAACAGATAATCTAACCCATATTCACAAAACCACACCCAAAGAATTAAGGTTTTAGCTAGACATGTAAAAGAGATAAAAAGTTATACCAATCTCAGTTTCCATCAATGGGTATGCAAGATTAAGTCTTAAAACAGGTCAAGAGTGAAGAATCCACAAGACCCAAGTCCAAAATCTTGGAGTTGAAACCCTTGAATCTTCAAGCTCTTCAAAAACCCTCTCCAAACTTAGAAAGAATATTGTCTCTCAAAACTTTATTCTAAAATTAATACAACTAAAATTGACTACTAAGAATGAAAGCTAAACTAGTATTTTAGTTTTCAGAAAATGTGCTGCGAAGGAGCCATTCGGCACAGTTAGTCGAGATCGTTGATACACTCGGCGATACGCCCTTTGTTCTACTGCATCGCCTCTCAACTCTTACCTTCAGCATCTTTGCATCCTTAATCATTGGGCAGTATAGTACTGCTTCACGGAACTGCTCATTGGAAAAATGGCGAGGATAAGACCTTTTGGCGACTCGCCGAATGGGTTCGGCGATTCTCAGATCATCATCTCTTCGTTCTTTCAGCTACCTTTGTTTCGTTTTGCTAAGTAGTGTTTATGCTTTCCCTCAAACACCAAATACCTGAAGCTTAAGGGTTTTAATTATATATTGAGACAAAATATGGACACTAATTCTATCAAAACATAGCCCTAAATGAGTCCAATTTGTGGACTCATCAACACCCCCAACTTAAACTTTTGCTTGTCCTCAAGCATACTCAAGTTTAACAGTTCAAAAAGGGGTCTCGAACAGTGCTACACAAAACTCAATCATGAATGCACACAATAAGACTCAGTTTACATATGCAAAGATCAAATGTGCACTCAAATATTCAAGTTGTGACTCACCAGTATGAAAGAATCTCATGCTCACAATACTTGGTTCAAATGCAAGTTCAAGCTCAACCAAAGTGTTCAGAAGCCCTCACAAAAGGAATGATTCCATATTCACACACAGTGGTTTGCAATTGAAAGCTTCAGAATCAAATGCAACGCCCATACTCACAAAGATGAACACAATGCATACTTTCACCCATAGGTTTGCCCGTATTTTCCGATCAACATTTGTTTCAACTCACTCAAGATCAAAAATGTTTTTTCAAGGCTTGTAATAGGGCTGAATGCAAAGGTATGGTCATTTTGGCTTAGTGACTTTTATCCTCATGACATGTGGTATTTACAACACTTCTTTTCCTCTTCCTTCATCAGTTTTGCTAGTGCTCATAAGTCATCCCATTATTCACTTCCAATGGATTTTTTGAAACACCATTTTCTTTATATTTTCATACTTTATTCCTCAACCCCTTCATTATTTTTCTTTTTCTTTCACTCTTTGCTCTTTTTTTTTTTTTTTTTTTTTGTATGGAGGGGTTCAATTTTTTTTAAACCATGGGTAAGAGGGACTTTCTTGCACTTCTTAATTTACCCTTTCTTTTCACCACACCCCTAAATTAGGCTTTTTTACGGGTAATGGATAAAGAAAGGTTATGATTTCATCAAGTTTCTTCCAAAGAAAGGTAAGGCTCAAGGGGTGTTACAAAGAGATTCACACATACTCACAAGGTAGGCCACAAAGAGGTATATGTCAAATTGGCTCACACTCTTTAAAGTTACCTAATATCATATCAAGTGATAGCCTTACTTAGTCGACTGGACCAACGGGGCAAATTCTAGGATCTATCATGCATGTTTCAAAGTAAGCTCATCACAATAGGAATTGACACTACATTCAAACAAGACTCCACACTTTTGCTAGTGTGCAATGGTAATCACAAGATACTCAATTCGATACTACGCTAGTCATAATGAGATGCAAAAAGTTCACATATTATCTATGCAACTTCATTTGGCCTCATCGTAGCTGCAAATACATGTTCGTTCCATTAAGAGCACTATTCAAGTCATCGGTATTGATCGGAACCGAGACGCAAATTTTGCAAAAGAACAGCCACATTCAATCACATAAGGGGTGGCAAAATTTTTTTGGAAGGGTTAAAATCAATTTGCAATTTAAAATACGGAGCCACAAGCTCAAACATCCATAAAAAAGCAGTGGAAATAACACAGTAATAGCTCACAACCCAAAATATATAATCAAAATAAATATGCACAAAGGCGTGCCTCACCTTACCACAAACAAAAATCATTTGTCCTCAAATGCGAATGAAAGTATCCACAAGTAAAAGTAAGTAATACAGAAAGGGAGGTAAAGAAAGGTCGTGTCTACACAATCGCTCCATCTGTCGGGCCTTTAGTGCCCGGTGTAGTGCTTTGAATATGGGCATTAGTGCCCGGAGTAACCTCAAAAGGAATAGCAGAGCCAAATCCACCAGGAGCTTCTGTGGACGTCTCAGTCAGTGATGTCTGGGTCACCGACTGCACAACCATCTCCACAAGATTTGGCAAATCTCTTAATATTCTCTTATCTCGGCTCTCTCTCATCTCCTCCTCATGTACTACTATCAGCTCTTCGTCAGTCTATGCATCCAACACCTCATTTGCTGTTCTACCCCTCTGCACATCTCCAGTGGTAGCTAGAAGAATCGCCAAGGTCTCAGGAGCATCCTCATCATCTACACCCTGCATCAATGAAGTGAAGTTGGTAGACTTCAAATAGTCTACATCCTTTCTCAAATCTTCTACTTTGGCTTTTAAAGAAAAAACCTCAGATTTTTCCCCCTGTTTTCTATCACAAGCACTAACTATAGTAGCCAAATCATCAACAGAGGCCCTAAAGGGGGTCAGTGTAGCCAAGATAGCACTGTCAATCATCCCTAGGATGGATCTCTCCACTCGAGTGGCCCTCACATCAGTTGAATAGGCCAGATTCCCCATTTTCAGGATCATCGCCTAAGTAATCTTGGCGGGTTAGGAGGATGATGAAACACCAGGGACCTGTGAAGAAGAGAAAGGGGCAAGTGTACCTGAAGGTTTATAGGCCGGAGTCGGTGAAGATGTCTATGCTTGTAACCTGTCAACATGGACCTCTGGAAAGTATCTACCAGAGTTGCTCTCCTTGTATCAATCTTCTCCATGTGTACTCATCCTCAATACGCCGGATGTCAGTGGAGAAAGACAAGGTGATCTCAAAATCCCTTGTAGTGTCCCGAGGTACTCCAGCATGCTAGCACAACTCAGTGATCAAGATTAGAAATGGTAAGAAGTTAGCTTCTATATGGCTCTCATGACCATCTACTGTGAAATCAGCAGTCCCAGGTCAATGTGTCTCCTAGACATGATAGAACCAAGGCAAGCTGCCTTAGGATGGTGTAAAATGGACTCATTCTAGGATAGCATTATGGTGTTGCTGATGAAGCCCAACCATAACCTGGTAGCAATGTTAAAGTCCTTCTTCTCAATAGGGGCTCCTGCCTTGATCCGTCTCGGGGTGATGTCATAAATCAAAGGAGTCAACCAGGGTGATGTCATAAATCAAACGAGTCAACCAATCCTTTGAATCATCTAAGGACTGAACAATAGGCAACCCCTCTTAAGGAAGTACAGAGTGTAGCGGTCTACCCAATACAGTGTTAATATACTCGCTGTGGCACTCATCTTCCTTGTCTCTGACAATGATCGACTTTACCAGTATAAACTCACTTGCCTTCTTCTTGTTCTTGGGCACCAACTCCCCATAACCTGTGTAAAATTCCTTAACCTAAGAAGGAATGTAAGGGCCTCGGGGTCTTGTGAACTGCTTAAACTCATGGTATCGGAGGGTGTCAATCATATCGGGATACTTGCCTTCCTAGCCCTCCATAGATAATAGTTTCTCATCTAGGATGGTCCATACCCCATAACCTTTCAATCAGTTCAGCAGTCTAGGTGGCGGAATGATAGGGGGTGCAGGGTCACTGGAGGTGTCTGAGCTGGCACTGAATCTATTTCAGGAGGGGTGGCATCTGCAGGAACTCTGGTGGGCGAGGATTGAGATCTAGCCTGGCGTCTACTCCTTCGATGAGTCAAAGGCTCTTCATCTTCTAGTTCAAAAAATTCCACCTATGTTTCAATAGCTACTCCTTTCCTAGCTATGTGCTTCTTCCTTTTGCCTTTATCTCCCAGTGGGAGTTCTTTTCCTTTCCTCTTTGGAGGATTTGACCCCCTTTCGTTTATGGTTATTCCCTTCGCTTTCTTCTGAGGTTGCGTGGTTAGATTTATAAGTACCATATCTGTAAAAGATCAGAACAAATTAGGAGAAAATAAAACATAAGCACAGAAAATCTATTGTAGATAGACTCGCCGATCCATTTGGCTAGCTAAGTCGTGCTTGCAGAAGGGATTGGCTAAAAAATTATGGGAAGTCGGTGATAGAAAGGCCCTTCGGTGAATTGACGACTACGTTCGGCCAGCAAAGGTTTGTCCACCAAAAGTTACAGTGCAAGAAGGGTTTCATGGGTGCAAATAAAGAGCGATCAAGAGTACTCTCAGCGAGTCGCCCAGTGCTTTCAGTGACCTCAGGCCTCTCACCAAAAGTTACAGACTCAAATCACCAATTTAACATGAAATTATAAGCAAGATGAAGACATTAGGTAAAACACCTAGTAATTCGATGAGCTCAACCCAGCTCACCGAATGGCCTAACGTGCCCATTTTCAATCCACCTTCTCGAATTCAACCCCGCAACCCTCGAACACAAAATTAAAGCATGCACTAATAAACAAGACTCGTACTGCCCATCACCCCGAGATACTTACATTTTTCCTAGTTTTGCCAAATTTGGACATTTGACAATATTTACTCTTAAGAGTGGTGTTACCCGCTCTATCATTGAGCAGTTTTCATCATTTAGCACAAAATGTGCTACTCAAACTTCACCCAATCAATCTAAACAACACACAACCACAACCCAATACAATTTCATTCATTTAAAAGCACAAAAATTATGAGCATTTGATGATCAAAACAATATGGGCAAGATTTTCAAATTAAAATTGGCGTTTAAGAATCCTAACTCTATCAGAGAGTCCCAGCACACAATAACATGGTACGATCATTGCAAGTGAGTACAAAATTTTTGAATGTAAACTTGAGATTCGAAAACCAACCCTATATGCTGATTAAAACATGATTGAAAAGCTAGGCGACAAAGAAATCCTAGTTTCGAGCACCAATCAACAACTAAAATACTAATGGAATATAAAATTATTGAAAATACTACCTTGGTATGAGTTTGTGATGTTCAAAGGTGAGGGAAAGTGAAGAAGTTCAAATTCTGAGACCATTGGCCATTATCAACCGTCGAGTTCACGTCCATTTGGCGACATTAGTCGCACTCACCGATCCACTAGGTGACACGTCGAGTGGTCACTTGGGTCGCCGAGTTTTACAGGATCTTCATCCAAATTGAGGGTCCAAATATCGATCTAAATCATGGTCGCCGAACAGCTTCTTAAGCTCGCCGAGTTTGACAAGCTTAGAATTAAGCTTGTGTTGAGCCAAAGGCAGGTCAACTCGGACACGCCGACCTTTTCAGCGATACGCTGACTGAACAGTTTACTCTCTACTTTGTACTTTCCAAACAATTTCCACATTTAAACCTGCACAACCAGCACACCATTATTTATAAAAGCAAACTAAAGCATTTAAAGGGTTTTAGGTTGCCTCCCAAATAGTGCCTTAGTTAACATCGTGGCACAACGCAAGTCACCATTCAATCTTCATTTTTGGGGTTAGCCATATTATCACTAGGCAAACCCCTGTTTTTCTACGAGTGGAGATGAGGCAACGCATGACCCAGAGGGTTTTCAAGCAGTTGGACAACTCTGGAATGAGACCAAATCATTCGCTTCATCCCTTCAATGTTTTCTTTTAATTCATCTTGCCCTCTATCTTGCTCAATCACCTTGCAGAGAATGGTTGAGACCATTCCCTCAATGCGTTTAATCTTATTGTCCTTGGGACTTTTTCTCTCATGAGGAGAGAAATATTTATCCTTCCTCTTGCACTGAATATCGATCTTCACCATCTTTTTGACCAACTCATCCATCTGAGTCAACATGATACCCTTTTCTATTTATTGGTTCATTTTAGCCATGTTGTCAACCAGTTGGACTGCCCTTACATATGGTTGTTTTGCAATACCACACCAGAATGAGTTGGTTGACCAACCTCTTTTTTTCGAGGCCAAGACCTCTGTAGAAGAAGTCAAAGAGGATTATGTCAGAATGTCATGAATTGGGCATTGAGTGATCAGTTCTTTAAACCTTGCCCATGCCTTGTGGACCCTTTCACCCTCCAATTGCTTGATAGTTAGGATATGATCCCGAATCATCATTACCACTAATGGAGAAAACTCCATTAGCTCGCAAGTGTTGATTGATATATTCACCTCCTCTACTTTTGAAGAACAAATCATCAAAACAAAACTAAAAATAAAGTTAGTAAAACTACGACTATCAAAAGTAAAATAGGTCTTAACCAAAAATTTTCATGTAACACAACTCCAAGGCATCGATGCCATTTTGATGTTTGTGTAATCAAGACACAACTTCCAATGCAACTGTCTACGATCGTACAATAGTAAAGTAACCAAAGCAAGGGTTGGGGTCGAGTCCTAAGGGAACGGCTCTTGAAAATTTGTTGTTAAGTGCGAAGTGCTAAAGCTAACCATAGCTAAAGTCTTTATCGAATGAAGACATGATAAATTAAAGGGTTTGACACGAATGTCAAATATCAATGGAGGGTTTGTAAACAAGTAAAGAGCAAAATAAACAAAAATATAGAGAGATACGAATATGGAGACAAAATTCTTGGGATGTGATAGGAATACGGGGTAAACTAGACTATTTGGTACATGCTTTTGATAGAAAATTCATTGAGTATTTATGACTAGGCTAGACTATAGTTGGGGTAAATTCTCTCTCAAGTAACTTACCCCGAATCAACTCGGTTTCTTTCGAACACCGAGTTGCCCCTTTAAGCACAGCCTTTACCTTAAAGCACTCACTCTCTCAAGCTGAGTGTGTAGGAGAAGGACTAGGGTTCACTCTCTCGAGATGAACCTCATGTCGACTCAATCCCACCGGCCATCAACTTCGTAATCTTAGTTATATGACCTCTCTCTCTCGCATGCCGAAAACACAAAGGTGAAATCATATTTGCAACTACAATTTCATTAAGTTCCACAAAAAATACTAAACTAAATCACATTCACACAAAAAATAAACCATCAACAAGTAAGACCCAACAGATAATCTAACTCATATTCACAAAAATCACACCCCAAGAATTGGAGTTTTAGCTAGACATATAAAAAAGATAAAAAGTTATACCAATCTCAGTTTCCATCAATGGGTATGCAAGATTAAGTCTTAAAACAAGTCAAGAGTGAACAATCTACAAGAACTAAGTCCAAAATCTTGGACTTGAAACCCTTTGAATCTTCAAGTTCTTCTAAAACCCTCTCCAAACATATAGAGAATATTGTCTGTCAAAATTCTATTCTAAACTTAATACAACTAAAATTGACTACTAAGAATAAAAACTGAACCAGTATTTAAAGTTTTCAGAAAATATGTTGTGAAGGAGCCATTTGGTGCAGTTAGTTGGGATCACCGATACACTCGGTGATCTGCCATTTGGTCTCATTCATCGCTTTCAACTCTTGCCTTCAGCATCTTCGCATCCTAGATCATTGGACGGTATCGTATTGCTTCACAAAACTGCTCAGCGACACGCCGACTACTCTATTTCACCATCGATTTGACCTTTTCCTTCAGGGCTCAGCACATTGGAACAAAAGGCGATGATAAGACCTTTTGGCGACTCGCCGAACGCGTTCGGCGATTCTCAGATCACCTTTTCTTCGTTCTTTCTGCTGCCTTTGTTCCTTTTTGCTAAGTAGTGTCCAAGCTTTTCCTCAAACTACAAATACGTGAAACTTAAGGGTTTTCATCAGATATTGAGAAAAAATATGCATTTGAGGACTAATTCTATCGAAACATAGCCCTAAATAAGTCCAATTTGTGGACTCATCAGATTTGAGGATTTAGGATTCTAGTTTTACTTTGCGTTTAGAATTGCAAATCGTTACAAATCAGATGGATATTGTTTTTGGTAACGATTTCTTACTTTTTTCTATGTTTGGCTAAAACCCCTCATCTTAGGGGTGTGATCATATAATAGAATACATAAATTAGCTTATTTGTATTGTCAATTTCTCAATTTAGTGTTGCTTTAAAATGGGTTCAATTGTTTATTGATGTTTTCATTTATAAATTGAACTTGCAAATTCAGTTTTAGCTTAGCACTCTATGCTTGCTTGAGAAAGTCTCTTAGAGTAGATTGAACACTTGATAGTTGTATTCTTTTGTTTCTTTACAACCCAACTTGAAATAGTGGGTTTAATTAAGGAATTGGTTTGCTTTGTATTGCTAAGATTTTTGACATTCGATAGAATTCACTCGAAACATGATAGTTGATTGAGAAATGGCTATCACAATTACAACCTATCCTACCCATTGAGATTCAACAACTTAAAGCAATTAATAATTACCAATTTAGTGAAATTAGTATTCGATTTATCACATTCCTAAGGTCCTCTCTCTAATAGTTCAAATCCCGTGTTAATTGCATTTTTTTAACATTTGGTTACTAAATCCCCCTTTGATATTGATGATTGAATGTATCTGATTTACTTTATGTAGCATAACCTTTTACTTCTACAAAAGATTAGAATAGTTCCTTACTTCGTAATTGAATTATTTATCGTATCACTCCTTGTGGGATCGACCCCAACTTATCATTGGGTTTATACATGTTAGAGACCTCCTACACTTTGAATTTGAAGAAGTGTAGTTGAGTGTTATTAAAAAATTGCACCGTTGCTGAGAGGTGGTGATTATAATTCTTTTATTGAAGTGTTTTTTTAGCTAATTTTGTTGTAGTAGAATTTTTTTATTTGTGTTATTATTGATTTCTATAAATCAGGTGAAGAGATGAGTGTGAATGGGAGTAATTCAAGTCAATTTGGGAACAATGATGACATTGGAAATTCACATGATGTAAATGTGTATCAGTTGGGAAGTGATGGTGCCATTTGATTGCCTCCAAAAGTGGGCAATACGGTGTTTCATGTGACCAATACTATGTTGTAGTTGTTGGAAACTAAAGGTCTCTTTAGGGAACTTGCTCATGAGGACCCTCATGATCACATTTGCAATTTTATGGATGTGTGTGGATCATTCTCATTCAAAAATGTCACTCAAGAGTTAGTACAACTCCGGTTGTTTCCCTTTTCTCTAATAGGGGAATCAATGAAGTGGTTGAACAATCTACCAAGATAATCTATCACTTTATGGGAGGAGCTCAAAAAAGTGTTTTATGAAAGAGTTTTCCCTCCCTCAAAGATAGTGAAGTTGAGATATAATATTCAGAACTTCAAGCGTATTAATGGTGATTCTATCCTTAAAACATGGTTAAGAAGTTGCTTCTCCAATGTCCTACCAATGTGTTGCAAGACAATATGCTCGTGTAATACTTCTACCGGAGTGTTGAAACTATCAACAACAGTGTTGCTGAACAACTTATTCAGGGTGGTATTATAAGACAGTATTTTGTGGTGTCATCGATGTTGCTTGATGATATGACCAAGATTAATGGAGCATAGTATACAAGGGAGGATCAAGTGTCTCTTTTGAATTTTTGGTTGACGAGAGAGCAATTGGACTAGAATCAAGAGTGTGATGAAAATATGACCAAGATGATGACCCAATTGGTTTTATTATTAAAGCACATCACAATAGGTGGTAAAAAGGTTGTGACTGCCATTGGTTATAGTAGTTAGTTGAGCACATATGAAACACAATTTGAGACCATGTACAACAAAGAGTTATTTTTTTATCGAACCAAGCGGGCGGTTTTCTTAGGATCTATCCAAGGCCGGGGGGAATCAAGGTTGTAAAAGAGGTTGTGATGATGGTTCAAGAGATAGGGAGCGAGATTGGCATGATATGGATATGAATTAGAGAGAAAGAGATAGTGATCAAGATTTGTATGTGCCTCTTCATGATCATCCCAAACACAAAGAACAAAATGCCGATCATGTGGGCTTTCTGACGAAAGATATGCTTGATCTTATCCAAAACAAGGTGGAAGGATCAAATAAGGTACTCAAAGAAATGAAGACTGATTTCTCCACATTAAACCAAATGGTTACCTCTCACTCAATGTCTATAAAGCAACTTGAGACCCAAATGGACCAGATTTCAGTGCATTTAATTCCAAGACAAAAATGGGATTTCCCAAGTGATACCATAGTGAATCCGAAAAATGTAATTGTACAATCCATGGCCGTTGTAACCCGGAGTGGGAAAGTTATGGAATGTAATCCAAATTCAAGCAAACGCAAATTCGTTGTTGTTGAAAATGATGAAGAATTGAAAAAATAAAACTCCACTAGGGTTGATGATGCACCGTAAAGTGTAAACCCCTGTAATGCTAAAAGTCAAATGTGGGGGTTGAACCTCCATTGGTACTTATAAAGCCACTACCCAAAGTTGCTCCACATTTCTTCAAAGGTTGAAAAGAAGGGATGAAGACGTACAATTCCAAAAATTTATGTCCATCTTCAAGATTCTTCCAATAAATCTTCGCTTGGTGGAGGCATTGTTACGAATGTCTATGTTTAAGAAAGAGTTTGTCACAAATAAGAGAAGCATGGACTTTGAGACAATTTAGGTCTCCCATAGTTGTAGTGCTATTATAACGAATAATGTGGTTGTCAAGAAAGATGACCCAAGGGCATTTACCATTCCTTGCACTATCGGTATGTTTCAATTCGATAAAGAATTGTGTTATTTGTGGGATAGTATAACCTTGATGCCCTATAACATTTCCAAACAACTTTGTCCAGGTGAGCTTAAGCCTACCACTATGCACCTTCTCATGGCTGACCGTTCTATCAAGCTCCCCATTGGCATTCTTCATGATGTTTTGGTGAAGGTGGATGAATTTATATTTATAGCCAATTTTGTGATCCTTGACTGCGAGATTGATGCTGAAGTTCCTATTATTCTTGGTAGGCCATTCTTGGCTACCAAGAAAGCTCTTGTTGAAGTGGAAAATTGTGAATTGAAGTTTAGAGTAAATTGTGAGAAAGTGAATTTCATTATTTGTAAATCAATCAAGCAACCAAGTGACCTCTATCTGATATCGGTTATTGATATAATTGATGAAGCGGTTGCTAGTGTGAGTGAAGTCTCATGTGTTGGTGAATCTTTGGTTGCTTTCCTCTTGAACTATGATGGGGAGGAAATTCAAGATTATTATGTAGTGGTGGCTGCTCTATTGAGTTTAGATTCTTATTCTTAGATCCCTTTCAAACTTGATATCGATTTGAAGAATAGAGAAAGTCCTCCCGCAAACCCATCTATTTAGGAACCACCAAAGCTATAATTGAAGGTACTTCCACCTTACCTTCGTTATGTGTTCTTGGGAGCCAATAATACTCTACCCGTTATAATTGCCACGAATTTGGTTGAATGGCAAGTGCAAGAACTTGTTAGTATGTTGAAGAGGTTTATCAAAGTTATTAGGTAGATAGTTGCTGACATCATGGGAATCCCTCCCGATATTTGTACTCAGAAGATTAAGTTGGCTAGTGATTGTAAGGCAAGTATTGAACATCAAAAGAGGTTGAATCATCCAATGAAAGAAGTCGTTAAAAGAAGTAGATTATCAGATGGCTTGATGTGGCATTTGTCTACCCTATTACGGAGTAATTGAGTTAGTCTCGTTCAATGTGTTCTGAAAAAGGTGGTATAGCCGAGGTCCCTCATGACAAAGGGGAGCTTCTTCCAATGCAATCGGTTACCAGTTAGCGTGTATGTATGTTTTACAAAAAACTAAATACGTAGACCGAAAAGGATCATTTCCCAATGCTCTTTATTGATCAAATGCTTGATAGACTTGCAGGATGTGGATGGTATTATTTCCTAGATTGATACATCGGCTATATTAAAATTTCCATTGCACTAGAATATTAAGAAAAGACTACATTCACATGTCCTTATAAGTAGCTTGCTTTCATAAGAATACCTTTTGGGTAATATAATGCACCAAAAACATTTCAATGGTGTATGCTCTCTATTTTCTCTAATATGGTAGAGGATTCGATGGTGGTTTTCATGGATGAGTTTTTGGTTGTGGGAGAAACATTTGAAGCATATCATGAGCACTTTGGTAGAGTTTCACGACGATGTGTCGAAACAAGCCTTGTAGAAATTTCATTTCATGGTTTGGGAAGGTATTGTGTTGGGGTACAAAATTTCAGGAGAAGGCAAACAAGTTCATAGAGAAAAAGTTGAAGTTATTGTAAGTTGCCTCCTCCTATCTCAATAAAAGGTGTTACAAGTTTCTTAGGTCATGCAGTTTTCTATTGGAGATTCATAAAAGTTTTTTCTAAGATAAATCATCCTATTTTCAAGCTACTTGAAAAGGAAAGCATATTCAAGTTCAATACAACTTGTGTCAAGGCATTTTTGTGTTTAAAAGAAAAGATCATTTCAACTCCTATCATTGTTGCTCCAGATTAGAGTATTCCATTTGTGTTAATGTGTGATGTGAGTCGTATAGCTTTGGGGGTTGTGCTTGGCCAATGCAAGGGAAATTTGTTTCACTTGGTCTACTATGAAAGCAAGACTTTAAATGTAGCTTAAAAGAAATACACCATCACTGAGCAAGAATTATTAGCCGTTGTGTATTCTTTCGAGATATTTTGAGCTTATATTTTGGGGACTAAAGTGGTGATACACATCGACCATGCCACAATCTGTTGCTTAATGGCTCAAAAAGATGCAAATTCAAGGTTGATTTGATGGGTCTTTTTGTTACAAGAGTTTGACTTTGAGGTTAAAGATCGTAAAGGGTGTGAGAACCAAGTGGCGGGCCAGTTGTCGAGGCTTTAAACGAATGTTGTTGTTTCCAGTGAGAAAGATATTAAAGAAGATTTTTTCGATGAGTCAGTGATGGGTGTGTAAAATTGTACTCCACCTTGGTATCCCGATTTTTCAAATTATGTGGTGTTTGGGATTATTCCTTATAGGCTAAATTTTTACCAAAGAAAAAGGTGTCTTTTCAACGTGATGAAGTATTTTTTGGATGAACCTTATCTATTTTGGGAGTGTGAAGACCACATGATTAGAAGGTGCGGAAATTGAGGTAGAGGCTATTCTTGATGCTTGTGATGCATCACTAGTAGGTAGACACCATAGTGGAGTACATACAACTACAAATGTTCTTTAAAGTGGTTATTTTTGGCTGACATTATATAGAGATGTGAACTTCCTTGTTAAGAAGTCTGTGCAATGCCAAAAGCGAGGAGGAGTATCACAAAGGCACGATTACCTTTCACTCATTTTCTAGAGGTAGATTTGTTTGATGTTTGGGGAATAAATTTTACGGGCCCTTTTGTGAGTTTCTATTAAAACAAATGCATTTTGCTAGCTGTCAATTATGTCTCCAAATGGATAGAGGCGGTGGACTTACAAAATAATGAAGGGAGAAGTATGGTCCGATTCATCAAGAGGTACATTTTCAATAGGTTTTGCACTCCACGTTCAATCATTAGTGATGAGGGGTCTCATCTTTGTAGTCGTATGTTTGCATCATTGCTAAAAAAGTATGGAGTCAAGCATAAAGTTTCTAGTCCTTTTCATCCACAAACAAGTGGGCAATTGAGTTGTCAAACCGAGAAATCAAAGGAATTTTAGCCAAGGCAGTAAATGCAAATTGAACAGATTGGTCCCGAAAGTTAGATATTTCTCTTTCGGCATATAGAATTGTATTCAAAACTCCAATTGGTCTGTCCCTGAATCAATTGGTATTCGGTAAGTCTTTTCATCTATTTGTGGAACTTGAGCATAAGGTATTGTGGAACTTAAAGGCCCCTAAGCTTGAATTAAGAAAATGCATCAAAAGATAGAGTTGATCACCTCTATGCATTGGAAGAGTTTCAGCTTCGTGCGTATGAGAGTTCAGTCATGTATAAGGAAAAAAAGAAGAAATGGCAATAAGGTCCAGTCAAAATGGTCGGGACCATTCAAACTGAAGGTGGTGTTCATTGATGGGGCAATAGAAGTTGAAAGTACAGATGGGTCAGTGTTTAATATGAATGAACAAAGTTTAAAGCTATACTTTGGAGAGTGCCTAAATGCAATAGTGATTGATGTAGTGTTTTTGGATGATGATTGAATGCATTTCCACGTCATGCCACATGTTAACTAAGGCACTTGTTGGGAGGCAACCAAATTTTTAGTTTTTGTTATTTGAATAATGTCTTTTGGATATGCAGGTTGGAGTTCATTTCTTGAATAAAGGCAAATGGGCGAGGGGATGGTTTAATCAGTGAGTCGCAGACTTGACCCTTTGATTGCTCAAAGGCATCACAAAAGGGAAGTCAAAATGAGGAATGTTCTGTAATTTTGGGTACCTCATGGATCATAAGGCGAGTCGCTGCATTTATTTGGCGGTCTCAAATTTCATCACCTTTATCTCCCTTTGAAAGACCCCAGGTTCTATAAATTTATGCAAGTTGATGTCTTATTAGTGAGTTACTGAGTGCCTCAGTGGCTCTCGAACAGATCACCGATTAGTGTGCTAACTGAATAGTCATTTCTCTTCTGATTTTTGTTCTAATTCAAACTTCACCCTCTCATTCATTAAAGCTTACTCTACACCCAATTATTTTAGTTTCTATTTTACATTGACAACACTGTTCAGTATTTTTGGTGGGGGTGAAGGTTTCTTGATACCTAGCCTCTTGGTGTATTTTGGTTTTATTTCATTCATTAAGATATTTTGTTGTTGTGTTGTTTTTTTTCTTTTGTTTGAAACTTCTCCATGCTGCTTTAAATTATGAATGTTGGTTTTGATTTATTGGTAGCTGTTTTGCTTGCTTGATCGTAAATGTTGCAAATGTTCTCTTGAAAATTTGAGTGTCAGTTGTGGTCAATAACGATGACTTGAATAGTGCTATTGATGAATGATATGTTTGTGCAAGTCCAATGAGGCCATTTGAGTTGCATAAGTCATGTGTTAAATCTTAGCATCTCATTGTGACTAGTCCGATTGTCAAAGTGAGTCTTGAAATAATCATTGCACGCGAGTTTAACTTGTATAGTCATGATCAATAATGGTGTTGAGTCCATGTGTAGTGACACTTACTTCAAATGTGTGCATGATGATACCTAGAACATTCCAGTTGGTCCAATTGACTAGCATTGGTGAATGAAGGAAATGATCTTAAGTATAAATTTTTTAGAGTGAGCCTAACTCTTATATCCTTGTGTTACAACCTTCTGAGTGTGTCAACCTAGCTTGGCACCATTTGAGCCTAACCTTTTCTTTGAATGAAACCTTAACACAAATGGTCGTATCCTCCTCACCTAAAACTTTCGTGAAGCAGGTTTGTTTGAATATCAAACTAAGGTTGGAAGCCTAAGTTAGGGGTGTTGTAAGAATAAGTAAAGATGATGGCTAGTCATAGTTTAAAACATTTAGTGCACAACTGCGCATTGCATGTGTAAATTGAACCTTGTGCACATTTATGTTGATTCTCAAAGAGCACTATTTCTAGACATCCCTAATGGCCATATTGACCTTGTGTTTTAGTTGAGGACAAGCAAAATTTTAAGTTGGGGGGTGTTGGTAAGTAGGGAATTTAGAGTCATTTATGGCTTACTATCCAATGAATTAGTGTCCTCAATACTTATTTTGTGCTCATAACTAATGTTAATATGTTTATATGCAGCAATGAAGACTCAAAACAAGGAAAGGACATTACAATGCCAAAAAAAAGTTAAAAAGTTGGCAAACTAACTAAAAGCAAAGATGGAGCTCACAAAAGCCACTCGGCGAGTCAGCTTCCGGCCCGCCAAATCTTTTAGAAAAGTAGCCCATGGATCAAGTAAACTCGGCGAGTGAAAATACACTTCGGTGTGTCATCGAACTGAACAACGATAGCTATCAAGCTCACAAAATTTTCCAAAACAATTTGACATAGGTGTCAAGCTAAAAGGTGGGAAGATGTGCACTTCAGTGGATCGCAGAGCCATTTGGTGATCCTGACTTATATCGCCGATTGGACTCTGTGCTGAGATTTTTTGAATGTTTTTGGGAACATATAGGCTACATTTTTTTCAAAAGAGAAAAAGGAGTTCAAATTAGGGTATTCCCCAATTTTGAGAGCTTTTACGTATCTTTATATTGTTGAATACTCTAGGAGAGGATTTTGATCTTGGATTTGTGGATTTAGGATTGTAGTTTTACTTTTGGCATTGAGAATTGCAGATCGTTGCAATTAGGATGGATAATCTTTTTGGAAACAATTTCTTACTTTTTCCTATGTTTGGATAAAACCCCTAATGTAACACCCCGTAGTGTAGTAAGCTAAGTTATTGGCTAAATGTGTGGGATAGCAAGCCATGGATGAGGGCAAGGACCTGTGATACTAAGAAGTTTGTTAAAGAGAATATCTCCTGCCTTTGCAACTTGGCGAAGTGAGGTACATCACCCAAGTGATTAGGCGATTTGCCAAGGGGAACCCTCATCGCCTAAAGGGCTGCCCCCAAGGGCAAAGATGTTGGAAGTTTTGGCGAGCCAGGTTGGGGATCACCAACCACTAGGCGCATCGCCAATCTGCCCTCCCCCATCGCCTAAGTGGCCTGCTCCACTTAGTGAGCTGCTGCAAAATTTAGCGGACCAAGAGTCCACTTGGCGAGTCGCCAAGTGCCCTTCACGAGCGAAATTGGGCATGGTTGGTAGCTTTGGAGTTAAAGTCATAGGGGTCATTAGTTATTTCCCTAAATTGATACCCTATTATTCCATTCTTTCCCTAGTAAAGTATATAAGCTTTTTAGACTCATGTTACCCTCAATTAACATATTCTCTCTAGAATCTAAAGAAAACCCAAACCTTTATCCCCTCCAAAGAAAATTATCTCTTTAAAAAACTCAAGAAAAAGAAGAAGAGAGGATCAATCTAGGTCAAATAAAGATTCCATTGATTGAAGCTTGCTAGGCTTTATATCCAAGTTATGTTAAATTATTAATCTATGGATTCTTCAATCCATTGAGCCCCGTAGATTTCCCCCAATTGTAAAGATAAACCCAATTCTAGTTAGTGTTTCTTCCTATGTTGTGGGTTGTGTTGGCTTTGATTCCAATTGAGTGGATAGTACTTGTTTATGATTGATTTAGTATTTAATTATGATATTATGATAAATTTATGTGTTTTCCATGGTTAACCCTAGTCTAATTGATGAAATTGTAGTAATGTGGGTTTGTGCCATGAAAGGTGAAATTGAGGTTTTATAGATAATCTTCTAGAATTGATGTTATTAGTAGTAATTATTCAAGAATAGGAACATGTAGACATGAATTGAACTACATTATGGTATATATGATGGATCATGACTAGTAAAGTTGAAGTTGAACCTTTATTATGAATTAAGACTAGAATTGCTTAAAGATTAAGCTTGTAATTAGATTATCTTGTAATATAGATATGTATGATGATTGTAAGAAGTAAGGCTTTGAGAGTAAGGCGTGTGGTCATGAATGATGATCACTAGGGCTTTGAGAGTAAAGCTAATATGATGAACTATGAATGCTAAGGCTTTGAGAGTAAAATCTATATAAGAATAGAAGGCTAATGAATAGAATTGTGATAAAAGATCTTTACCTACCTAACCTAACTCTTGAGTGGGTGAATGCATAAAGTGATAGAATCACATGAATTAGGATTATATCCATGTTTAGTGCATGAACCCTAGGTGTGATGATTCAAAGTAGGCTTTGAAACTCAAGGAGGTAAATTATGAGATTATGTTAGTAGTAATTAAACTACTTGAACTATGAACACATCCATCTCTAGGGTAGTCATTCTCTATATGTTGATGTGATATGATTATGAATATATCCATGTATCATGTAGTCATTCTAGCTATGTTGATGTGATCTGAGCTTTGACCCTAGAAAGGGGAAGATATGATAATATGCATGTTTTATGAAGTTAGTACATGCTTTAGAAACACTTTGAGAGTAAAGTGAATATGCTCATGATATAGTTATTGTATTGTAGAAAGGTTATCTTCATACACTTTGGCATGATTATGGTAGGATGTGAAAGGTTTGTCACATATAGTCATTCTATGGTTGGAAGACTAGGCTCACCTATTGAATCTATGTGCTTTAGTATGAGTTATATGGATTGAGTATCAAGACATTCTTCCACAATTATGAACTTAAGTCAAGACTTAATGTAAACTCAATCGGACTTAATGCCTAGCACCGAGTGGATATGAATATGAGATGGAAGCTTTTACCCTAGTTGAGTCCGGCTTCCGAATGAAAGCTTTTACACTAGTTGAGTCCGGCTTTCCAAATGGGTTCCTTCTACCTTAGTTGAGTCCGGGTTCCCATGGTATGAATCTCATGAGATGGAAACCTTATACCTTAGTAGAGTCCGGGTTTCTAGTAGAAATCTCCTTATCCCATAACTATGTTCCCACATAGGTTACTTAGCTATTGGATCTACCTACGCTAATAGTATAGTTCTAACCTCGACAAGTAGGACAACCCCTTTTCGGTGTGGGGTCTTACATGGTCTATGCCGGTTAAGGCTTATGTCCCCAATATGGTAGTAGTATGAATAAGAATATGGGTTAGGAACTATGGGGACTTAAGAATCTTTACTTAGTATGGGTAAGAGTATGGGATCTAACTTATGCATTGCACAAGTATGCTTTGGAGGTATCTATGGTGTGTTCCTTCTCTGTTATGATGATCTAAGTAATGAATACGCTTATGACTTATGTTTATGATTTGTGCTTGATGGATTGTTACCTTAGTTTCCTTCCATGATATGATTGACTAAAGGTGATAGGATCCCTTTTCTGTGAGAAGTAAGTTAAAGGATAAAATCAATAGGATAAAGAGGTATGATGGCCTAAAAGTGATGTTTAGCCTAAGTGGGATTATAAGGTCTCATCTATGCATTGCACAAGTAAACTTGAAGGTTACTTATGAAGTTCTCCTATGTTAAGAGGACTTGAGTATGTACTAAGCTTATGAATATGTGGTATTTCTTATGTTGTTGAATCATGCCCATGTCCATATTATCATGTCTTATTCTTATAGACTATGTCTTGTGATGATGTCTCTTATGTTCCTGACTTATGATATTGTCCCTTACGATTATGGTAAATGTTTTATGTTGACTAATGTCTCTTATTTGCTCATGTTGATGATTTATTCTAGCTAACATATTTAGTACAATTTGTACTAACACATACTTTGCCTACATTCTCATCAAATGTAGGGTTCGAAGATTTATGTTCCATTCTTGCGGATAGGTTTCTAAGGAGCAAGGAGTTGAAAATTTTTTGAGTCCTAATAGCTTCGAAGACAAAGCCACTATTTTCCTTTATCTCTTTTATTTTCTTGTCATAAGATTATTGCATGGCCTGTGTCCCAAAGGTTTTATTCAAAGTTGAGTTTAGATGATTAAGACAAAAGTGTAGTAAGACTTTCGCTTGTTTTATAGAAAGAATTCGATTATATGGAAAATGTTTTTAAAATTTCTGCACTTTTCTATTATCTTATGTTTATGATATGCCAAGGGGCTTGTATGAGACCCCTTCGGGGTCAAGTACGCGATGTATGGTGTACCCCTGGGTCGTGACAAAGTTAGTATCAGAGAACAAGGTTTCGAATGGTTCTAGGATTGTCTCAAACCACGTCTAGTAGAATATTGTTCATAAATGTGAAGCACACCACATTTATGAATATGATGTTATTGGATTCTTAGGAAACTTCACTTTTTCATTCTCTAAGTCATGCCATAGAGTTTAATTCTATTAGGTCTTTCTCCTAATCTATGCCCTATGGTTTTTAGGTTATGGTTGATACAAGGGTAAAATCTAGGGGAAACGAGGGAGGCAATGTGGAGCAAGAGGTTCTCCAAGCTTCTCCTTATGCTCCAATTGATCCTTCGGATTTGTTGAATATGGAGTTTAGGTCTACTATCTAGTTGTTGGCTCGAACCTTGGTGGCGCAAGCCAATAGAGAGGTTATAGCTCCGGCAAACCCAATAAGGGGGATGTCTACATCTAGAGTGAGGGAGTTTTTGAGGATGTACCCTCCAGAGTTTTATCGCGCAAGGGTTAAGAAGAATCCTCAAGAGTTTTTAGAAGAGGTTTCTAAGGTGTTGGACTTTATGAGAGTCACTCCGGTAGAGAATTAGAGTTAGCTTCTTGTCAACTGAAAGGGGTTGCACAAATATGGTATGATCAATGGAAAGAGACTAGACCAGTAGGATTGGGCCCTATAGAGTGGGATGGGTTCAAGAGTGCTTTTCTAGATAGGTTCTTCCGTTTAGAGATGATAAAAGCTTTGGTGCTTGAGTTCATCAACCTTAGACAAGGTGATTTGAGTGTTAAGGAATATGCATGGAGGTTCACTCAATTGTCTATGTATGTTCCAATTCTAGTGTCCGATCCCAAATCGAGAATGAGTAAGTTTGTGTTGGGATTGTACGATTTTTAGTGATGAAAGAATGTCATATGACCATATTTGAGCATGATATGAATATCTCTCGTCTTATAGTGTATGCTCATCAAATTGAGAGAGAGAATCTTCTAGAAAATCCTAGAGAGAAAAAGAGGTTTAGGATTGATGATGATAGCTCTTCTCGTGGAAGGTCCTCCGGACAAGGTACTTCTAGGTTTCCCCCAAGATTTAGTGAAGAGAGGGTGTCTAACCCTAAGCCTCGGAGAGGGAGAGATAGTAATCATTGTTGCCAAAACCTACTTGTGCTAGGTGTGGAAAGAGACATGAGGGTATATGTTTAGCTGACACTAAGGGTTGTTATGGTTGTTGTGAGAGTGGCTACAAGATGAGAGATTGCCTGGTCCTTAGAGCTAGGGAAAGAGAGAGGAAGCAAATTGAGTCCTATGCTCTTCAAGCTAAAAATGATCGAGAGTAACCTCCTTATGTTACTACCAGTATGTGTTTTAAGAATTATCTAGATTCCGGTGTTGCTTGTCTTTTATGACTTGATATGTTTGATATGATAGATTTTTATGTTATCCTTAGTATGAATGAGCTTTATTGTTGCTTGCATGCCATAGATGATGTTTAGAAGAGTTGTATAGGCTTACTCCCAAGGGGGAGATGATGTGCCTAGATAGTAAGGTTATTGTGTGTTTATGTGTTGCCATGATTTCCTTATATGATGCATGTTCATGAAAGCTTGTGATTTAAAAGAAAATGATTTTGCATGGTTATTTCCTCATGTTGTAGTGCATTGAGTATGAGTTGCCTATTTGACTTCATGAGATGAATATATGAGCATGCCTTAGTTTGGAGTTGAAAGATTCCTCCTTGAATAAATGATTTTTGAGAGTAAATTGCTTTTAGGCTACATGAATGTATGTTGAGCATATTTTAGCTTGGAAATAATAGTTCCTCCTTAAATATGAGTAGATATAAAATTTCATACATTTTGGGTTGCCAGATGTACTTCCCACTCTCTTGTGTTGCATTGAATTTGTTTAGCTTGGACTTGAAGTTTCCTTCCTTGGTTGTGTGCAGTTAGATGTGTTGCATACATTATGGGTTGCTAGTCTAGAATTGTGACCTTAAGAAGTGTCTAGAATCGTCATTCGAGTACGAATGTTCCCAAGGGGAGATAATGTAACACCTTGTAATCTAGTAAGCTAAGGTATGGGATAAACGTTTGGGGCAGCAATCCATGGAAGAGGGCAAGGACCTATGACACTTAGAAGTTTGTTAAGTAGAACATCTCCTTCCTTTGCAACTTTGTTAAGTGAGGTACATCGCCCAAGTGATTAGGCGATTAGCCAAATGGAATCCTCATCGCCTAAGGGGCTGCCCCCAAGGGCTAAGATGCTGCAAGTTTGGGCGAGCCAGGTCGGGGCTCGCCGACCAATAGGCGCATCGCCAAGCTGCCCTCTCCCAGAGCCTAAGTGGCCTACTCCACTTAGTGAGCTGCTGCAAAATTTTGCAGACCAAGTGTCCACTTGGCGAGACAAATCAAGCATGGTTGGCAAGTTTGGAGTTAAAGTCTTAGGGGTCATTAGTTATTTCCCTAAATTGATATCCTATTGTTCCATTCTTTCCCTAGTAAAGTATATAAGATTTTTAGACTCAAGTTTCCCTCAATTAAGTCATTATATCTAGAATCTAAAGAAAACCCAAAACTTCATCCCCTCCAAAGAAAATTCTCTCTCTAGAAAACTCAAGAACAAGAAGAAGAATAGAGGATCAAGCTAGGTCAAATTAAGTCTCCATTGATTCAAGCTTGCTAGGCTTTATATCCAAGGTATGTTAGCTTATTAATATATGGATTCTTTCATCGATAGAGCCCCCTAGATTACCCCAAATTGTGAAGATGAACCCAATTCTAGTTAGGGTTTCTTCCTATATTGTGTGTAGTGTTGGGTATAATTCCAATTGAGTGGATAGTACTTGTTTATGATTGATTTAGTATTGAATTATGATATTATAATGAATTTATGTGTTTTGCATGGTTAACCCTAGTCTAATTGATGAAAATGTAGTAATGTGGGTTTGATGCATGAAAGGTGAAATTGAGGTTTTATAGATGATCTTCTAGAATTGATGTTATTAGTAGTGATTGTTCAAGAATAGGAACATGTAGACATGAATTGTACTATATTATGGTATATATGATGGATCATGACTAGTAAAGTTGAAGCTGAACCTTTATGATGAATTAAGACTAGAATTGCTTAAAGTTGAAGCTTGTAATTAGAATAGTTGACCTATGGTCCATAGGTCACGTCCGTAGATGCCCTTTTTAGCAACATTCTTCAGCTGTGTCTCTCAACTTCCATGTCCAAACTTATTTCCTACAAACAAGATAAAAACACATTAGTACCAATACAAAAAAGGCTCTAGACACACAAAACTCTTAAGTGAAATGTATTAAAAATACTGTAAACTCACGGTATATCAAAGGACTCCATACAATAAATTTAGCTCTCATAACATAAGAAATAGAACAATAAGAGTAAAATAGTCCAAGTCCAAAACATTTAATAAAACAAAAGTGGAAATTTAAACTCTTGTTTCATTATATCCATCTAATACAATAGAATGAAATTGGGCATAGTCCATACATCATGTCCAAAAGAGAAATATATGAAAAGGAACTAAACAATAAGAGTCCGTCCTTGAAGCATGAGGACTCACCAAAGCTCAAGAATCAATTAAATCACCAACTAGCCACGAAATTGAGCACCATGAATATCAGGCCCTACATTTGGAGGAAAATATAGGCAAGAGTATGCGTTAGTGCAAAACAATGTACCAAGTATGATAGTCATGCATAAAACATTTAAAAACATCCTAAAAGGGACATTTCATTTCATGACATGGAATTGACCAAGTTAAATAAATTCATTATAATATCAAAGCTAACTTCTTCTTTAAAAGCTTTTAACTCATATGCGATATTTCTTGAAGTAACCTTAGTTCATTATTACTTATGGGGAATTAGCCATAACTGACATTGAGACCATGTGAGCAATAACATGATCCCCCGGTGTCTCCCACACCGAAAAGGGTTGTCCTACTTACCAAGGTAGAACTAAGAACTTCTAGCTTACATGGATCCACTAGCTAATCAATCTATAGGGGCACATTGTTATGTGATAAGGAAATTTCTACTACAAACCCTAGCTGTACTGACGTGAGGGCTTCTATCTCATGAGATTATTTTGGAAACCCGGGCTCTATTGACGTGAGAGCTTCCATCTCATATTAAATATCCACTCGGTGCTATGCCAAAATCCCACGGAATAGTCATTTCTTACTTGACTTCATTACTCATGAAAAGTTGCCCTTGACAACCAATTTAATCTAGTTTCATTAAGATAGCTCCTTGTATTTGATTCAATTGGGTGAGAAAACCTTTCAATCTAAGAATCCTTTCTATGTGAGAAAACCTCTCACATCATGCTAGTTATGTGTTTATGAGAATGACCTTTCAACAACACAACAACAACATCGTTGGTACTTTACTCTCAAAGCACCATTAAAACATTTGCATAGATTTCATAAACAATGCATAAGTCCATAATTTACCTCTTGAGATCAAAACCCACATCAAATCATAAATTCTTGGAAAACATGGGTTAGATGTGGATTTCATCATAAATACATGTAAAGCTTGCAATACATGCTTAATTTCATAAAAGTCTTCTTTGAAGATCAAAATCCCACATCAGATGATTCATAACTTGAAAACATGGGGATTACATGGCTTCATGGGAAAATCATCATAAAATCATTATAATTCATCAATTCATGCTTGATTTCATAAAAAGCTTCTTTCATAATACAAACCCACATTATATCATCATAATTGGAAAATATGAGATCTACGTGGGTTCATGTGAATCATCATAAAAACAATAGTATTGCATTAATTCATGCATAAGAGATCATAATCTAATCATTTAAATATACAATAAATTAAACACATGATAATTGAAGAAAACCCTAACTCAATTGGGGAATTCTAATCTTTGAAATTGAGGAATTTGGGAACTCCATAGATGAAAGGAATCCATGGATGAAAATTATCATATCTCACAGCCCAAAGCTTAACTTCAATGGAGGAATTGATCTAGGCTTGACCTTGATCCTAGTTTGAATCATTTCTCGTTCTTCTTCAAGTTTCTAGAGGGAGAAATATTTTGGAGAGGAATATCTTTGATTTTGTTTTGGGAATTTATGAGAATGAATTTAGTTTGGGTGATTTGTGGATTTAGAATCATTATATAGGGCTTTGGGTAGAAGGAGATATGACTTAGTATTGAGACTGGAAACTGCCGAAATGGCATGATGGAGGCAAAAACAGTTTGTCATCATCACCACGGCCTATTAAATGGGTCGTGAAGTGCTTTACTATTTCGGGCATAACTTTTTACTTCTATATGGGAATTAGGCAAACTCAGTGGCATTGGAAAGAGGAATGATAGACCCATGGGCCACCTAATTCATTTTGAGCTAAAAGATATGATCATTTGAAGTTGACACCCTAAACTCTAAGTCTAATGAAAAGCCCTTCATGTGAGACTCCACGAGCCATGGTGCCTCTCTTGGTCATGATCCACTAGCTAGTAAACCTTCCCCTTAACACCTAAAAACTAACTCACCTTCACGAGCACTCCCACGACTAGTTGTAGCCTTCACAAGCAGTCAATTGGCTCGTGGGAGTGTCCCTTTTTTAGGAAGCCTTGGGAGCGATCGCCTAGCCACCACACTCCTCACCATGATTCATGGTCCCCACCACAAGGTGCGGAGGTGGTCGTGGGAGGTGAGGCATCTTTTAAAGCCACTTCCTAAGGTCTATGGGCACCACCACAACTCGTGGTGCTCTTCACTATGTGGGGACTTTCTTGGAGGTTGTCAAGGTCCTAATCTCTAGCTTATGACTTAATACTTAGCCCCTACCTTAGACTACTAAATTCCAAGGTGTTAGATAGATGCAGCTCATGTGACTTGGGATTGGTTTACTGGAGCTTTTCTGGAAAAGTTCTTCCCAAGTGAGTTTATAAAAGCTAAGGCGCAAAAGTTTATGAACTTGAAGTAGGGCGCAATGTCAGTCTAAGAATACAGATTGAAGTTCACTCAGCTATCCAAGTATACTCCACAACTAGTTGCAGATCCAAGGGCACAAATGAGCAAGTTCTTGTTTGTAGTATTTGATTTAGTTAAGACCGAGTCTAGGAATACTATGCTTCTAGGGGATATGGATATCTCCATACTCATAGCTCATGCTCAGTAGGTTGAGGGAGATAAGCTTAGGAAAAAGGCTAAGGATAACAAAAAGTCTAGAAAAGGAAACTGTGAATACTCACAAATGAAGTTGGGTGGTGGGAATTGCTCACAATTTCAGAAAAGGACTACAGCCCTAACGCCTTCATCAGCTAGTGCTCCATCCATAGGTTTCGATAGGATCAGAAAAGGAGGGCACTAGGATCTAAGTCTCTGGGAGTACTTTAGGTAATAGGACTTTCCCAACTTGTCAAAAGTGTGGTAAGAACCATCCGGGTGAGTGTCTTGCAGGTAGGGAAGGTGCTTTGAATTTTGTAAGTCTGGCCATAGGTTGAAGGATTTCCCTTCTGCTAGGCAGGGGCAAAAAGGTAACAACAATAGGTCTTAGTCTATAGCTCTAGTAGCACCAGTAGGTCGCCCAACTCAGTAGAGTGCTTCGTCTGGTACAGGTAGCGATCAGTGCCTGAATAAGTTGTATACTTTCCAAGCTAGCCAAGACTAGGCAAATTCTCCTTATTTGGTCATTAGTACATTATGAGTCTTTCATTAAGATGTTTATGCATTGTTAAATCTAGGGGATACACAATTTTTTGTGACTTCCTATATAGTAAACTTTGGTGTCAGTCCATAAACTCTCTCAGAACCCTTCTAAGTCTCTACTCCAGTTGGTGACCCAGTTATAGCTAGACGGGTATACAGAAATCGCCCTGTCACATTCTCTTAGAAAGTCACCTCATCAGATCTTATAGAGTTAGAAATGGTAGATTTTGATATCATTCTAGGCATGGATAGTTTGCATTCCTATTATGCATCAGTTGATTTTAGAACTAGGATCGTTTGGTTTCAGTTTCCTATCAAGCAAGTCTTAGAATGGAAGGGTAGTAGCTCAGTGCCTATGGGTCAATTCATCTCTAACCTTAAGGCTAGAAAAATAATTTCCAAAGGGTATATCTATCATCTTGTTTGGGTTAAGGATTAAAACTCTGAAACCCCAACTCTTGAGTCAGTCCTTGTAGTAAATGAGTTCCTAGAAGTGCTCCGAGAAGATCTTCCCAGAGTTTCTTTCGAAAGGGAAATCGACTTCAGAATAAATCTCCTCCCAGATTGCCAGCCCATTTTGTTTCCTCCTAACATAATTACTCCAGCTGAGATAAAGGAACTTAAAGAATAGTTTAAAGACCTTCTAGAAAAAGTTTTCATCAGACCCAACATCTCTCCATAGGGTGATCCTGTGTTGTTCGGGAAAAAGAAAGATGGTTCCCTCATAATATGCATTGAATATCTCTAGTTGAACAAGGTCACAATCAAGAATAAATATCCAATCCCCAGAATTGATGACTTGTTTGACCAACTTCAGGGTCCTAGTTGATTTTCTAAGATTATAACGACCTTAAAAACGAACTAGTGAAACTAGAGCCTCACATGTGAGTTTGAAGTTGAGAACTTGATGAAATAATGATAGTTGGCTTGGGAAGATTGTTTTAAAGATAATGGAAGTCAAACTTCAAGAAAAGACTATAACATTCGGAAACTAGTCATTTGAGCTTGTGTCTTATAATGTCTTGTCATGAAATTTGGAGTGTTGTATGAGGATGAAACCTTTTATAAGTGACTACTATACTTAGAACATCATGTTTAGGGGTTAAACTTTTGGGAACGAACCCTTAAGGACCACCCAAGGGATCCTTGAGGAGGACCCCAACATTGGCACCAAAAGTCATCAAAACAGCTTGACCTACTGAGGCAATCGACACCCCCCGTAGGTCATGGGCGTGGGCCAAGAATTAGCCTGGGAAGGCTTGGTCTTCATTTTTTAGCCCCAGCCCCAATCTACGGAGGCACATTACACCCCTTAGACCCATCCACGGTCCATGGATGGGCATCGTAGATGCCGCTTTTGGCGCTTTTATTTTAAGTTAGGGATCTTAGTTTTAGTTAGTTATTTAATTAGGGGTTAGGAAGGACGATTTGTTAATTAATTAACTTACTATATAAACTATTTTTAAGTCATTAAAACCCTTCAATAACTCATTAGAACCCAAGGACCCAAATCAAAATCCTTCCCTCTCAAAAAGGTTCTCTCTAGAAACTCCATTGGAGCTCAAGGTGAAGATCAAGCTAAGGTTGGGATTTTCAAGGAGATTTCACTTCAATTCGTCGGTTTCTTCATGTATAAGGTATGGTGATCCTTCATTTAGGGTTATTTTTCACCCTAGAGTCAATTCCAAAGATGGTTTCAAGGTTTTCAAGTTTCACAAAAAACCTAGATTTCACTCAAACTCATGGGTTCTTGCATCAAATGTTTTCAAATGACAAACAATGATTATATATTGATTTTTAATTGATTATTTAAGATGATGTTACTCCATGAATCCATGATTTCCCTAAATTACTAAATTTTGCCTTGTAAAGTGGGTTTATTGATTATGAATGAATGATGGTGGATTTTTGTGTAGATTGATTTAGATTATTGATTTGTATTATTATATGTGTCTAGTTATGGTGAATTGTTGATGAATTGAGTATTTGTGATCATAGCCTTGAAAGGGCAAGTTTGACCTAATTTCATGTTAATTTAGAATTGAGCGTGAATTGTTGATCCACTTGAAAGGTGGAGGTGTTTACATTCTATGTACATTGTGATAATGGCCTTGAAGGCATAGTTTGATGGATTGAAGTATTATCATGTTATTGTATATGTGAATGTATAATGTGAAGGATTTACATGTGATTCAATGATAGAATGATGAACATGTGTTTAATGTATTAATGTTAATATTGAAAGGCTATTTTCTCAATTTTGGCACTCATGAATGATAATGATGAATGTGAAGGGTTCCTATAATATGAATGATTGAATCTTGAATTGGTTGGCTTATGTATCCTTTTCTAAATTGAGGAATGTGTCTTGGCTTGATGGTTATGAATTGATAGGCTTTATGCATTCTTTTCATAAATGATCTAATGTAATAAAGACTCTAGAATCGATAGGCTAGTGTCATTCCTTTCATGAGTATAAGAATGTAATAAGGGACCATGAATCGATAGGCTTATAACATTCCTTTCATGTAGACCCTATAGCTATCTTTGAATGTACTATGGATCGATAGGCTTATAGAATTCCTTCCTTGGTAATGATGTATCATGGGTCAATAGGCCTATGGAATTCCTCCTAATACACTAATGTAATGTCAATGAATTAATCTATGGGAATGTAGGCTAAGCACCGAGTGGATATGGTTAGGTGGAAACTCTCCCAATCTTAGGTTAGAGTTCCAATGAACATCTTCCTATCCCATAGCTATGTGCCCTCATAGGATATTAGCTAGCGGATTCCATTAGAGCTAATGTTAACCGATTTACCTTAGGCAAGTAGACCAACCCTTACGATGTGTGATAGTACATCGGATTCCATGTCTAGCTTTCATGGTCTATGTCGGTTAAACGCTTATTCCCATCATGTGAGATTTACACTCTAGTTACTTGATAGGCACTACAAAGTGTAGGTAGTAGTATGGGATGCTATCTATACATTGCATGAGTAGGCTTCGAAGGTGCTATAGCGAGTTCTCTAAGTCCTAAGGACTAAATGTGTGAAAGTCCTCTAAATGCATGAAGGTGTCCTAAATGAATCTAATGAAGATGATTGATTTCTTGTCTAAATGAAATGATGAATGAGTAGCTTATATTGATGAAATGAGTTACTTAGCATGTTCTGTCGAATTGTATAGGTTCTTATTTATTGTGGTTTTGAGGAACACCTAGGTGTGTATGAAGAGGTAGTATGGGCTGCCACCTCATGTCTTACTTAGGTGTATCTCAGGGTAACTTTAGATATAGGTCCTAAGATGATGAAATGACTTACTTGACTCATGTTCTTATATGTTGTATGTTGGTACTAGTTGAGCATGATTACTTTTAATATGAAGCATGATTAATGGTGAGTGCACTTTGGTGACCATAGGGTGATGCTTAGGTGTGGATAATGGTATGGGATGCTATCCATACATTGCACAAACTGTTACTTGAGCGTTGCTTGGGGTGAAGGTGAAAAAGGTAAAGGTAATGGGTTTATATGTTGAACATGTCTATAATGTGGATAATGTCTTGTATGTTGGTTGTGACTTGTATTATGCCGCTTATACTTATAGTCATGAAGTTTTATCTAAAATTACATGACTTTCAACAAAATGTCCCTTTTAAAGAATGTTTTTTCATGGTCATCATACTTAGTAAATTTTATGTGCTAACCCATATTTTCCTATTTTTACTACAAGTGTAGGTTCCGGCAAGTGATCGTTTCTAGCTAGAAGTTGAAGTGCTTGGATAGAGTTTTACCCCAAGGCTTGGTATCTCCTCATAGATCGAGGACAAAGACTCTTATTGTTCTAGTTCCTATATGTTCAAGACTTTTGTAATAGACATTTTAGTATTTTGATTGTAAAAGGCTGTGACACTATCTTGTTAAAGTTTGTCTTAAGATGGCTATGTGAGACTTAGTCTTCCTCTTGCGTATAAATGCTTTAAATGTTGATGACTTTTGACTAGTATAGTTTTGAATAAAAGGTTTTAATTACGCACTATTTTCTATTGTCTATGCAATAAATGAGCTAAGAGGCTTCTATTAGACCCCTTCGGGGTTGAGTATGCCGTGTTACGACTATGGGCTGCTCTTGGGTCGTGATAAAGATAGACCTCTGATCTGGCTATCATCAACTCAGAGTTAGAGATAGTGACATCCCGAAGACATCCTCTAGGACTTGTTATCGTTAACTCACCTTCACGAGCACTCCCACGGCTAGTGGTAGTCTTCACGAGCTGTCAATTGGCTCGTGGGAGTGTCCCTTGTTTGGGAAGCCTTGGGGAGCATACTGCCTAGCCACCACACCCCTCACCACGATATGTGGTCCCCACCACAAGGTGTGGAGGTGGTCGTGGGAGGTGAGTCATCTTTTAAAGCAACTTCCTAAGGTCTATGGGCATCACCATGACTCGTGGTGCTCTTCATGACTCGTGGGGACTTTCTTGGTACGTGTCAAGGTCCAAATTTGTAGCTCATGCCTTAAAACTTTGCCCCTAGCTTAGACTACTAAATTCCAAGGTGTTACATATATGCAGCTCCTGTCACTTAGGATTGGTTTACTGGAGGTTTTTTTGACAGGTTCTTCCCAAGGGAGTTTAGAGAAGCAAAGATGCAAAAGTTTATAAACTTAAAGCAGGGTTCAATGTAAGTCCAAGGAAACAGATTGAATTTCACTCATCTCTCCAAGTATGCTCCACACTTGGTTGCCGATCCAAGGGCACAAATAAACAACTTCTTGTTTGAAGTATTCGATTTAGTTAAGACCGAGTGCAGGTATGCTATGCTTCTAAGGGATATGGATATCTATAGACTCATAGCTCATGCTCAGTAGGTTGAGGGAGATAATCTTAGGGAAATGGCTAAGGATAACAAAAAGGCCAGAAAAGGAGACTACAAATACTCACAAATAAATCAAGTGATGGGAATCGCTCACAATTTTAGCAAAGGACTGTAGCCCCAACACCTCAGCAGCTAGTGCTCCATCCCCAGGTTTTGATAGGATCAAAAAAATTAAGGCACCGATATCTAAGTCTCTAGGAGTACTTTAGGTAATATGACTTTCCCAACTTATCCAAAGTGTTGTAAGAACCATCCAAGCGACCGTGCAAGGAAGGGTACTTTGAATGTGGTAAGTCTGGCCATAAGTTGAAGGATTTCCCTTCTTCACGGTAGGGGCGAGAAGGTAACAACAATAGGGCTTAGTTTATAGCTCCAGTAGCATCAGCAGGTCTCCCAACTCAACTGAGTGCTTCATCTAGTACAGGTGGCAGTCAGCACCTGAATAGGTTGTATGCTCTCCAAGATGGCCAAGACTAGGAAGATTCTCCTTAGTTTGTCATTGGTACATTATGTGTCTTTCATTAAGATGTGTATGCATTGTTAAATCGAGGGGCTGCATGATGTTTTGAATTTCCCTATCTAGTAGTAAACTTTGGTGTCAGTCCAGAAACTCTCTTAGAACCCTTTAAAGTCTCTACTCCAGCTGGTGACCAAGTTATAGCTAGATAGGTATACAGAAATCACCCTGTCACAGTATCTTAGAAAGTCACTTCAGCAGAACTTGTAGAGTTAGAAATTGTAGATTTTGATATCATTCTAGGCGTGTATTGGTTACATTCTTCTTATACCTTAGTTGATTTTAGAACTAGGATCATTTAGTTTCAATTTCCTAACGAGGAATTCTTAGAATAGAAGGGTAGTAGCTCATTGCCTATGGGTCGATTCATCTCTTACCTTAAGGCTAGAAAAATAATTTCCAAAGGGTATATCTATCATCTTGTTTGGGTTAAGGATTAAAACTCCAAAACCCCAACTCTTGAGTTAGTCCCTATAGTAAATGAGTTCCTGGAAGTGCTCCCAGAAGATCTTCCTAGAGTTCCTCTCGAAAGGGAAATCGACTTTAGAATAGATCTCCTCCTAGATACCCAACCCATTTTGATTGCTCCTTACAGAATGGCTCCAGTTCAGATAAAGGAATTAAAAGAACAGTTTAAAGAACTTCTAGATAAAGACTTCATCATATTCAACATCTCTCTATGGGGTGCTCCAGTGTTGTTCGTGAAAAAGAAAGCTGGTTCCCTCAAAATTTGCTTTGACTATCGGTAGTTGAACAAGGCCACAATCAAGAATAAATATCCAATCCCCAAAATTGATAACTTGTTTGACCAAATTTTGGGTGCTGGTTGTTTTTCTAAGATAGACCTCAGATCTAGCTATCAACAGCTTAGAGTTACAAATAGTGACATCAGAAGACATCATCTAGGACTCGTTATGGTCACTATGAATTTGTAGTTATGTCTTTTTGACTAAGAAATGCTCTTGCAATATTCATGGATTTAATAAACAGGTTGTTAAAACAATAGTTGTACTTGTTCATTATCAACTTTATTGATGATATCCATATTTATTCTTAGAATAAGGAGGAGCATGCGATTCATTTAAGAGATGTTCTACAAACTCTCAAAGATCGCCAGTTATTCGCTAAGTTCAGAAAATGTGAATTCTGGCTACAGTCCATCCTTTTCCTTGGTCATGTTGTATCAAACAAAGGGATCGAGTGGATTCTCAAAACTTAAAGAGGTACAACACTGGCCATGACCTACCTTTCCAATAGATATGAAAAGTTTCTTGGGTTTGGTTCGTTTATTACAGGAGATTTGTTGGAAGATTTTCATCCATAGCTTCCCTATTAACCAAGTTGACTTAGAAGAAGGTCAAATTTCAGTGGTTAGATGAATGTGAGAAAAGTTTCTTAGAACTAAAGACTAGGTTGACTAGAACTCTTATCTTAACTCTACAAGATGGTTCATACTGGTATGTAATTTATTGTGATGCATCCAGGGTTGGCTTAGGTAGTGTGTTGATGTAGCGAGGCAAGGTTATAGCTTACGCTTCTAGATATCTTAAGGTCCATGATAAGAACTACCAGACTTATGACCTAAATCTTCCAGTCATAATATTTGTCCTAAAAATTTGGAGACACTACTTGTACGGTCTTCATGTGGATGTGCTCATAGATCATAACAGCCTCCAATATGTGTTAGCCTAGAAAGAGTTGAATCTTCGTCAGAGGAGATGACTTGAATTCCTAAAAGACTATGATATGAATGCACTTTACTATCCTGGTAAGGCCAATATAGTGGCTGATGCTCTCAGTAGACTATCTATGGGTAGTGTAGAACATGTTGAGGATTGTAAGAAAGATTTAGCCAAAGATGTTCACCATCTGGCTTGCTTAGGAGTTTGCCTTATGGGAATGTCAGACGGTGGTGTGATAGTTTATAATGGATTAGAATTGTCATTGGTCATAGAGGTTAAGGAGAAACAATATAGCGATCTAATACTACTTAAGTTAAAAGTGCAGTTCATCAACAAAAAGTTGAGGTTTTCTCCCGAGGGGGAGATTGTGTAGTTCGTTACCAGGGGCGCTTATGTGTTGCAAATGTGGAGGAGTTAGGCACCATATCCTTACAGAAGCTCACAACTCCAGGTATTCCATTCATCCAGGTGCCACTAAGATGTACCATAATCTACGGGAAGTCTTTTGGTGGAACGACAAGAAAAAGGACATAGCAGATTTTGTGGCAAAGTATCCTAATTGTCAACAGGTTAAGGTAGAACATCAGAAAGTAGAAGGTATGACTCCAGAGATTACATTCCTATATGGAAGTGGGAAGTTATAAACATGGACTTCATTACGGGTTAACCTCGTACTCGTAGACAACATGAATCTATTTGGGTGATAGTAGACAGAGTCACTAAGTCCGCTCACTTTTTTGTTGTCAAGACTACAGATTCAGCGGAGGACTACGCTAAACACTACATCAATGAGATAGTCAGGTTGCATAAGGTTCCTTTCTCTATCATCTCATATAGAGGTCCTCAGTTTACATCTTATTTTTGGAAATCGTTCTAGAAAGGTTTTGTATTCAGGTAAATCTCACTACATCATTTAATTCACAGATGGATGGTCAAGCAGAGCATACTATTCAGATCTTAGAGGACATGTTGAGAACTTTTGTTATCTATTTCAAAGGTATTTGGGATGATAACCTACCTCTAATAGAGTTCGCCTATAATAATAGTTTTCATTCTAGCATTTAGATGACCACCCAATTGGTTGGTTTGAAGTAGGTAAAGCTTCCTTGATTGGTCCATATTCAATTCATGAGGCTATGGATAAATTCTAAGTCATCAGCGATAGACTAAAGACAGCCTAGAGTTGCCAGAAGTCCTATGCAGATGTAAGGAGAAGGGACTTAAAGTTTGAAATCGATGATTGGGTTTTCTTGAAGGTGTCACCTATGAAGAAGGTGATGAGATTTGGCAAGAAAGGGAAGCTCAGACCAAGATATGTAGGTCATTACAGAATCATGAAAAGGGTTGGTAATCTAGCTTATGAGTTAGAGTTGCCAGCAAAACTAGCACTGATTCATCAAGTCTTTCACATTACCTTGTTGAAGAAGTAAGTTGGTGATCCAGCATCAATAGTACCATTAGATAGTGTGGTTGTGAAAAATAGTCTTACTTATGAAGAGGTGCCAGTTGAAATTCTTGACAGTGAACTTCGTAGGTTAAGAATAAGGAAGTCACTTCAGTGAAGGTTTTGTGGAGGAGTCATTCTATAGAGGGAGCTACTTGGGAAGCAGAAGCAGCCATGATGGATAAATATCTTGATGAGTCCATGATTTGGACTGATTTAGGGCACTATTTTAGTAGATTTAGTGTCCTCAAATGCATATATTGTGCTAATAACAAATGTAAATCCTTGATTTTCAGGTATTTGGATTGATGAACAAAGCATGGACACTAATGAGCAAAAAGTAACAAGGCAGCTGAAAGAATGAAGAAAAAAAGGACTGAGGATCGCCTAAACCATTGGGCGAGTTGCTGAATGGCCATGGTCTCGTCTAATGTTCTAGTGTCCTAAGCCCTGAAGGAGAAAATCAAGTCAGCAATAGAAAGGAGCAGTCGGTGACTCACCGAACAGTTACGCGATGCAGTACTATATTGCCCAAAGTTACAAAACTTGAAGTTGCTGAAGGCCAGAGCAAAAAGGTGATGGAACTTACCAAAGGGCGGATCGCCGAGTGGATCAGCGATCCCGACGTATTGCGCTGAATGGTCCTTCGCAACATATTTTTAGTGACTATAAATACATGTTTGAATATTTATTCTAGTAGCAGATTTTTATCTAGTTTTCATTATTGTTTAGTTTTCAAGTTAGAGTGCTTAGAACTGAGTTTGGAGACAATATTTCCTTAGCTTTGAAGATTTGAAGATTTCCACTTTTGAGAAATTGGATGTGGGTGTTGAATATTCTTTATCTTAGACCTTTGTAAAGACGAAATTAATTGTACCCAGTTGATGGAAACAAAATTTGGTAACGATTTCTATCTTTTTATGATGTCTAGCTAAAAGCCCAATTCTTAAGGTGTGATTCTGTGATTATGGGTTGATTTAGCTGCTGGGTATTGTTAATTGATAGTGTAAATTTTTTTTAAAAGTGATTTCATTTCGTAATTTTGGCTTAATCTAGGTTGTAGTTGCAAATGCAACTCTACCTTTGTGTTTTTGGCTTGCTCGAGAGAGAGGCTTTAAAAACAAGATTACTGATTTGATGGTCTGTGGGTATTGGGTTGTTATGGGTTCAGCTCAGGAGAGTGAATCCTAAACCCTTTTCTACACATTTAGATTGAGAGAGTAAATGGACTAAAGTGTAGGTTGTTCTTAATTGTTGCTTATTGGTGCTAGAGAGAAACCAATTTGATTCGGGGTAAATTTTTTGAGCAAAAGTTTCTCCGCACTAAACTCTAGCTTATTCACTGATTTATAGCTATTCACTATTGATTGCAATCACCCATTTGTCTACCTTAGCCCATAATCCAATCACATCCTAAGAACCCATCTCTATACTTGTTATTTTTGTGTTATTTGGTATTGTAGTTAATAATTGAAACCAAAACCCTCTGTTATTTGACACTTGTGTCACCCCAAACTTGGACCATGCTTTTATTCTTAAATGTTCTTACCTATGATTGACTTGAACACATTCATGTTTTTCTATTGATTCTCAAATACGTGCCACTCCTTGTGGGATTCGACCCCAACTCACTTAGTTGGGTTATACTACTAACTAATGATCATTGGAACTTAGTATTGGATGAAGTGTCCTAATACATGAAATCCAAATGGCGTCGCTGCTGAGGAGTGGTGTTACTTGAGAATTTTTGGCTAGGTTGAGTTTTGTTTTCGTTAGTTATAACAAACTCACTTAATTTTTAGTTTTGGTTTTTGTGTAGCTGTCTTGAGCAGAAAATTAGAGCATATCTAGTAGCAACAGTGTGATAACACCTCGAATTTGCCCCGTTGGTCCGGTTGACTAAGTGATGAAATCTCTTGATATGATCTTAGGCAACTTTCAATAGTGTGAAACAATTTGACATTATACCTCTTTTTGTGGCCTACCTTGTGAGTGTGTGAACTCTGCTTGAACACCCTTTGAGCCTTACCCTTTTCTTGGAAGAAACTTGATGAAATGGTGACCTTTCTTGTTCCATTACCCATAATCCTCATAATATGTGGTTTGTGTGAATAGCCAACTTAGGCCAAAAGCCTAAGTTGGGGGTGTGGTGAAAACAGAAGGTAAATCAAGAAGTGCAAGAAAGTCTCCTTTGACCCATGGTTTGAGAAAAAAGGAACCCCCCCCCCCGGCCATATATAAAAATGGAAAACCCCCATATATATATATTTTTAAAAAAAAAAAATAAAAAGAAGAAAAGAATGAAAAAGTTGTGGAATAAAGTTGTGAAAATGCAAGAAGAAATGGGGTTTCCAACCGTCCATGGAAAAATGAATAATGGGATGACTTGTGAGCACAAATGAAAATGATGAAGATAAGGAAAGAGAGTGTTGTTCACACCACATTTTATGAGGATTACAGCCATTGAGCCTAAATGACCATACCTTTGAACTCAGCCCCGTTAGAAGCCTTGTAAAGACCTTTTTGATCTTTAGTGAGTTGAAACAATTGTTGTTTGGAAAATAAGGGCAAACCTATGGGTGAAATCATGCATTGTGTTCATCTTTGTGAGTGTGAGTGTTGGATTTGATTTCGGAAGTTTAAATTGTGAACCACTGAGTGTGAATATGGAATCATTCTTTGTGTGAGAGCATTTAGGTACCACTGTTGAGCTTGAACTTGCATTTGAAGAAAGTATTGTGAACTTGAGAATCTTTGATAATGGTGTGAGTCACAACCTGAATCTTTGAGTGCACAATTGATCCTTGCATGAGTAAGTTGAGTATTTTTGTGTGCATTAATGCTTGAATCTTGTGTAGCACTATTTGAGACATCCTTTTGAACTATTGAACTTGAGTTTTACTTGAGGACAAACAAAATTTTAAGTTGGGGGTTTTGATGAGTTCATTATTTGGACTCATTTAGGGATTTATCTAAGTGGATTTAGTGTCCTCAAATGCATATTTTGTGCCAATAACTGATGTAAATCCTTGATTTTAAGGTATTTGGATTGCGGAACAAAGCGTGGACACTAATGAGGAAAACGGAACAAGGCAACTAAAAGAACGAAGAAAATAAGGCCTGAGGATCACCTAAACCATTGGGCGAGTCACCGAATGGCCATGCTTTTACCTAATGTTCTAGTGTGCCAAGCCCTGAAGGAGAAAATCAAGTCGGCACTAGAAAGTAGCAGTCAGCAAGTTGCTGAATGGTTCCGCGATGCAGTGCTATATCGTCCGAAGTTACAGAACTTGAAGTTGATGAAGGCCAAAACAAAAAGGCGATGGAACTTACCAAAGGGCGGATCACTGAGTGGATCGGTGATCCCAACTTATTGCGCCGAATGGTCCTTCGCAGTACATTTTCAGCGACTATAAGTACATGTTTGAATTTTAGGTTTTGTATCAGATTTTTATCTAGTTTTCATTATTGTTCAGTTTTCAAGTTAAAGAGCTTAGAATTGTGTTTGGAGACAATATTTCCTTAGCTTTGAAGATTTTAAGATTTTCATTTCTGAGAAATTGGAAGTGGGTGTTGAATATTATTCATCTTAGACCTTTGTAAAGGCGAAATTAATCATACCCAATTGATGGAAACACAATTTGGTAATGATTTCTATCTTTTTATAATGTCTAGCTAAAACCCCAATTCTTGGGGTGTGATTATGTGACTATGGGTTGATTTAGCTATTGGGTATTGTTAATTGATAGTGTAAATGCCATTTAAAAGTGATTTCATTCAGTAATTGTGGCTTAATCTAAAGGGTTGTAGTTCCAAATGTAATTCTACCTTCGTGTTTTTGGCTTGCTGGAGAGAGAGGTTTTAAAACCAAGATTATTGATTTGATGGTCTGTGGGAATTGGATTGTCATGCGTTTAGCTCGAGAGAGTGAATCCTAAACCCTTTTCCACCCATTCAGCTTGTGAGAGTGAATGGACTAAAGCGTAGGTTGCTCTTAATTGCTGCTTATTGGTGTTTGAGAAAAACCAATTTGATTTAGGGTAAATTGTTCGAGAGAATGTTTATCCCCACTAAAGTCTAGCTTATTCACTGATTTATAGTTATTCACTATTGATTGCAATCACTCATTTGTCTACCTTAGCCCATAATCCAATCACATCCCAAAAACTCGTCTCTATACTTGTTATTTTCGTGTTGTTTACTGTTGTAGTAGATAATTGAAACCAAAACCCCCTGTTATTTGACACTTGTGTCACCCCAAACTTGGACCATGCTTTTATTCGTAAATATTTTTACCTGTGATTGAATTGAACACATTCATTCTTTTCTATTGATTCTTAAATATGTAGCACTCCCTGTGGGATTCGACCCCAACTCACTTAGTTGGGTTATATTACTAACTAACGATCATTGACACTTGTATTGGATGAAGTGTCTGTATACATGTAATCGTATCATCACCTCTTTAATTCCAATAGTATTGGATGAAGTGTCTGTATACATGTAATCGTATCCTCACCTCTTTAATTCCAATAGTATTTCAGCTTAAGGTAATGTTCCTCTCAAGTCTCTTATTTTACTCTTCTGTAATTCAGTCTCAGTATCATGTTCCCTCAGTTATTCTTGTATTTCTACATATTTACATGTTCTTTGAACTTAGTTCAATTAGATATCAGTTTCTAGGACTTAGTGGTAGGTAATGCAGCTCCTTAATATAACACATCGGATCTCAAAATGGAGAAAATCTTAGATTTCAAAAAATTGGTGCCAGTACCAACAGACCGTAAGTGGGGTTCCATCGTTAAGGTCCAAATTTTGATGGTCTCTGATCCGCCCACGGTCGACCAATACGGTCGGTGGTTGGACCCACGGATCATAGGTAAGGGTCAGCAGCCAATTAGAGGGAAATGGATGTTGGGTCAACTTCAAACATTCATATATTTTAGCACAAAAGAATTAGGTGGACCATAACCTATCAAATTAAAGATAATTTAATATTCTTTCCAACGCCACTGATTTTGCTAAAATCCAAGCTGGGAGTAAAAAGGTATGCTCATTTTAGTGAAGCCCTGTCGGACTGAGCATGAATGATGACCTTAAATGATGGTTGGTAGTTCAAACGATGACCCATCAATCCTGTAGTAGATGACACTCGTCAGTTTTAAGTTAGGTCATTTTGGTCTATTTCCCTATAAATTAGGCACTTAAACTATGTCGTTACATGCCTAGACTACGTCGTTTTACTCAGTCTTAATCTAAAAATCTAGTCAGAACCTACCCAAAACCATTATTCTCTAATAATCACCTGAATGAAAGTATAGAGAGGAGGAAAGTCGACCAGCCCTCTCAATAATACACATGAGATTTTCTTCAAGTTCATTCCTAAATCTAAAGGATTTCTCTATAGTTTTCATCACCAAGTATGTGGATTTCAATAGTGGGTTTCATTCATCTACTATGTCCCTAGAGTTCAATCAGTTCTGTGATTCTACCTAGCTTTGTTAGACAAAAGGTTTCTAAAATCTTGGCAATTTATTGTGATTTCAACTGTTATATAACCAATAGTCTAAATAATAGATTTCCTTGGAAATGTTTCTTAATTCCTTGAATAGACTCAGAACCCTAGTTTATATAAAATCTCTTAGTTTATGAATTATACTTGCTAGGTCAGTTAAACAGATAATCATGCTCCAGATTTCGAATGTCACATTATATGTATATAAATGTTGCATTCTTAGATTGCATGTTAGTATTTTGAGCTATTCAGTATTTCAGTTACATTTGTGTCATATACATATTCAGTTGGCAGTAGACTTAGCACCGGGTTAGATTAGGGTTCAATGTACCCTCATAGTCCCATAACTACATGCCTGCATAGGGTTATAAGTCCCCTCTGTTGGGCATCAGATTTTGTGACCACGCCACAGTCATGCCTTTATACCCCTGGCAAGGAATATTGGGTCCTCTCGATGAGGCGTATACATCGGAATCCATGTTTAGCTCATGTGGGTTATGTCGGTTAATAATAGCTTCTACAGTCACACTCTTAGTGCATTTGACCAAGTTTTCCGTAGTTATATCAGTATACAGCTCAACATGTTATCTTCATGATTAGTACTTGGTCATTGCATTCTGCTTAGCTTTTCATTTATGTTTCAGTATTTATATTCTTGCTCATATTATGTTATTTCTTAGTTATGCTTTGTTCAGCTTAGTATATATAACATGCATGCTCAGTACATTCCAAGTACTTATGCATAAACTGCGCTACATCTTTTCATGATGTAGGTTAAGGTACTCATCATCCATATCACGCTTAGATCAATTCTCGGTCCACATTCAGTAGCTTTAGTGGTGAGTCCTCAAATTCTGAGGACAATAGACATGCTTTCATTATAGTAATTATTTTTAGTTTCAGTTTTATTAGAGTTAACTGGGGGCATGTCCTAGAAACTCAACTCAGTTAGAGGCTTTTCAAACATAGTAGTAGATTTAGCTTGATTTTTTAAGTGGTTGTCAGTTATCACTGCTCTCTTAGTATGTTTTATACATTCAGACTATTTGGGATTTTGTCCCCACACCAGATATTTATTAATTTAGCTTTCACATAGTTCATGCTTTGCTTAGTTATTTTCATTATACTTATGATATGCTAGATTCATGGTTAGTTTGGGGTCACTCGTGATGATATGTCCCGCGTTACATCAAGGCGATAGCCTCGAGGCGTGACAAATGTACCGGTGAACCGCCTCACAATACAATGCTCTTGTTTTCCTCACCATTACCACATGGAAGCTAGTACACCAATTTGAATTCTTTCTTTCAACTTTTGAATATATATATATATATATATATATATATAAGTAGGTAATTTACCCACGCTTCGCACGAGCATAAATAATTTTTTTAAGTTTTTGAAAAACCTTTCCAATAATCGACTCTTATAAGAAAAAAGAAGAGAGTAAATTTGAGTAGGTTTTAAGAAAAATTTAACATAAATTAAATGGTTTGACATTACCACATATCTCTACAATTGTAAATATTTAATGAATGATTAAAAATATCGTGATACCTAATCATTTTTATCGTTTACATAATTTTTCATAATATATGTTTGATGATATAATTGTCTTGTTAAAATTGAGTGATGTTTTTATCTAGCGATGAATCATCACTTTTTTCAATTTTTTGTAAATGAAAAATATAGAATTTGATAATTTTATGGTTAGAATAACTCACCATGACAAAACAATTATGTAAAAGTTTTCGATAATCAATATTAGTTATGAATAAGTTAAGACCATTAAAAAATGTATAGCACAACAACATAAATAATTTTTTTATAGACAATCTATTGGTTTGTGCTCAAACGTTCACCACTTTTCGTTGTTGTTACTTTGTACTCTAACAAAATTTATAGAAGGATAAATATAAATTTGAAACAACAGCAAAATAATATTGTTGATCCTTTTAGAAATTCATTCTTCATTAAACTACTGCTCTCAAGGCCCTTCTAGCTGCTTCATCAATGCAACTTTACGACTTTTTCACAATTATGCATGTATAATTGTTGCATTATGAAAGTATAAGAAGATCAAAATCTTTGACTGTAGACTCATGTTAAAGATATATTCTTGAACAAAAAAATATTAAAAATGAGTCTAACCTAGATAACTCAACGCTCACCAATGACTTGGGACATAAAGGACAACATATCTATGTTAATAGACATATCTTTTGTAGCTTAATATATTACTTTTATTTAAAGTAGGTTTTATTTCATATTCTTCAAATTAAGTTTGCCGAAAAGATTCATAACTCACACAAAAAATATTAAGAAGAGCCGAATGAGAAGGAAAAAAAGGAAAAACATTGAAAGGACAAAAGTTTTGTCCAAGTGAAATCATAAACATACCAAAGGAAAAATAATCAATACAATTTTAAGGAGACAGCAAAATAGTGAGAAAAAGCATACATTAAAGGAAGTAAACTATGACATATCCAATGATGATAACAACTCATTCTTACTAGAAAATACATATGTTTTGAAATAACATACCTCAAAAAATTAACTAACACTTAAATCAACATTCAATTATTAAAGCTCTCATAATATCCACTGATAAAATTTACTAAAAATAGATAACAACAATATAAAAACCAAAACGTATTGGCATGCAAAGTCAGCAACTCTCATAGGATTTTCTAAAGAACAAAAAATCTCATCCTTATATGTGAAGGAATGATGTTGTTGATGAAGAAATTAGAGATCTATAAGGTATTTTTTTACTGTACCTTCAACAATTTCAATAGAGAAAACTTACGTGACTACTCAATTAACGTGTGTTATTTAATTTGTACTAACAAATAGTTATAACAATAACTTTGTAGAAACATAAACAGTAAGTTTAAAGCATGTACTAAAAAATAACAATTAATAATATAAGCATAAATTAACGACTATAAAAACATACCAACATTTGTAACAATAGAATGAAATAGAATAAAATGATTCCCCTTTAGTACCCGAGGTTTAACGGAATAGATCCTCTCAAGATAGAATGATTCTATATACCAGTGTATTGATACAAAAATAATGGTGTCAATGAGCCAGTCAATAGGATCAAAATAAATGAATAGCTAATTGTCTAGAAGAAGAAGTTCACAATTTTCGTTGTTTCAAAATGAGAGGAATTACCTTCAATGACCCTCTAGGTCATTTTTGTGTTTATGCCTTCTCTCCATCATTTAGATCATTCTTGTAGTGATCTCAAGTCATTTATGACTTGCTGGCACTGACTTTTCGGTTGCTTGGTCATTCAATTAGGTTTTATGCCCATTTTCGTGTTTTGCTGCTTTTGAAACTTAAAAAGCTAATTTCATTCATAACATTAGGTAAACGACCTCAGTTGGGAAATATGATGGTTTCATCAGCTTCAGACCACCAAATTAGGCTACTAGCATGGTTGGCATGAGTCCCGAGCCTTCAGGTGTGACTTTAGGGCCATTTGGCGCTTTAGTCTTTGAATTTTGGCTTTTGGCATTGGTTAACATTCTTGGTGAAAGCACTCCGATGAGAATCTTGTCAGTATGTTTAGTGATGAGTCCACGATTTGGACTCATTTAAGGCTTTATTTTACTCCCTCCGTCCCATTTTATGTGGCACCATTTCCTTTTTGGTCAGTCCCAAAAAGAATGTCACATTTCATTATATGGTAAGTATTTAAAGGTACAATTCCTCTTTTACCCTTATTGGTCCCACTTAATCTTGAAGATAGTACTCCAATACATCTATGAGGAGAGGGAAAAGTGAGTCTACATTTTAATATGACTCTTTTTTGAAGGGGCAATTTGGTAAACATTTTAAACTCTTCATTTATTTCTTAAACTCCGTGCCTGGTCAAATGTTGCCACATAAAATGGGACGAAGGGGGTAATAGAGTTAGTGTCCTAAAATGCATATTTTGTGCCAATAACTAATGTAAATCCTTGATTTATAGGTATTTGGATTAAGGAACAAAGCATGGACACTAATGAGTAAAAAGGAACAAGGGAGTTGAAAGAACAAAGAAAAGAGGGCCTTATGATCGCCTAACCCATTGGGCGAGTAACCGAATGGCCATGATCTAACCTAAAGTTCTAGTGTGCCAAGCCCTGAAGGAGAAAATCGAGTCGGCGAGTCACCAAACGGTCCCGCAATGCAGTGCTAGATCATCCAAAGTTAGAGAACTTGAAGATGATGAACGGCAAAGCAAAAAGGTCATGGAATTGACCAAAGGGCGGATCGCCGAGTGGATCGGTGATCCCGACTTATTGCGCCGAATGGTCCTTCACAGCATATTTTTGGTACTATATATGTATTTTTAAATTCTTAGTTTAGTATCCAAGTTTTATTATTATTCAGTTTTAAAGTGTGGAACTTAGAATTGAGAGTATTGAGTAAATATTTTCCCAACTTTGAAGATTTCCATTTTTGAGAAATTGGAAGTTGGACTTTTAGATTCTTCAACCTTGACCTTTGTAAAGAGGAAATTAATCGTACCCAATTGATGGAAACACAATTTAGTAACGATTTCTATCTTTTTATGATGTCTAGCTAAATCCCCAATTCTTGGGGTGTGATTATGTGATTATGGATTTAACTGTTGGGTATTGTTAATTGATAGTTTAAATGTTGTTTAAAAGTGATTTCAATCAGTAATTGTGGTTTAATTTAAAGGGCTGTAGTTGTAAATACAATTCTAACTTTATGTTTCTGGCATGCTCTAGAGAGAGGTTTTAAAACCAAGATTACTAATTTGATGGTCTGTGGGTATTGGGTTGTCATGGGTTCAGCTCGAGAGAGTTAATCCTAAACCCTTATCCACACATTCAGCTCGAGAGAGTGAATGGACTAAAATGTAGGTTATTCTTAATTGCTACTTATTGGTGTTCGAGAGAAACCAATTTGATTCAGGGTAAACTATTTGAGAGAAAGTTTATCCCCATTTAAGTCTAGCTTATTCACTAATTTACAGCTATTTATTATCAATTGCAATCACCCATTTGTCTACCTTAGCCCATAATCCAATCACATCCCAAGAACCCGTCTCTTTACTTGTTAATTCATGTTAATTGCTACTGTTGTAGTTGAAAATTACAATCAAAACCCCATATTTGACACTTGTGTCACCCTTAATTTGAAATATGCTTTTATTCGTAAATGTTCTTACCTATGATTGACTTGAACATATTTGCACTTGACTCTTGAATCTTAATCACGTACCACTCCCTGTGGGATTCAACCCCAACACACATAGTTGGGTTATATTACTAACTAATGATTGTTGGCACTTTGTAATGGAAAAAGTGTCCTGATACGTGAAATCAAAATTGCACCGCCTTTTGTGACTACTGTTTTGTTTGTACATTGAGTTTTGTGGTATAAATTGTGTTTAGCACTATTTTTGTGGATGATTGAGCTTGTGGCTCCTTGTTTTAATTGAAATGATTTTTGGACCCTTTTAAAAAAAATTGTGCCACCTCTTGTTTGTGTTTGAATGTTGTTGTCTTTTGCGAATTTGAGTATCGGTCTTGATCAATACCAGTGGCTTGAATACTGCTCATAAACAAACAAAAATGTGTGTGTGGCTACAATAAGGACAAATGAAGTTGCATTGATAATATGTGAACTTTTTGCATCTCGTTGTGACTAGCCAAGTATCAAATTGAGTCTTTTGTGATGAACATTGCACATTAGCGAAAGTGTGAAGTTTTGTTTGTCATCGGTGTTAATGCCTTGTGTGATGAGCTTACCGTGAACCAAGTGTGATAACACCTAGAATTGGCCCCGTTGGTCCGATTGACTAAGTGATGCAATCTCTTGAAATGATCTTAGGCAACTTTGAAGAGTGTGAAACAATTTGACATTATACCTCTTTTGTGTCCAACCTTGTGAGTGTGTGATCCTTGCTTGAACAGCCTTTGAGCCTTATCCTTTTCTTGGAAGAAACTTGATGAAATTTTGACCTTTCTTTTTCCATTACCCATAATCCTCATGATTTGTGATTTGTGTGAACAGCCAACTTAAGCCAAAGGCCTAAGTTGGCAGTGTGGTGAAAAGAGAAGGTAAATCAAGAAATGCAAAGAAGTCCCCTTGAACCATGATTTTTGAGAAAAATTGAACCCCGCAATAAAAAAAAGAGAAAAAGAAAAGAAAAAGAATGAAAAAGTTGTGAAAGTGCAAAGAAAATGGTGTATCCAACATGTCCATGGAAAGTGAATAAGGGGTGACCTTTGACAATGAATATGAATGATAAAGAAGAGGGAAGCAAGTGTTGTTTATACCACATTCCATGTGAATAACAGCCACTGATCCTAAATGACCATATCATTGTACTCAGCCCTATTACAAGCCTTGAAAAGACCTTTTTGATCTTGAGTGAGCTGAAACAATTGTTGATTGGAAAATACGGGCAAACCTATGGGTGGAGTCATGCATTGTGTTCATCTTTGTGAGTGTGAGTGTTGCATTTGATTCTGAAGCTTTAAATTGTTGAATCATTGTGTTTGGATATGGAATCATCCTTTGTGTGAGGGCATTTGAACACCTTTGTTGAGCTTGAACTTGCATTTGAAGCAAGTATTGTGAGCTTGAGATTCTTTGGTAATGGTGAGTTACAAATTGAATATTTGAGTGTGCAATTAATCCATGCATGAGTAAGTTGAGTCTTTCTGTGTGTATTCATGATTGAGTCTTGTGTAGCACTATTTAAAACATCCTTTTTGAGCTATAGAACTTCAGTTTTACTTAAAGACAAGCAAAAGTTTAAGTTGGGGGTGTTGATGAGTCCACGATTTGGACTTATTTAGGGCATTATTTTAATAGATTTAGTATTCTCAAATGCATATTTTGTGCCAATAACTGATGTATCCTTGATTTTTGGGTATTTGGATTCACGAATAAAGCATGGACACTAATGAGTAAAAAGGAACAAGGCAATTGAAAGAATGAAGAAAAGAGGGTCTGATGATCGCCTAACCCATTGGGAGAGTCACTAAATGGCCATGATCTCTCCTAAAGTTCCAGTGTGCCAAGCACTGAAGGAGAAAATCGAGTCACCGATAGAAAGGAGCAGTCGGCGAGTCACCAAACGGTTCCGCGATGCAGTGCTAGGTCGCCCAAAGTTATAGAACTTGAGGATGCTGAAGGCCAAAGTAAAAATGCGGTGGAATTGACCAATGGGCGGATCGCTGAGTGGATCGGCGATCCCGACTTATTGTACCGAAAGGTCGTTCGCAGCATATTTTTGGCACCTATAAATACAATTTTAAATTCTTAGTTTAGTATCCAAGTTTTATTATTATTCAGTTTTCAAGTTTGGAACTTAGAATTGAGAGTATTGAGACAATATTTTCCTTAGCTTTGAAGATTTGAAGATTTCCATTTTTGAGAAATTGGAAGTTGGTCTTTGAGATTCTTCAACCTTGACCTTTGTAAAGACGAAATTAATCGTACCCAATTGATGGAAACATAATTGGTAATGATTTCTATCTTTTTATGATGTCTATTTAAAACCCTAATCACATCCCAAGAACCCGTTTCTTTACTTGTTAATTCATGTTAATTGTTGCTGTTATAGGTGTAAATTACAATCAAAACCCCCATCTTTGACACTTGTGTCACCCTTAATTTGAAATATGCTTTTATTTGTAAATATCTTTACCTATTATTGACTTCAACATATTTTCGTTTGGCTCTTGAATCTTAAGCACGTACCACTCCCTATGGGATTCGACCCCAACTCACTTAGTTGGGTTATATTACTGACTAACGATCATTGGCACTTAGTATTGGAAGAAGTCTCCTGATACATGAAATTAGTTAGTTCTGAAATGACGAGTTTGGTCTTGAAAGACCCTTCGTGCACTTCTCGAGGTTTTTGGTCTTAATATGAGGCCCGTTGTGGAAATTGGTTAAAAATGACATTTGGGTGTGGGGCCCACTTTTTGATGAAATGATCTCGCATGGGAATTCTGACTGCGCTATTGAGTTCGAAATATCAAATTTAGTGGGATAGCATGTCTGGTTTATTTTCATTGGGTCTTGAACGAATTTCGATAATCCGTTCGGAGACCTTTAGTGACCCGAATTTAGTCTTTTGGCAACCAGATTTAGCTTTTAGCGACCTGAACTGCTGCTATTATATAACGAAAAATCAATTCGACCTCATTTTGAAACTTCAATATCTCAAGTTCTAGAGCTCTATTTTGGGTGATTTGAAGTCCGTTGTGTTTGGTTTTGCGTTGGCTGTGTGGGTGATAATTTGTTCAAGAGATGAGGGTGAGCACATGACGTTCTAGGATTTCGTGTCTGCATTATGTATTTAAAGTTTGACTTGCCTTTTGCTTTCTGAGGTAGTCTTGTTTCTATGGTCCACTATTGGGATTTGTACTCTTTTAGTAGTTCTGTACATGTGACTTCAAGGTTCTGGGAGGTATCTTTTTTATATATAGTTTTGGGTTCGCTTTCGCCTTCCTCTTATGTGTTCTATTTATTTATGATTTGCTTAGTTGAGAATATTTCTCCCCTAAGTCCCATTACACTCAAGTTCTGGGATAGGGTTTGGCTTGCCTACTGGCCGATTAGTAGGCGCCATCATGGCTCTAGAAGTTTGGTCGTGACAATTCCTTTATTTATAGACAACAAAGGGTAGTGTGAACAACCTTTCATAAAAGTCTAAACTTTTCATTAAAATCACAACTTTTGATAAAAGTCACAACTTATAATAAAAGTTATAACTTTTAATGAAAGTTGTAACTCTTCATATTTCATTCACACCTTTTAAAATCCAACAATGTGTACTTTGGATATCAATCCAAAGTTCAAATAAATGACATTGACCTTCAATCTATATTGTACCCCCTAGAAAAAAAATAATTAACTCAAATCACCAAAAGGTAAAGTAAGATTATCGAGAAACGGTAGAGTAATGCACGCAACAATGAAAGTATACACAGGATTAAAAAGAGGCTTCACAATTCCAAAATTAAAAAGAAAATTCTCAAGGTATAACTGTTATATATACATTTGAGTTAGCTAACTGACATAGTTTGGCCTAGTATTCCCATATGGCAATCAGTTGCTTATGTAAGTTCAACGGGGGGCTGATATTTATACGTATGGATGATTTGGTGCATGGAGGCATAATTTGTAAGATGGTGGTGACGGTTGTGAAGGTTTCTAAGGGGATGGGAAGACTAGTATTGGAAATAAATAAATTAAAAGGGAATCCTAGTCTGTGGTGGCGCCACATAGGTGGGCCCAGGGTTCTATTATATATATATATATATTTATATATGATTATTAATATCATATTCAATTTAATCGATTAAGTTGTCCTCTTGATTTCCTTATATAAGCTTTCATCTTTAATTAGGTTTAGCTCCAAACTTCTTCATATTTACACCAATTTACAACTGCAAGTAAAATACACTATTTAGAACAATTCATAAAATTCATGCTCAAAAAGGACAAATACATATAATAAATGTAAGACAAATAATGATTAAAAATATATTTTTGGACTCACATCAACACCCCACACTTAAACTTTTGTTCATCCTCGAGCAAACATTAAAGTTCATCTCAAAAAATCATACTAGGAATGCCACTAACAATTAGGCCTTGCTGAAATTTCAAAACCTCAAGTACAATTTCTACTCATTATGCAAGACATTCAAATAAACAACAAACCTCTAACATACCAACCTCAAGGAAGGACTTCGAACTCATCAAATTTAAGCTTGCTCACCTACTCTCATCAAACAAAACTAATAAAATCATCTATCTATCATTAAACAAGTGCCCTCACAAGAAGAAATAGTCCACACATTAAATTCAAAAGATTGAATATAAACTAAGGACTTAGCATCAAAGAACAACTCTCATACTTACAAATAAAATTCACATGTATGCACAAAGAACCATATGCTCGCCAATTATGTACATCTCCACTAATTAAGCATGCTCGAATAGAATCGAATAGGACTTTAACGGGTTGTAATGTAGGCAAGGAGATGGGTAGGAAAACTACATAATATTGACTTACACTTCCCTAAGCACTTTGCACTTTTAGACTTCATCACCCATTATTTTATTCCATATATTTTTGACGCTCTCTTCAACAATTATTCCACATGTAATTCTCATCATCTCAAGCATGCTTCAACAATTTTTTCAAAAATAATAACAATAATAATAATAATAATAATAATTATTATTATTATTATTATTATTATTGTTGTTGTTGTTGTTGTTGTTGTTGTTGTTGTTGTTGTTGTTGTTGTTGTTGTTGTTATTATTATTATTATTATTTTCAAGGAGAGCACTATTTTCTTTTCTGTATATTTTTCTTCTTTTTTCTCTCTCTCTCTCTCTCTCTTTTCATGTCACATTCTTTCAAAGAGGGATTTTTATTAATTTGTAGCTACAATTGATTATCTTTTCACCAAACAAATCCCTTTACTTAAGAATTAAGAAATATAATAAGTCTATGGCATGCTTCTTAAGGAAGCAAGGTACAAGAACTAGGAATTCAAAAAAATCCTAAACAAAGCAGCACTTTTTTATTTCACATCATTAACATACATGGCAAGTTTTAGACTATGATGCAAAACATGGAATAAAACAATTCTCACCACACTTGAAACAAATATCCATCAAGATAGATCAATACCACTTCTAATAGAGAGATTGTCACTCCTCGAGCCTACAACCTGGACATAATTGGAACTTGAGAAGCATCTTGGTCCCAAAGAAACCCTTGGCCTAGATCAATAATCAATGGAAGGCTTGCTTGACAATATATGAACTCAAAATTAGAGATTTACTCATTTGTCTTAAAAATAAATAAACTCAAAAATGTATGGAAACATCCATCTAACCCAAAGAAGGCAACTCAAGTCTTAAACATTAACAATGGAAATGGAAAAGACTCCACAAAACACTATTATATATGAAGCCTTTAAATACTATGATAGACGTCAGAACAAGATCCATGACATTTTAACAAGATGAAAGCTAAATAGGGAATCCTCCAGAAGCAAGTAGGGTCACCGAAGCAAATTTGGTACTACAAGTGGTATAAACAGGTCGCCTATTAATGACCCTGAATACCTTTATTTGCATCATGAAAGATGCAAGCCAAATGGAGTTAGTACATTGAATGTACGAGAATGTAAGGAGAACTCTAAAGCATAGACATAAACTTGAACTGATAAAAAGGAAGAATATACTCGCCCCATCTCAACTCAACCCAACTCAACTCAATTCAGTATGAAAGCAACAATAAATATGTAGTATAAAGAAATCTTTTAAAATAGTAGATAAGAACTCAATGTATATAGAAATACAATAATTAACTCTTTATTCTTATTTGGGAGATTCTCTAACCGACAACCATCACTATGAGCAATTTTGACAATTCAATCCACTTCAAAATGGCAAAATTAGGCTCGAAGCATGGCCGAAACGAGTCCCGAGGCCTTCGGTGCGAGTTTGGGACCATTTGGCATTTTAGACTTTGAAATTTAGCCTAACATTGACTTTGGTCAACATTATTGGAAAATGTGCTCAGATGAAAATTTCGTTAGCGCTGTTAGTTTCGAAATGTCGAGTTTGCTTTTCGAGGCTTCTGGTCTAATTATGAGGCAAGTTAGGGAATTTGGCTAAAAGTGAATTGGGATGTGGGACCCACTTGCAGTCAAATGACCTCAGATGGGAATTCGACTACGCCATTGAGTCCGAACGTCAAATTTATTGGGGTGGATAGTCCATTTGCACGCACGGGATTCCGAACGAATTCTAAGCACCCTATTAGAGACTTTAAAAAAATAGGAAAAGCTGAAATCTGGTCCAGCCCTTTTAGAGACTAGATTTAGGGCTTTTAAAGACCAAAATTTGACTTTTTAGCGATTGGATTCGCCTTTTTAAAGCCTCATTCCAGCTTTCAACGCTCATTTTTAATTGCGATATCTTAAGCTATAGAGCTCCAAATTGAGTGATTCAAAGATCTAAATTGTGTGGTTTTTGTGTGAGAACGCAGTGGTGTGATTGGAAAGTGCTGGGGAAGCTCTAAATTTTGAGGCGTTTTCTTGGTTTTAGTTGATGCCCTCCTCTTGACTCTTCTTTAATGGAGGTTTTGTCATCTTGAGTTATAGAGCTCTGATTAAGGTGATTCAAAGTGCTAGGTGTTAGTGTGGATTATGGGTTCTCTGTGGAGTGCTCTGGGAAGTGTGAAGATCAACATTTTAAGGTAATATCTGCCCCAAAGGGCTAGCTTCTTTTTTATTTTCCCCATAAATCAAATTTTTGTTGCATGATAAAATTTATTTCGTTTCGATGCTCGAATTGTGCCCCATTTAGGGGTACAAGTTCCATATTGCGTTTATAGCTTTTTTGTGGTGTCAATTTTGGGGTTCCCATTGTTGGTCTCATAGTTCAATTTTATGCGCGAATTTGGGTCCAACTCTGAAAATTATGATTTTGGTGTCAAAATACTCGTATTATTATTGCTCTTCTATTTTTGATATCGTTGCAACGTTCTGAAGTGGTACAGAAGGGAAAGGCTCCGGCTACGTGATTTGGAGCGCGCGCGATCGGCCGACAGTTAGGCTACGACTTGCCTCTCCTTAAATTGAGCATGATTTAGCATTTGTATGTTGATTTGTGTGATTTTGGGGATAATTGATGGTTGAGTATGCTAAATTCCTAGAAACCATTACTTAGACTCCGATTTCGGGTACTCCGGGTTACTGAAGCATGTCTAATGTAATTATTGATCATCCGTACCTTGTGGTTCGCCTTTTTTATGGATTGTGTGTCCATTGGAAGCATGTTTTGCCTTAGTCTAGGCTTAGAATAGTGATTGCCATAGACTTGTATATTTTTGAGCCGTTAGGCTTTAAAAGCTCTACGACATCGCTTCGGACGACTTAGCTCCCTGTAGAGTGATATATATCAGACTTGAGTTTGATAGTCTGGGCCTTAGCCAAGCAGCAACTCTGCTCTTGGAACGTTATATCCATAATTCCTTGTCCCGTCGGTTCTTTTATATTTAAATTCTTGCTTTGGAAGCTACTCGATGATTCTGGTTAGATACGGTTTGGGCTGGAGTGATTTATTAATGGCACTCGATTTAGGGTTATTCCCCATGATGCTTGGTTGATAGCTGATCCTATTGCTAATCGACTCACCTTTACTCATGGTTCAAGTCCCCAATTCACTCCACCGGGCGGGGGTCAAGTCCTTGCCTTGATCATATTTTATATGGTTCAAGTCCACGATTATCCTTAACCTCAGTTCAAGTCCTTGATCATATTTTATGAGGTTCAAGTCCACGATTATCCTTAGCCTTTGTTCAAAACCTTGGTTACTCCAAATCTTGATTCAAGTCCTTAATCCGTCATCTTCATTCGAATAAAATCATTATTTCCCTATTAGCTTTGGGTAAGTTTCGGGCACATGGATTATTTTGGTTCAAGTCCAGAAAGTTGTGGTAATCTTGGAAACTTCATTGGATCCTCTTACTTCATTTCAACTCTCCCTTCTTTGCACTTGTCAAGGTTATGGGAGTCCGTTCGGGTTTTACTTTCATATTGTGCACGAACATACTCATCGGGTTTATGGGAGCAATTTAGTTAGCTACTTACCTTCTCTTTGTGTGTGAGTATGCTCATGTGCATACCTATTAGATGTTCCCTCCTGCTTATTTCTGTTAGTATGTTAGATTCTTGCATTTCATATTACTTTTGCTTTTATTACTCAGTTGGCCTTTGATGCCTACTGGGTACCTATTGTTTTGGTACTCATACTACAGTCTGCATCTGTTTTCGTGATGTAGGTTCGAGCACTAGCTATCAGCATTGTTTTCGAGCCACCTACTGATCATATTAGGAGGTGAGGTGAGCACATAGCGTCTGGATATTCCAATCTCTTTCTATATTTATATATTGACTTGTCTTTTGCTTTTTGAGACATTCTTGTTTCTATGGTCCACTTTTGGGACTTGTACACATTTTGTTAGTAGCTCTGTACTTCTGACTTCTAGGTGCTGGAAGGGATCTTTTTATTTGGATATAGTTTTGTCTTGCTTCCACCCTTCCATTTGTGATTCCTGTTGTTATTATTATTGTGTTGTTGGGTTTAGATTTCTACCCTCAATCCCATTAGTAGCTATTCTGGGATACATGTTAGCTTGCCTACTTGTGGGTTATAGTAGGTGCAATCATAACTCGAGTAATCGAGTCATGATACCCATGCTGCCAGAACTATCCTATACCTTGACGGAGTATAGGACATCCTCTACTAAGTGGATCCACTAAGCTATGCTTAAAAGCAATAAAGAATTATCTAAAAAGTATGATCCTTTGTATATGTTGGTATACATGGTTTATGAGGATTTTGAGTTGTCTGAACTCATCCCCATATTGGTGCTTAATACTACTCCCAATAATATATAACTCATACACATATGTTTTAAATAAAACATAAATCCTCCTCAATTTGAGATAATTTACTCAAAAGTTGTCGTAAAAGAGATAATGCTCAAAAAACTCCTCATGAACTCATTTAGAGATCAAGGTTTCCTCTCGTTTTAAATGTAAAAGTGTTACATACTTGGGAATACTTAGTCCCCACATACTCATTTTGAAAAAATGATATCAACTCCCCTCATCCTCACTCTCATTTACTCAAGTTTTTAAACAAATTAAAAATAATAGTAGAAGACTTCTCAAAATGACTCAAAAGACTTTCTCGAACTTTACTCTTAATCATAATTTGATTTGAAATGATGATTTAAGAGCTATGATTAGAATGTAGGATCTCTCAATGATTTATGAAGGTTTAGATAGTTGATAATAAGAAACTAACGAAGATAAAAATTGGAGAACTTTGGCCCGCACAGTTGAATTAATTTTTGGTCGAAAATAATTTTTGAGGCATAGGACTCCGTATCCTCTCCATGACTAGGAGAGGGGGTGACTATCTAAGAGCTGATATTTTAAAACGTATCTGCAACGCGGACCTGCACACTTATTTTTGCTCGATCTTTTCTTCCTCTCCTAAACTCGATTAAACTCATACCCACTTCAATTCCAGTCTAATTTGACTAAATTTTACAAACCCATAACATTTTCAATGAAACCCACCCAAAACTCTATCAAGAGACTAAATTGATTCGCAAAAAAACCCTCAACTAAAGGACTCAAAGACCTCCATTTTCAATTAAACTCATGAACTTCTCAAGAACTCAATAATTTACAAGAATAAATTCATGGGTAAAAGTTTACATAATTGGCGTGAGGGCGAACAAACCCAACACTATGAAAGCTTACATACCTTGTAAGAACTAAGTTCTTGGCGAAATTCCTCAAATCTTGCAAGAATCTTGAACGTTCTTCTTTTTCTCCTCTTGGACTTCTCTCTAAAAAACACTAAGATATTTTTCAATGACTAAAACTAATTCCAATCAGTTTATACACCTAAAAGGGTGAATAAACGTGCAGGCTAGTGGGGTAAGAAAGAGATAAAAATACCCCTCCTAATATGGATGAATTTTCCTTAGCTGGACAAGCTATACTCAAACGGGCATATCTCCCTCATCCAAACTCATAATTTAGCATACCCAATGGTTTTGGAACGAGGACTCAACAGCCTTCGATTTGATATCTAATGGGACACCTAACTAATCCCGTGCTGAAAGTTATTGTTGTTTGAAGGTGACCAAAACTCACAATTTAAGAATAACTTGGACAAACCTCAATTTAGCTATTTACAGTTTAATTCTTTCTAGATTTAGCTATTTCTAATACCGAGGTGTTACAAACATGATAATAAAAACTACAAAATAAAATAAACTATATACAAACTCACAACCATGAGCCTAGTTGTCAAAGAGTGCAATTTCATTAGCAAATAAGCATTCACAAGAAAGTACAACTCAAAATTAGGCTTAAATAGCAAGTATCACACAACTCAAAAGGGTTTTTTTCTTTTCTCTCCAACAAAAATAAAAATAAAAAATTAAAATTTACTTTCTATAAAATAAAATATACTCGATTTAAAGGGACTGTCCTCAGGAAAGAACCGAAAACAAAAACCAAGAAACCCATCCTAAGAAAAAGACAACATAAAATAATATAAGCCAGGAATTAATTCCTCCACCACACACTTAAAAAGATACTATGTCCCCAAAGCATTAAGTAAAATCTAAAACAAGAATTAGGAAAACTCTTTGAGGCCTAACTAGTAGCATGTTTTGTCAATTTTCATCAAGGGTAGTATGCACCCCACTCTTAAGCTCAAACATGCTCATTTGCTTTAATTTTTTGGGTTCTCAAACTTCCCCTAATTTGCAAAAACAAAAATTATGACACTAAAAATAGTGATAAAAAATAAAAAGCTACACTATAAATTGGGTGCCTCCCAATAAGCGTCTAATTTAACGTCGCGCATGACACAAATAAGTTCACCACTTTTCTTTCAACTTTCAACTTATGAATTGCATCCAGAATCATGCTGTGCATCAATTTTTCCGGTCCTCTCTAAGGAGGTGGTATAAAGATAAGGGAACCAAGTAATATATATAACATCTTGCACTTCTTGCCCCTTATGTGAGGAATGTCATTTTGTCTATGTAGACTAGAGAACTTTAGAATGTAGGGACCTTGTTCCACATCTAGACATTCATCCATTAGTTTAGATGACTCAAATTTCATGCCATCATCCAAGCATAATGTTGAAAAATATTTAGAATGAGCTCCAATTTGCCTCAACTCCAAAGAAGCATTATTTTCAATATTCTCACTTTTCTACTCCTTCTCAATATAGACTCTAAGGGATAAGGTATAGTTGAACGGTTTGAATTCCTCTTTTTGCTCCACTAGTTGATCATCATCTATGACAATTGGTAATTGGGCATCATACACTTCAATCTTTTTGTTCAAGTGAGCCTCCAAGTCATGAATATCTTAGCCAACTTGTTCAATTTCATGTGTGAGCTCAACTCTTCCTTCTATCAGTTGGGTTGTCATGTATGTCAGACTATCACTGATAGAATCTTGAAACTTTAAAAGTTGAGTATGTTCTTGTAGCAAAGATTGCCTCACTATATCTGCTTCATCATAACCCTAGCTGTACTGACGTGAGGGCTTCTATCTCATGAGATTATTTTGGAAACCCGGGCTCTATTGACGTGAGAGCTTCCATCTCATATTAAATATCCACTCGGTGCTATGCCAAAATCCCACGGAATAGTCATTTCTTACTTGACTTCATTACTCATGAAAAGTTGCCCTTGACAACCAATTTAATCTAGTTTCATTAAGATAGCTCCTTGTATTTGATTCAATTGGGTGAGAAAACCTTTCAATCTAAGAATCCTTTCTATGTGAGAAAACCTCTCACATCATGCTAGTTATGTGTTTATGAGAATGACCTTTCAACAACACAACAACAACATCGTTGGTACTTTACTCTCAAAGCACCATTAAAACATTTGCATAGATTTCATAAACAATGCATAAGTCCATAATTTACCTCTTGAGATCAAAACCCACATCAAATCATAAATTCTTGGAAAACATGGGTTAGATGTGGATTTCATCATAAATACATGTAAAGCTTGCAATACATGCTTAATTTCATAAAAGTCTTCTTTGAAGATCAAAATCCCACATCAGATGATTCATAACTTGAAAACATGGGGATTACATGGCTTCATGGGAAAATCATCATAAAATCATTATAATTCATCAATTCATGCTTGATTTCATAAAAAGCTTCTTTCATAATACAAACCCACATTATATCATCATAATTGGAAAATATGAGATCTACGTGGGTTCATGTGAATCATCATAAAAACAATAGTATTGCATTAATTCATGCATAAGAGATCATAATCTAATCATTTAAATATACAATAAATTAAACACATGATAATTGAAGAAAACCCTAACTCAATTGGGGAATTCTAATCTTTGAAATTGAGGAATTTGGGAACTCCATAGATGAAAGGAATCCATGGATGAAAATTATCATATCTCACAGCCCAAAGCTTAACTTCAATGGAGGAATTGATCTAGGCTTGACCTTGATCCTAGTTTGAATCATTTCTCGTTCTTCTTCAAGTTTCTAGAGGGAGAAATATTTTGGAGAGGAATATCTTTGATTTTGTTTTGGGAATTTATGAGAATGAATTTAGTTTGGGTGATTTGTGGATTTAGAATCATTATATAGGGCTTTGGGTAGAAGGAGATATGACTTAGTATTGAGACTGGAAACTGCCGAAATGGCATGATGGAGGCAAAAACAGTTTGTCATCATCACCACGGCCTATTAAATGGGTCGTGAAGTGCTTTACTATTTCGGGCATAACTTTTTACTTCTATATGGGAATTAGGCAAACTCAGTGGCATTGGAAAGAGGAATGATAGACCCATGGGCCACCTAATTCATTTTGAGCTAAAAGATATGATCATTTGAAGTTGACACCCTAAACTCTAAGTCTAATGAAAAGCCCTTCATGTGAGACTCCACGAGCCATGGTGCCTCTCTTGGTCATGATCCACTAGCTAGTAAACCTTCCCCTTAACACCTAAAAACTAACTCACCTTCACGAGCACTCCCACGACTAGTTGTAGCCTTCACAAGCAGTCAATTGGCTCGTGGGAGTGTCCCTTTTTTAGGAAGCCTTGGGGAGCGTACTGCCTAGCCACCACACTCCTCACCATGATTCATGGTCCCCACCACAAGGTGCGGAGGTGGTCGTGGGAGGTGAGGCATCTTTTAAAGCCACTTCCTAAGGTCTATGGGCACCACCACAACTCGTGGTGCTCTTCACTATGTGGGGACTTTCTTGGAGGTTGTCAAGGTCCTAATCTCTAGCTTATGACTTAATACTTAGCCCCTACCTTAGACTACTAAATTCCAAGGTGTTAGATAGATGCAGCTCATGTGACTTGGGATTGGTTTACTGGAGCTTTTCTGGAAAAGTTCTTCCCAAGTGAGTTTATAAAAGCTAAGGCGCAAAAGTTTATGAACTTGAAGTAGGGCGCAATGTCAGTCTAAGAATACAGATTGAAGTTCACTCAGCTATCCAAGTATACTCCACAACTAGTTGCAGATCCAAGGGCACAAATGAGCAAGTTCTTGTTTGTAGTATTCGATTTAGTTAAGACCGAGTCTAGGAATACTATGCTTCTAGGGGATATGGATATCTCCATACTCATAGCTCATGCTCAGTAGGTTGAGGGAGATAAGCTTAGGAAAAAGGCTAAGGATAACAAAAAGTCTAGAAAAGGAAACTGTGAATACTCACAAATGAAGTTGGGTGGTGGGAATTGCTCACAATTTCAGAAAAGGACTACAGCCCTAACGCCTTCATCAGCTAGTGCTCCATCCATAGGTTTCGATAGGATCAGAAAAGGAGGGCACTAGGATCTAAGTCTCTGGGAGTACTTTAGGTAATAGGACTTTCCCAACTTGTCAAAAGTGTGGTAAGAACCATCCGGGTGAGTGTCTTGCAGGTAGGGAAGGTGCTTTGAATTTTGTAAGTCTGGCCATAGGTTGAAGGATTTCCCTTCTGCTAGGCAGGGGCAAAAAGGTAACAACAATAGGTCTTAGTCTATAGCTCTAGTAGCACCAGTAGGTCGCCCAACTCAGTAGAGTGCTTCGTCTGGTACAGGTAGCGATCAGTGCCTGAATAAGTTGTATACTTTCCAAGCTAGCCAAGACTAGGCAAATTCTCCTTATTTGGTCATTAGTACATTATGAGTCTTTCATTAAGATGTTTATGCATTGTTAAATCTAGGGGATACACAATTTTTTGTGACTCCCTATATAGTAAACTTTGGTGTCAGTCCATAAACTCTCTCAGAACCCTTCTAAGTCTCTACTCCAGTTGGTGACCCAGTTATAGCTAGACGGGTATACATAAATCGCCCTGTCACATTCTCTTAGAAAGTCACCTCATCAGATCTTATAGAGTTAGAAATGGTAGATTTTGATATCATTCTAGGCATGGATAGTTTGCATTCCTATTATGCATCAGTTGATTTTAGAACTAGGATCGTTTGGTTTCAGTTTCCTATCAAGCAAGTCTTAGAATGGAAGGGTAGTAGCTCAGTGCCTATGGGTCAATTCATCTCTAACCTTAAGGCTAGAAAAATAATTTCCAAAGGGTATATCTATCATCTTGTTTGGGTTAAGGATTAAAACTCTGAAACCCCAACTCTTGAGTCAGTCCTTGTAGTAAATGAGTTCCTAGAAGTGCTCCGAGAAGATCTTCCCAGAGTTTCTTTCGAAAGGGAAATCGACTTCAGAATAAATCTCCTCCCAGATTGCCAGCCCATTTTGTTTCCTCCTAACATAATTACTCCAGCTGAGATAAAGGAACTTAAAGAATAGTTTAAAGACCTTCTAGAAAAAGTTTTCATCAGACCCAACATCTCTCCATAGGGTGATCCTGTGTTGTTCGGGAAAAAGAAAGATGGTTCCCTCATAATATGCATTGAATATCTCTAGTTGAACAAGGTCACAATCAAGAATAAATATCCAATCCCCAGAATTGATGACTTGTTTGACCAACTTCAGGGTCCTAGTTGATTTTCTAAGATTATAACGACCTTAAAAACGAACTAGTGAAACTAGAGCCTCACATGTGAGTTTGAAGTTGAGAACTTGATGAAATAATGATAGTTGGCTTGGGAAGATTGTTTTAAAGATAATGGAAGTCAAACTTCAAGAAAAGACTATAACATTCGGAAACTAGTCATTTGAGCTTGTGTCTTATAATGTCTTGTCATGAAATTTGGAGTGTTGTATGAGGATGAAACCTTTTATAAGTGACTACTATACTTAGAACATCATGTTTAGGGGTTAAACTTTTGGGAACGAACCCTTAAGGACCACCCAAGGGATCCTTGAGGAGGACCCCAACATTGGCACCAAAAAGCTGTCAAAACAGCTTGACCTACAGAGGCAATCGACACCCCCCGTAGGTCATGGGCGTGGGCCAAGAATTAGCCTGGGAAGGCTTGGTCTTCATTTTTTAGCCCCAGCCCCAATCTACGGAGGCACATTACACCCCTTAGACCCATCCACGGTCCATGGATGGGCAATCGTAGATGCTGCCAGTTTTGGCAGTTTTTATTTTAAGTTAGGGATCTTAGTTTTAGTTAGTTATTTAATTAGGGGTTAGGAAGGACGATTTGTTAATTAATTAACTTACTATATAAACTATTTTTAAGTCATTAAAACCCTTCAATAACTCATTAGAACCCAAGGACCCAAATCAAAATCCTTCCCTCTCAAAAAGGTTCTCTCTAGAAACTCCATTGGAGCTCAAGGTGAAGATCAAGCTAAGGTTGGGATTTTCAAGGAGATTTCACTTCAATTCGTCGGTTTCTTCATGTATAAGGTATGGTGATCCTTCATTTAGGGTTATTTTTCACCCTAGAGTCAATTCCAAAGATGGTTTCAAGGTTTTCAAGTTTCACAAAAAACCTAGATTTCACTCAAACTCATGGGTTCTTGCATCAAATGTTTTCAAATGACAAACAATGATTATATATTGATTTTTAATTGATTATTTAAGATGATGTTACTCCATGAATCCATGATTTCCCTAAATTACTAAATTTTGCCTTGTAAAGTGGGTTTATTGATTATGAATGAATGATGGTGGATTTTTGTGTAGATTGATTTAGATTATTGATTTGTATTATTATATGTGTCTAGTTATGGTGAATTGTTGATGAATTGAGTATTTGTGATCATAGCCTTGAAAGGGCAAGTTTGACCTAATTTCATGTTAATTTAGAATTGAGCGTGAATTGTTGATCCACTTGAAAGGTGGAGGTGTTTACATTCTATGTACATTGTGATAATGGCCTTGAAGGCATAGTTTGATGGATTGAAGTATTATCATGTTATTGTATATGTGAATGTATAATGTGAAGGATTTACATGTGATTCAATGATAGAATGATGAACATGTGTTTAATGTATTAATGTTAATATTGAAAGGCTATTTTCTCAATTTTGGCACTCATGAATGATAATGATGAATGTGAAGGGTTCTATAATATGAATGATTGAATCTTGAATTGGTTGGCTTATGTATCCTTTTCTAAATTGAGGAATGTGTCTTGGCTTGATGGTTATGAATTGATAGGCTTTATGCATTCTTTTCATAAATGATCTAATGTAATAAAGACTCTAGAATCGATAGGCTAGTGTCATTCCTTTCATGAGTATAAGAATGTAATAAGGGACCATGAATCGATAGGCTTATAACATTCCTTTCATGTAGACCCTATAGCTATCTTTGAATGTACTATGGATCGATAGGCTTATAGAATTCCTTCCTTGGTAATGATGTATCATGGGTCAATAGGCCTATGGAATTCCTCCTAATACACTAATGTAATGTCAATGAATTAATCTATGGGAATGTAGGCTAAGCACCGAGTGGATATGGTTAGGTGGAAACTCTCCCAATCTTAGGTTAGAGTTCCAATGAACATCTTCCTATCCCATAGCTATGTGCCCTCATAGGATATTAGCTAGCGGATTCCATTAGAGCTAATGTTAACCGATTTACCTTAGGCAAGTAGACCAACCCTTACGATGTGTGATAGTACATCGGATTCCATGTCTAGCTTTCATGGTCTATGTCGGTTAAACGCTTATTCCCATCATGTGAGATTTACACTCTAGTTACTTGATAGGCACTACAAAGTGTAGGTAGTAGTATGGGATGCTATCTATACATTGCATGAGTAGGCTTCGAAGGTGCTATAGCGAGTTCTCTAAGTCCTAAGGACTAAATGTGTGAAAGTCCTCTAAATGCATGAAGGTGTCCTAAATGAATCTAATGAAGATGATTGATTTCTTGTCTAAATGAAATGATGAATGAGTAGCTTATATTGATGAAATGAGTTACTTAGCATGTTCTGTCGAATTGTATAGGTTCTTATTTATTGTGGTTTTGAGGAACACCTAGGTGTGTATGAAGAGGTAGTATGGGCTGCCACCTCATGTCTTACTTAGGTGTATCTCAGGGTAACTTTAGATATAGGTCCTAAGATGATGAAATGACTTACTTGACTCATGTTCTTATATGTTGTATGTTGGTACTAGTTGAGCATGATTACTTTTAATATGAAGCATGATTAATGGTGAGTGCACTTTTGGTGACCATAGGGTGATGCTTAGGTGTGGATAATGGTATGGGATGCTATCCATACATTGCACAAACTGTTACTTGAGCGTTGCTTGGGGTGAAGGTGAAAAAGGTAAAGGTAATGGGTTTATATGTTGAACATGTCTATAATGTGGATAATGTCTTGTATGTTGGTTGTGACTTGTATTATGCCGCTTATACTTATAGTCATGAAGTTTTATCTAAAATTACATGACTTTCAACAAAATGTCCCTTTTAAAGAATGTTTTTTCATGGTCATCATACTTAGTAAATTTTATGTGCTAACCCATATTTTCCTATTTTTACTACAAGTGTAGGTTCCGGCAAGTGATCGTTTCTAGCTAGAAGTTGAAGTGCTTGGATAGAGTTTTACCCCAAGGCTTGGTATCTCCTCATAGATCGAGGACAAAGACTCTTATTGTTCTAGTTCCTATATGTTCAAGACTTTTGTAATAGACATTTTAGTATTTTGATTGTAAAAGGCTGTGACACTATCTTGTTAAAGTTTGTCTTAAGATGGCTATGTGAGACTTAGTCTTCCTCTTGCGTATAAATGCTTTAAATGTTGATGACTTTTGACTAGTATAGTTTTGAATAAAAGGTTTTAATTACGCACTATTTTCTATTGTCTATGCAATAAATGAGCTAAGAGGCTTCTATTAGACCCCTTCGGGGTTGAGTATGCCGTGTTACGACTATGGGCTGCTCTTGGGTCGTGATAAAGATAGACCTCTGATCTGGCTATCATCAACTCGAGTTAGAGATAGTGACATCCGAAGACATCCTCTAGGACTTGTTATCGTTAACTCACCTTCACGAGCACTCCCACGGCTAGTGGTAGTCTTCACGAGCTGTCAATTGGCTCGTGGGAGTGTCCCTTGTTTGGGAAGCCTTGGGGAGCATACTGCCTAGCCACCACACCCCTCACCACGATATGTGGTCCCCACCACAAGGTGTGGAGGTGGTCGTGGGAGGTGAGTCATCTTTTAAAGCAACTTCCTAAGGTCTATGGGCATCACCATGACTCGTGGTGCTCTTCATGACTCGTGGGGACTTTCTTGGTACGTGTCAAGGTCCAAATTTGTAGCTCATGCCTTAAAACTTTGCCGCTAGCTTAGACTACTAAATTCCAAGGTGTTACATATATGCAGCTCCTGTCACTTAGGATTGGTTTACTGGAGGTTTTTTTGACAGGTTCTTCCCAAGGGAGTTTAGAGAAGCAAAGATGCAAAAGTTTATAAACTTAAAGCAGGGTTCAATGTAAGTCCAAGGAAACAGATTGAATTTCACTCATCTCTCCAAGTATGCTCCACACTTGGTTGCCGATCCAAGGGCACAAATAAACAACTTCTTGTTTGAAGTATTCGATTTAGTTAAGACCGAGTGCAGGTATGCTATGCTTCTAAGGGATATGGATATCTATAGACTCATAGCTCATGCTCAGTAGGTTGAGGGAGATAATCTTAGGGAAATGGCTAAGGATAACAAAAAGGCCAGAAAAGGAGACTACAAATACTCACAAATAAATCAAGTGATGGGAATCGCTCACAATTTTAGCAAAGGACTGTAGCCCCAACACCTCAGCAGCTAGTGCTCCATCCCCAGGTTTTGATAGGATCAAAAAAATTAAGGCACCGATATCTAAGTCTCTAGGAGTACTTTAGGTAATATGACTTTCCCAACTTATCCAAAGTGTTGTAAGAACCATCCAAGCGACCGTGCAAGGAAGGGTACTTTGAATGTGGTAAGTCTGGCCATAAGTTGAAGGATTTCCCTTCTTCACGGTAGGGGCGAGAAGGTAACAACAATAGGGCTTAGTTTATAGCTCCAGTAGCATCAGCAGGTCTCCCAACTCAACTGAGTGCTTCATCTAGTACAGGTGGCAGTCAGCACCTGAATAGGTTGTATGCTCTCCAAGATGGCCAAGACTAGGAAGATTCTCCTTAGTTTGTCATTGGTACATTATGTGTCTTTCATTAAGATGTGTATGCATTGTTAAATCGAGGGGCTGCATGATGTTTTGAATTTCCCTATCTAGTAGTAAACTTTGGTGTCAGTCCAGAAACTCTCTTAGAACCCTTTAAAGTCTCTACTCCAGCTGGTGACCAAGTTATAGCTAGATAGGTATACAGAAATCACCCTGTCACAGTATCTTAGAAAGTCACTTCAGCAGAACTTGTAGAGTTAGAAATTGTAGATTTTGATATCATTCTAGGCGTGTATTGGTTACATTCTTCTTATACCTTAGTTGATTTTAGAACTAGGATCATTTAGTTTCAATTTCCTAACGAGGAATTCTTAGAATAGAAGGGTAGTAGCTCATTGCCTATGGGTCGATTCATCTCTTACCTTAAGGCTAGAAAAATAATTTCCAAAGGGTATATCTATCATCTTGTTTGGGTTAAGGATTAAAACTCCAAAACCCCAACTCTTGAGTTAGTCCCTATAGTAAATGAGTTCCTGGAAGTGCTCCCAGAAGATCTTCCTAGAGTTCCTCTCGAAAGGGAAATCGACTTTAGAATAGATCTCCTCCTAGATACCCAACCCATTTTGATTGCTCCTTACAGAATGGCTCCAGTTCAGATAAAGGAATTAAAAGAACAGTTTAAAGAACTTCTAGATAAAGACTTCATCATATTCAACATCTCTCTATGGGGTGCTCCAGTGTTGTTCGTGAAAAAGAAAGCTGGTTCCCTCAAAATTTGCTTTGACTATCGGTAGTTGAACAAGGCCACAATCAAGAATAAATATCCAATCCCCAAAATTGATAACTTGTTTGACCAAATTTTGGGTGCTGGTTGTTTTTCTAAGATAGACCTCAGATCTAGCTATCAACAGCTTAGAGTTACAAATAGTGACATCAGAAGACATCATCTAGGACTCGTTATGGTCACTATGAATTTGTAGTTATGTCTTTTTGACTAAGAAATGCTCTTGCAATATTCATGGATTTAATAAACAGGTTGTTAAAACAATAGTTGTACTTGTTCATTATCAACTTTATTGATGATATCCATATTTATTCTTAGAATAAGGAGGAGTATGCGATTCATTTAAGAGATGTTCTACAAACTCTCAAAGATCGCCAGTTATTCGCTAAGTTGGAAAAATGTGAATGCAGCTCTGATCCATCCTTTTCCTTGGTCATGTTGTATCAAACAAAGGGATCGAGTGGATTCTCAAAACTTAAAGAGGTACAACACTGGCCATGACCTACCTTTCCAATAGATATGAAAAGTTTCTTGGGTTTGGTTCGTTTATTACAGGAGATTTGTTGGAAGATTTTCATCCATAGCTTCCCTATTAACCAAGTTGACTTAGAAGAAGGTCAAATTTCAGTGGTTAGATGAATGTGAGAAAAGTTTCTTAGAACTAAAGACTAGGTTGACTAGAACTCTTATCTTAACTCTACAAGATGGTTCATACTGGTATGTAATTTATTGTGATGCATCCAGGGTTGGCTTAGGTAGTGTGTTGATGTAGCGAGGCAAGGTTATAGCTTACGCTTCTAGATATCTTAAGGTCCATGATAAGAACTACCAGACTTATGACCTAAATCTTCCAGTCATAATATTTGTCCTAAAAATTTGGAGACACTACTTGTACGGTCTTCATGTGGATGTGCTCATAGATCATAACAGCCTCCAATATGTGTTAGCCTAGAAAGAGTTGAATCTTCGTCAGAGGAGATGACTTGAATTCCTAAAAGACTATGATATGAATGCACTTTACTATCCTGGTAAGGCCAATATAGTGGCTGATGCTCTCAGTAGACTATCTATGGGTAGTGTAGAACATGTTGAGGATTGTAAGAAAGATTTAGCCAAAGATGTTCACCATCTGGCTTGCTTAGGAGTTTGCCTTATGGGAATGTCAGACGGTGGTGTGATAGTTTATAATGGATTAGAATTGTCATTGGTCATAGAGGTTAAGGAGAAACAATATAGCGATCTAATACTACTTAAGTTAAAAGTGCAGTTCATCAACAAAAAGTTGAGGTTTTCTCCCGAGGGGGAGATTGTGTAGTTCGTTACCAGGGGCGCTTATGTGTTGCAAATGTGGAGGAGTTAGGCACCATATCCTTACAGAAGCTCACAACTCCAGGTATTCCATTCATCCAGGTGCCACTAAGATGTACCATAATCTACGGGAAGTCTTTTGGTGGAGCGACAAGAAAAAGGACATAGCGATTTTGTGGCAAAGTATCCTAATTGTCAACAGGTTAAGGTAGAACATCAGAAAGTAGAAGGTATGACTCCAGAGATTACATTCCTATATGGAAGTGGGAAGTTATAAACATGGACTTCATTACGGGTTAACCTCGTACTCGTAGACAACATGAATCTATTTGGGTGATAGTAGACAGAGTCACTAAGTCCGCTCACTTTTTTGTTGTCAAGACTACAGATTCAGCGGAGGACTACGCTAAACACTACATCAATGAGATAGTCAGGTTGCATAAGGTTCCTTTCTCTATCATCTCATATAGAGGTCCTCAGTTTACATCTTATTTTTGGAAATCGTTCTAGAAAGGTTTTGTATTCAGGTAAATCTCACTACATCATTTAATTCACAGATGGATGGTCAAGCAGAGCATACTATTCAGATCTTAGAGGACATGTTGAGAACTTTTGTTATCTATTTCAAAGGTATTTGGGATGATAACCTACCTCTAATAGAGTTCGCCTATAATAATAGTTTTCATTCTAGCATTTAGATGACCACCCAATTGGTTGGTTTGAAGTAGGTAAAGCTTCCTTGATTGGTCCATATTCAATTCATGAGGCTATGGATAAATTCTAAGTCATCAGCGATAGACTAAAGACAGCCTAGAGTTGCCAGAAGTCCTATGCAGATGTAAGGAGAAGGGACTTAAAGTTTGAAATCGATGATTGGGTTTTCTTGAAGGTGTCACCTATGAAGAAGGTGATGAGATTTGGCAAGAAAGGGAAGCTCAGACCAAGATATGTAGGTCATTACAGAATCCTGAAAAGGGTTGGTAATCTAGCTTATGAGTTAGAGTTGCCAGCAAAACTAGCACTGATTCATCAAGTCTTTCACATTACCTTGTTGAAGAAGTAAGTTGGTGATCCAGCATCAATAGTACCATTAGATAGTGTGGTTGTGAAAAATAGTCTTACTTATGAAGAGGTGCCAGTTGAAATTCTTGACAGTGAACTTCGTAGGTTAAGAATAAGGAAGTCACTTCAGTGAAGGTTTTGTGGAGGAGTCATTCTATAGAGGGAGCTACTTGGGAAGCAGAAGCAGCCATGATGGATAAATATCTTGATGAGTCCATGATTTGGACTGATTTAGGGCACTATTTTAGTAGATTTAGTGTCCTCAAATGCATATATTGTGCTAATAACAAATGTAAATCCTTGATTTTCAGGTATTTGGATTGATGAACAAAGCATGGACACTAATGAGCAAAAAGTAACAAGGCAGCTGAAAGAATGAAGAAAAAAAGGACTGAGGATCGCCTAAACCATTGGGCGAGTTGCTGAATGGCCATGGTCTCGTCTAATGTTCTAGTGTCCTAAGCCCTGAAGGAGAAAATCAAGTCAGCAATAGAAAGGAGCAGTCGGTGACTCACCGACGATTCTGTGATGCGATACTATATTGCCCAAAGTTACAAAACTTGAAGTTGCTGAAGGCCAGAGCAAAAAGGTGATGGAACTTACCAAAGGGCGGATCGCCGAGTGGATCAGCGATCGGCGTATGCGTTGAATGGTCCTTCGCAACATATTTTTAGTGACTATAAATACATGTTTGAATATTTATTCTAGTAGCAGATTTTTATCTAGTTTTCATTATTGTTTAGTTTTCAAGTTAGAGTGCTTAGAACTGAGTTTGGAGACAATATTTCCTTAGCTTTGAAGATTTGAAGATTTCCACTTTTGAGAAATTGGATGTGGGTGTTGAATATTCTTTATCTTAGACCTTTGTAAAGACGAAATTAATTGTACCCAGTTGATGGAAACAAAATTTGGTAACGATTTCTATCTTTTTATGATGTCTAGCTAAAAGCCCAATTCTTAAGGTGTGATTCTGTGATTATGGGTTGATTTAGCTGCTGGGTATTGTTAATTGATAGTGTAAATTTTTTTTAAAAGTGATTTCATTTCGTAATTTTGGCTTAATCTAGGTTGTAGTTGCAAATGCAACTCTACCTTTGTGTTTTTGGCTTGCTCGAGAGAGAGGCTTTAAAAACAAGATTACTGATTTGATGGTCTGTGGGTATTGGGTTGTTATGGGTTCAGCTCAGGAGAGTGAATCCTAAACCCTTTTCTACACATTTAGATTGAGAGAGTAAATGGACTAAAGTGTAGGTTGTTCTTAATTGTTGCTTATTGGTGCTAGAAAGAAACCAATTTGATTCGGGGTAAATTTTTTGAGCAAAAGTTTCTCCGCACTAAACTCTAGCTTATTCACTGATTTATAGCTATTCACTATTGATTGCAATCACCCATTTGTCTACCTTAGCCCATAATCCAATCACATCCTAAGAACCCATCTCTATACTTGTTATTTTTGTGTTATTTGGTATTGTAGTTAATAATTGAAACCAAAACCCTCTGTTATTTGACACTTGTGTCACCCCAAACTTGGACCATGCTTTTATTCTTAAATGTTCTTACCTATGATTGACTTGAACACATTCATGTTTTTCTATTGATTCTCAAATACGTGCCACTCCTTGTGGGATTCGACCCCAACTCACTTAGTTGGGTTATACTACTAACTAATGATCATTGGAACTTAGTATTGGATGAAGTGTCCTAATACATGAAATCCAAATGGCGTCGCTGCTGAGGAGTGGTGTTACTTGAGAATTTTTGGCTAGGTTGAGTTTTGTTTTCGTTAGTTATAACAAACTCACTTAATTTTTAGTTTTGGTTTTTGTGTAGCTGTCTTGAGCAGAAAATTAGAGCATATCTAGTAGCAACAGTGTGATAACACCTCGAATTTGCCCCGTTGGTCCGGTTGACTAAGTGATGAAATCTCTTGATATGATCTTAGGCAACTTTCAATAGTGTGAAACAATTTGACATTATACCTCTTTTTGTGGCCTACCTTGTGAGTGTGTGAACTCTGCTTGAACACCCTTTGAGCCTTACCCTTTTCTTGGAAGAAACTTGATGAAATGGTGACCTTTCTTGTTCCATTACCCATAATCCTCATAATATGTGGTTTGTGTGAATAGCCAACTTAGGCCAAAAGCCTAAGTTGGGGGTGTGGTGAAAACAGAAGTTAAATCAAGAAGTGCAAGAAAGTCTCCTTTGACCCATGGTTTGATAAAAAAGCAACCCCCCCCCCCCCGGCCATATATAAAAATGGAAAACCCCCATATATATATATATATAAAAAAAAAAGAGAAAAAGAAGAAAAGAATGAAAAAGTTGTGGAATAAAGTTGTGAAAATGCAAGAAGAAATGGGGTTTCCAACCGTCCATGGAAAAATGAATAATGGGATGACTTGTGAGCACAAATGAAAATGATGAAGATAAGGAAAGAGAGTGTTGTTCACACCACATTTTATGAGGATTACAGCCATTGAGCCTAAATGACCATACCTTTGAACTCAGCCCCGTTAGAAGCCTTGTAAAGACCTTTTTGATCTTTAGTGAGTTGAAACAATTGTTGTTTGGAAAATAAGGGCAAACCTATGGGTGAAATCATGCATTGTGTTAATCTTTGTGAGTGTGAGTGTTGGATTTGATTTCGGAAGTTTAAATTGTGAACCACTGAGTGTGAATATGGAATCATTCTTTGTGTGAGAGCATTTAGGTACCACTGTTGAGCTTGAACTTGCATTTGAAGAAAGTATTGTGAACTTGAGAATCTTTGATAATGGTGTGAGTCACAACCTGAATCTTTGAGTGCACAATTGATCCTTGCATGAGTAAGTTGAGTATTTTTGTGTGCATTAATGCTTGAATCTTGTGTAGCACTATTTGAGACATCCTTTTGAACTGTTGAACTTGAGTTTTACTTGAGGACAAACAAAATTTTAAGTTGGGGGTTTTGATGAGTTCATTATTTGGACTCATTTAGGGATTTATCTAAGTGGATTTAGTGTCCTCAAATGCATATTTTGTGCCAATAACTGATGTAAATCCTTGATTTTAAGGTATTTGGATTGCGGAACAAAGCGTGGACACTAATGAGGAAAACGGAACAAGGCAACTAAAAGAACGAAGAAAATAAGGCCTGAGGATCACCTAAACCATTGGGCGAGTCACCGAATGGCCATGCTTTTACCTAATGTTCTAGTGTGCCAAGCCCTGAAGGAGAAAATCAAGTCGGCACTAGAAAGTAGCGATCGACAAGTTCTTTGAATGGTTCGCGATCTGATGCTATATCGTCAGGATTCTGAACTTGAAGTTGATGAAGGCCAAAACAAAAAGGCGATGGAACTTACCAAAGGGCGGATCACTGAGTGGATCGGTGATCCCAACTTATTGCGCCGAATGGTCCTTCGCAGTACATTTTCGACTATAAGTACATGTTTGAATTTTAGGTTTTGTATCAGATTTTTATCTAGTTTTCATTATTGTTCAGTTTTCAAGTTAAAGAGCTTAGAATTGTGTTTGGAGACAATATTTCCTTAGCTTTGAAGATTTTAAGATTTTCATTTCTGAGAAATTGGAAGTGGGTGTTGAATATTATTCATCTTAGACCTTTGTAAAGGCGAAATTAATCATACCCAATTGATGGAAACACAATTTGGTAATGATTTCTATCTTTTTATAATGTCTAGCTAAAACCCCAATTCTTGGGGTGTGATTATGTGACTATGGGTTGATTTAGCTATTGGGTATTGTTAATTGATAGTGTAAATGCCATTTAAAAGTGATTTCATTCAGTAATTGTGGCTTAATCTAAAGGGTTGTAGTTCCAAATGTAATTCTACCTTCGTGTTTTTGGCTTGCTGGAGAGAGTGGTTTTTAAAGCAAGATTATTGATTTGATGGTCTGTGGGAATTGGATTGTCATGCGTTTAGCTCGAGAGAGTGAATCCTAAACCCTTTTCCACCCATTCAGCTTGTGAGAGTGAATGGACTAAAGCGTAGGTTGCTCTTAATTGCTGCTTATTGGTGTTTGAGAAAAACCAATTTGATTTAGGGTAAATTGTTCGAGAGAATGTTTATCCCCACTAAAGTCTAGCTTATTCACTGATTTATAGTTATTCACTATTGATTGCAATCACTCATTTGTCTACCTTAGCCCATAATCCAATCACATCCCAAAAACTCGTCTCTATACTTGTTATTTTCGTGTTGTTTACTGTTGTAGTAGATAATTGAAACCAAAACCCCCTGTTATTTGACACTTGTGTCACCCCAAACTTGGACCATGCTTTTATTCGTAAATATTTTTACCTGTGATTGAATTGAACACATTCATTCTTTTCTATTGATTCTTAAATATGTAGCACTCCCTGTGGGATTCGACCCCAACTCACTTAGTTGGGTTATATTACTAACTAACGATCATTGACACTTGTATTGGATGAAGTGTCTGTATACATGTAATCGTATCATCACCTCTTTAATTCCAATAGTATTGGATGAAGTGTCTGTATACATGTAATCGTATCCTCACCTCTTTAATTCCAATAGTATTTCAGCTTAAGGTAATGTTCCTCTCAAGTCTCTTATTTTACTCTTCTGTAATTCAGTCTCAGTATCATGTTCCCTCAGTTATTCTTGTATTTCTACATATTTACATGTTCTTTGAACTTAGTTCAATTAGATATCAGTTTCTAGGACTTAGTGGTAGGTAATGCAGCTCCTTAATATAACACATCGGATCTCAAAATGGAGAAAATCTTAGATTTCAAAAAATTGGTGCCAGTACCAACAGACCGTAAGTGGGGTTCCATCGTTAAGGTCCAAATTTTGATGGTCTCTGATCCGCCCACGGTCGACCAATACGGTCGGTGGTTGGACCCACGGATCATAGGTAAGTCGTGACGATTAGAGGGAAATGGATGTTGGGTCAACTTCAAACATTCATATATTTTAGCACAAAAGAATTAGGTGGACCATAACCTATCAAATCAAAGATAATTTAATATTCTTTCCAACGCCACTGATTTTGCTAAAATCCAAGCTGGGAGTAAAAAGGTATGCTCATTTTAGTGAAGCCCTGTCGGACTGAGCATGAATGATGACCTTAAATGATGGTTGGTAGTTCAAACGATGACCCATCAATCCTGTAGTAGATGACACTCGTCAGTTTTAAGTTAGGTCATTTTGGTCTATTTCCCTATAAATTAGGCACTTAAACTATGTCGTTACATGCCTAGACTACGTCGTTTTACTCAGTCTTAATCTAAAAATCTAGTCAGAACCTACCCAAAACCATTATTCTCTAATAATCACCTGAATGAAAGTATAGAGAGGAGGAAAGTCGACCAGCCCTCTCAATAATACACATGAGATTTTCTTCAAGTTCATTCCTAAATCTAAAGGATTTCTCTATAGTTTTCATCACCAAGTATGTGGATTTCAATAGTGGGTTTCATTCATCTACTATGTCCCTAGAGTTCAATCAGTTCTGTGATTCTACCTAGCTTTGTTAGACAAAAGGTTTCTAAAATCTTGGCAATTTATTGTGATTTCAACTGTTATATAACCAATAGTCTAAATAATAGATTTCCTTGGAAATGTTTCTTAATTCCTTGAATAGACTCAGAACCCTAGTTTATATAAAATCTCTTAGTTTATGAATTATACTTGCTAGGTCAGTTAAACAGATAATCATGCTCCAGATTTCGAATGTCACATTATATGTATATAAATGTTGCATTCTTAGATTGCATGTTAGTATTTTGAGCTATTCAGTATTTCAGTTACATTTGTGTCATATACATATTCAGTTGGCAGTAGACTTAGCACGGGTTAGATTAGGGTTGATGTACCTCATAGTCCCATAACTACATGCCTGCATAGGGTTATAAGTCCCCTCTGTTGGGCATCAGATTTTGTGACCACGCCACAGTCATGCCTTTATACCCCTGGCAAGGAATATTGGGTCCTCTCGATGAGGCGTATACATCGGAATCCATGTTTAGCTCATGTGGGTTATGTCGGTTAATAATAGCTTCTACAGTAACACTATTAGTGAATTTGACCAAGTTTTCCGTAGTTATATCGATATCTGACTCAACATGTTATCTTCATGATTAGTACTTGGTCATTGCATTACCTTAGCTTTTCATTTATGTTTGATATTTATATTCTTGCTCATATTATGTTATTTCTTAGTTATGCTTTGTTCAGCTTAGTATATATAACATGCATGCTCAGTACATTCCAAGTACTTATGCATAAACTGCGCTACATCTTTTCATGATGTAGGTTAAGGTACTCATCATCCATATCACGCTTAGATCAATTCTCGGTCCACATTCAGTAGCTTTAGTGGTGAGTCCTCAAATTCTGAGGACAATAGACATGCTTTCATTATAGTAATTATTTTTAGTTTCAGTTTTATTAGAGTTAACTGGGGGCATGTCCTAGAAACTCAACTCAGTTAGAGGCTTTTCAAACATAGTAGTAGATTTAGCTTGATTTTTTAAGTGGTTGTCAGTTATCACTGCTCTCTTAGTATGTTTTATACATTCAGACTATTTGGGATTTTGTCCCCACACCAGATATTTATTAATTTAGCTTTCACATAGTTCATGCTTTGCTTAGTTATTTTCATTATACTTATGATATGCTAGATTCATGGTTAGTTTGGGGTCACTCGTGATGATATGTCCCGCGTTACATCAAGGCGATAGCCTCGAGGCGTGACAAATGTACCGGTGAACCGCCTCACAATACAATGCTCTTGTTTTCCTCACCATTACCACATGGAAGCTAGTACACCAATTTGAATTCTTTCTTTCAACTTTTGAATATATATATATATATATATATATATATATATAAGTAGGTAATTTACCCACGCTTCGCACGAGCATAAATAATTTTTAAGTTTTGAAAAACCTTTCCAATAATCGACTCTTATAAGAAAAAAGAAGAGAGTAAATTTGAGTAGGTTTTAAGAAAAATTTAACATAAATTAAATGGTTTGACATTACCACATATCTCTACAATTGTAAATATTTAATGAATGATTAAAAATATCGTGATACCTAATCATTTTTATCGTTTACATAATTTTTCATAATATATGTTTGATGATATAATTGTCTTGTTAAAATTGAGTGATGTTTTTATCTAGCGATGAATCATCACTTTTTTCAATTTTTTGTAAATGAAAAATATAGAATTTGATAATTTTATGGTTAGAATAACTCACCATGACAAAACAATTATGTAAAAGTTTTCGATAATCAATATTAGTTATGAATAAGTTAAGACCATTAAAAAATGTATAGCACAACAACATAAATAATTTTTTTATAGACAATCTATTGGTTTGTGCTCAAACGTTCACCACTTTTCGTTGTTGTTACTTTGTACTCTAACAAAATTTATAGAAGGATAAATATAAATTTGAAACAACAGCAAAATAATATTGTTGATCCTTTTAGAAATTCATTCTTCATTAAACTACTGCTCTCAAGGCCCTTCTAGCTGCTTCATCAATGCAACTTTACGACTTTTTCACAATTATGCATGTATAATTGTTGCATTATGAAAGTATAAGAAGATCAAAATCTTTGACTGTAGACTCATGTTAAAGATATATTCTTGAACAAAAAAATATTAAAAATGAGTCTAACCTAGATAACTCAACGCTCACCAATGACTTGGGACATAAAGGACAACATATCTATGTTAATAGACATATCTTTTGTAGCTTAATATATTACTTTTATTTAAAGTAGGTTTTATTTCATATTCTTCAAATTAAGTTTGCCGAAAAGATTCATAACTCACACAAAAAATATTAAGAAGAGCCGAATGAGAAGGAAAAAAAGGAAAAACATTGAAAGGACAAAAGTTTTGTCCAAGTGAAATCATAAACATACCAAAGGAAAAATAATCAATACAATTTTAAGGAGACAGCAAAATAGTGAGAAAAAGCATACATTAAAGGAAGTAAACTATGACATATCCAATGATGATAACAACTCATTCTTACTAGAAAATACATATGTTTTGAAATAACATACCTCAAAAATTAACTAAAACTTAAATCAACATTCAATTATTAAAGCTCTCATAATATCCACTGATAAAATTTACTAAAAATAGATAACAACAATATAAAAACCAAAACGTATTGGCATGCAAAGTCAGCAACTCTCATAGGATTTTCTAAAGAACAAAAAATCTCATCCTTATATGTGAAGGAATGATGTTGTTGATGAAGAAATTAGAGATCTATAAGGTATTTTTCTTTGTACCTTCAACAATTTCAATAGAGAAAACTTACGTGACTACTCAATTAACGTGTGTTATTTAATTTGTACTAACAAATAGTTATAACAATAACTTTGTAGAAACATAAGCATGAAGTTTAAAGCATGTACTAAAAATAACAATTAATAATATAAGCATAAATTAACGACTATAAAAACATACCAACATTTGTAACAATAGAATGAAATAGAATAAAATGATTCCCCTTTAGTACGAGGTTTAACGGAATAGATCCTCTCAAGATAGAATGATTCTATATACGGTGTATTGATACAAAAATAATGGTGTCAATGAGCCAGTCAATAGGATCAAAATAAATGAATAGCTAATTGTCTAGAAGAAGAAGTTCACAATTTTCGTTGTTTCAAAATGAGAGGAATTACCTTCAATGACCCTCTAGGTCATTTTTGTGTTTATGCCTTCTCTCCATCATTTAGATCATTCTTGTAGTGATCTCAAGTCATTTATGACTTGCTGGCACTGACTTTTCGGTTGCTTGGTCATTCAATTAGGTTTTATGCCCATTTTCGTGTTTTGCTGCTTTTGAAACTTAAAAAGCTAATTTCATTCATAACATTAGGTAAACGACCTCAGTTGGGAAATATGATGGTTTCATCAGCTTCAGACCACCAAATTAGGCTACTAGCATGGTTGGCATGAGTCCCGAGCCTTCAGGTGTGACTTTAGGGCCATTTGGCGCTTTAGTCTTTGAATTTTGGCTTTTGGCATTGGTTAACATTCTTGGTGAAAGCACTCCGATGAGAATCTTGTCAGTATGTTTAGTGATGAGTCCACGATTTGGACTCATTTAAGGCTTTATTTTACTCCCTCCGTCCCATTTTATGTGGCACCATTTCCTTTTTGGTCAGTCCCAAAAAGAATGTCACATTTCATTATATGGTAAGTATTTAAAGGTACAATTCCTCTTTTACCCTTATTGGTCCCACTTAATCTTGAAGATAGTACTCCAATACATCTATGAGGAGAGGGAAAAGTGAGTCTACATTTTAATATGACTCTTTTTTGAAGGGGCAATTTGGTAAACATTTTAAACTCTTCATTTATTTCTTAAACTCCGTGCCTGGTCAAATGTTGCCACATAAAATGGGATGAAGGGGTAATAGAGTTAGTGTCCTAAAATGCATATTTTGTGCCAATAACTAATGTAAATCCTTGATTTATAGGTATTTGGATTAAGGAACAAAGCATGGACACTAATGAGTAAAAAGGAACAAGGGAGTTGAAAGAACAAAGAAAAGAGGGCCTTATGATCGCCTAACCCATTGGGCGAGTAACCGAATGGCCATGATCTAACCTAAAGTTCTAGTGTGCCAAGCCACGAAGGAGAAAATCGAGTGGCGAGTCACCAAGCGGTCCCAATGCAGTGCTAGATCATCCAAAGTTAGAGAACTTGAAGATGATGAACGGCAAAGCAAAAAGGTCATGGAATTGACCAAAGGGCGGATCGCCGAGTGGATCGGTGATCCCGACTTATTGCGCCGAATGGTCCTTCACAGCATATTTTTGGTACTATATATGTATTTTTAAATTCTTAGTTTAGTATCCAAGTTTTATTATTATTCAGTTTTAAAGTGTGGAACTTAGAATTGAGAGTATTGAGTAAATATTTTCCCAACTTTGAAGATTTCCATTTTTGAGAAATTGGAAGTTGGACTTTTAGATTCTTCAACCTTGACCTTTGTAAAGAGGAAATTAATCGTACCCAATTGATGGAAACACAATTTAGTAACGATTTCTATCTTTTTATGATGTCTAGCTAAATCCCCAATTCTTGGGGTGTGATTATGTGATTATGGATTTAACTGTTGGGTATTGTTAATTGATAGTTTAAATGTTGTTTAAAAGTGATTTCAATCAGTAATTGTGGTTTAATTTAAAGAATTTGTAGTTGTAAATACAATTCTAACTTTATGTTTCTGGCATGCTCTAGAGAGAGGTTTTAAAACCAAGATTACTAATTTGATGGTCTGTGGGTATTGGGTTGTCATGGGTTCAGCTCGAGAGAGTTAATCCTAAACCCTTATCCACACATTCATTCGAGAGAGTGAATGGACTAAAATGTAGGTTATTCTTAATTGCTACTTATTGGTGTTGAGAGAAACCAATTTGATTCAGGGTAAACTATTTGAGAGAAAGTTTATCCCCATTTAAGTCTAGCTTATTCACTAATTTACAGCTATTTATTATCAATTGCAATCACCCATTTGTCTACCTTAGCCCATAATCCAATCACATCCCAAGAACCCGTCTCTTTACTTGTTAATTCATGTTAATTGCTACTGTTGTAGTTGAAAATTACAATCAAAACCCCATATTTGACACTTGTGTCACCCTTAATTTGAAATATGCTTTTATTCGTAAATGTTCTTACCTATGATTGACTTGAACATATTTGCACTTGACTCTTGAATCTTAATCACGTACCACTCCCTGTGGGATTCAACCCCAACACACATAGTTGGGTTATATTACTAACTAATGATTGTTGGCACTTTGTAATGGAAAAAGTGTCGTCGTGAAATCAAAATTGCACCGCCTTTTGTGACTCTTTTTTTTGTACATTGAGTTTTGTGGTATAAATTGTGTTTAGCACTATTTTTGTGGATGATTGAGCTTGTGGCTCCTTGTTTTAATTGAAATGATTTTTGGACCCTTTTAAAAAAAATTGTGCCACCTCTTGTTTGTGTTTGAATGTTGTTGTCTTTTGCGAATTTGAGTATCGGTCTTGATCAATACCAGTGGCTTGAATACTGCTCATAAACAAACAAAAAAGTGTTTGTCTCTACAATAAGGACAAATCAACTTGCATAGATAAAAAGTGAACTTTTTGCATCTCGTTGTGACTAGCCAAGTCAAAAATTGAGTCTTTTGTGATGAACATTGCACATTAGCGAAAGTGTGAAGTTTTGTTTGTCATCGGTGTTAATGCCTTGTGTGATGAGCTTACCGTGAACCAAGTGTGATAACACCTAGAATTGGCCCCGTTGGTCCGATTGACTAAGTGATGCAATCTCTTGAAATGATCTTAGGCAACTTTGAAGAGTGTGAAACAATTTGACATTATACCTCTTTTGTGTCCAACCTTGTGAGTGTGTGATCCTTGCTTGAACAGCCTTTGAGCCTTATCCTTTTCTTGGAAGAAACTTGATGAAATTTTGACCTTTCTTTTTCCATTACCCATAATCCTCATGATTTGTGATTTGTGTGAACAGCCAACTTAAGCCAAAGGCCTAAGTTGGCAGTGTGGTGAAAAGAGAAGGTAAATCAAGAAATGCAAAGAAGTCCCCTTGAACCATGATTTTTGAGAAAAATTGAACCCCGCAATAAAAAAAAGAGAAAAAGAAAAGAAAAAGAATGAAAAAGTTGTGAAAGTGCAAAGAAAATGGTGTATCCAACATGTCCATGGAAAGTGAATAAGGGGTGACCTTTGACAATGAATATGAATGATAAAGAAGAGGGAAGCAAGTGTTGTTTATACCACATTCCATGTGAATATGACCATCGATCCTAAATGACCATATCATTGTACTCAGCCCTATTACAAGCCTTGAAAAGACCTTTTTGATCTTGAGTGAGCTGAAACAATTGTTGATTGGAAAATACGGGCAAACCTATGGGTGGAGTCATGCATTGTGTTCATCTTTGTGAGTGTGAGTGTTGCATTTGATTCTGAAGCTTTAAATTGTTGAATCATTGTGTTTGGATATGGAATCATCCTTTGTGTGAGGGCATTTGAACACCTTTGTTGAGCTTGAACTTGCATTTGAAGCAAGTATTGTGAGCTTGAGATTCTTTGGTAATGGTGAGTTACAAATTGAATATTTGAGTGTGCAATTAATCCATGCATGAGTAAGTTGAGTCTTTCTGTGTGTATTCATGATTGAGTCTTGTGTAGCACTATTTAAAACATCCTTTTTGAGCTATAGAACTTCAGTTTTACTTAAAGACAAGCAAAAGTTTAAGTTGGGGGTGTTGATGAGTCCACGATTTGGACTTATTTAGGGCATTATTTTAATAGATTTAGTATTCTCAAATGCATATTTTGTGCCAATAACTGATGTATTCTTGATTTTTGGGTATTTGGATTCACGAATAAAGCATGGACACTAATGAGTAAAAAGGAACAAGGCAATTGAAAGAATGAAGAAAAGAGGGTCTGATGATCGCCTAACCCATTGGGAGAGTCACTAAATGGCCATGATCTCTCCTAAAGTTCCAGTGTGCCAAGCACTGAAGGAGAAAATCGAGTCACCGATAGAAAGGAGAGCGATCGGCGAGTCACCAAGCGATTCGCGATGCAGTGCTAGGTCGCCCAAAGTTATAGAACTTGAGGATGCTGAAGGCCAAAGTAAAAATGCGGTGGAATTGACCAATGGGCGGATCGCTGAGTGGATCGGCGATCCCGACTTATTGCACCGAAAGGTCGTTCGCAGCATATTTTTGGCACCTATAAATACAATTTTAAATTCTTAGTTTAGTATCCAAGTTTTATTATTATTCAGTTTTCAAGTTTGGAACTTAGAATTGAGAGTATTGAGACAATATTTTCCTTAGCTTTGAAGATTTGAAGATTTCCATTTTTGAGAAATTGGAAGTTGGTCTTTGAGATTCTTCAACCTTGACCTTTGTAAAGACGAAATTAATCGTACCCAATTGATGGAAACATAATTGGTAATGATTTCTATCTTTTTATGATGTCTATTTAAAACCCTAATCACATCCCAAGAACCCGTTTCTTTACTTGTTAATTCATGTTAATTGTTGCTGTTATAGGTGTAAATTACAATCAAAACCCCCATCTTTGACACTTGTGTCACCCTTAATTTGAAATATGCTTTTATTTGTAAATATCTTTACCTATTATTGACTTCAACATATTTTCGTTTGGCTCTTGAATCTTAAGCACGTACCACTCCCTATGGGATTCGACCCCAACTCACTTAGTTGGGTTATATTACTGACTAACGATCATTGGCACTTAGTATTGGAAGAAGTCTCCTGATACATGAAATTAGTTAGTTCTGAAATGACGAGTTTGGTCTTGAAAGACCCTTCGTGCACTTCTCGAGGTTTTTGGTCTTAATATGAGGCCGTTGTGGAAATTGGTTAAAAATGACATTTGGGTGTGGGGCCCACTTTTTGATGAAATGATCTCGCATGGAATTACATTGCGCTATTGAGTTGAAATATCAAATTTAGTGGGATAGCATGTCCGTTTATTTTCATTGGGTCTTGAACAATTTCGATAATCCGTTCGGAGACCTTTAGTGACCAATTTAGTCTTTTGGCAGCAGATTTAGCTTTTAGCGACTGGCTATTTGCTATTATATAACGAAAAATCAATTCGACCTCATTTTGAAACTTCAATATCTCAAGTTCTAGAGCTCTATTTTGGGTGATTTGAAGTCCGTTGTGTTTGGTTTTGCGTTGGCTGTGTGGGTGATAATTTGTTCAAGAGATGAGGGTGAGCACATGACGTTCTAGGATTTCGTGTCTGCATTATGTATTTAAAGTTTGACTTGCCTTTTGCTTTCTGAGGTAGTCTTGTTTCTATGGTCCACTATTGGGATTTGTACTCTTTTAGTAGTTCTGTACATGTGACTTCAAGGTTCTGGGAGGTATCTTTTGTATATATAGTTTTGGGTTCGCTTTCGCCTTCCTCTTATGTGTTCTATTTATTTATGATTTGCTTAGTTGAGAATATTTCTCCCCTAAGTCCCATTACACTCAAGTTCTGGGATAGGGTTTGGCTTGCCTACTGGCCGATTAGTAGGCGCCATCATGGCTCTAGAAGTTTGGTCGTGACAATTCCTTTATTTATAGACAACAAAGGGTAGTGTGAACAACCTTTCATAAAAGTCTAAACTTTTCATTAAAATCACAACTTTTGATAAAAGTCACAACTTATAATAAAAGTTATAACTTTTAATGAAAGTTGTAACTCTTCATATTTCATTCACACCTTTTAAAATCCAACAATGTGTACTTTGGATATCAATCCAAAGTTCAAATAAATGACATTGACCTTCAATCTATATTGTACCCCCTAGAAAAAAAATAATTAACTCAAATCACCAAAAGGTAAAGTAAGATTATCGAGAAGCGGTAGAGTAATGCACGCAACAATGAAAGTATACACAGGATTAAAAAGAGGCTTCACAATTCCAAAATTAAAAAGAAAATTCTCAAGGTATAACTGTTATATATACATTTGAGTTAGCTAACTGACATAGTTTGGCCTAGTATTCCCATAGGGCAATCGATTGCTTATGTAAGTTCAACGGGGGGCTGATATTTATACGTATGGATGATTTGGTGCATGGAGGCATAATTTGTAAGATGGTGGTGACGGTTGTGAAGGTTTCTAAGGGGATGGGAAGACTAGTATTGGAAATAAATAAATTAAAAGGGAATCCTAGTCTGTGGTGGCGCCACATAGGTGGGCCCAGGGTTCTATTATATATATATATATTTATATATGATTATTAATATCATATTCAATTTAATCGATTAAGTTGTCCTCTTGATTTCCTTATATAAGCTTTCATCTTTAATTAGGTTTAGCTCCAAACTTCTTCATATTTACACCAATTTACAACTGCAAGTAAAATACACTATTTAGAACAATTCATAAAATTCATGCTCAAAAAGGACAAATACATATAATAAATGTAAGACAAATAATGATTAAAAATATATTTTTGGACTCACATCAACACCCCACACTTAAACTTTTGTTCATCCTCGAGCAAACATTAAAGTTCATCTCAAAAAATCATACTAGGAATGCCACTAACAATTAGGCCTTGCTGAAATTTCAAAACCTCAAGTACAATTTCTACTCATTATGCAAGACATTCAAATAAACAACAAACCTCTAACATACCAACCTCAAGGAAGGACTTCGAACTCATCAAATTTAAGCTTGCTCACCTACTCTCATCAAACAAAACTAATAAAATCATCTATCTATCATTAAACAAGTGCCCTCACAAGAAGAAATAGTCCACACATTAAATTCAAAAGATTGAATATAAACTAAGGACTTAGCATCAAAGAACAACTCTCATACTTACAAATAAAATTCACATGTATGCACAAAGAACCATATGCTCGCCAATTATGTACATCTCCACTAATTAAGCATGCTCGAATAGAATCGAATAGGACTTTAACGGGTTGTAATGTAGGCAAGGAGATGGGTAGGAAAACTACATAATATTGACTTACACTTCCCTAAGCACTTTGCACTTTTAGACTTCATCACCCATTATTTTATTCCATATATTTTTGACGCTCTCTTCAACAATTATTCCACATGTAATTCTCATCATCTCAAGCATGCTTCAACAATTTTTTCAAAAATAATAACAATAATAATAATAATAATAATTATTATTATTATTATTATTATTGTTGTTGTTGTTGTTGTTGTTGTTGTTGTTGTTGTTGTTGTTGTTGTTATTATTATTATTATTATTTTCAAGGAGAGCACTATTTTCTTTTCTGTATATTTTTCTTCTTTTTTCTCTCTCTCTCTCTCTCTCTTTTCATGTCACATTCTTTCAAAGAGGGATTTTTATTAATTTGTAGCTACAATTGATTATCTTTTCACCAAACAAATCCCTTTACTTAAGAATTAAGAAATATAATAAGTCTATGGTACAGTTCTTAAGGAAGCAAGGTACAAGAACTAGGAATTCAAAAAAATCCTAAACAAAGCAGCACTTTTTTATTTCACATCATTAACATACATGGCAAGTTTTAGACTATGATGCAAAACATGGAATAAAACAATTCTCACCACACTTGAAACAAATATCCATCAAGATAGATCAATACCACTTCTAATAGAGAGATTGTCACTCCTCGAGCCTACAACCTGGACATAATTGGAACTTGAGAAGCATTACTGGTCCCAGCAAACCCTTGGCCTAGATCAATAATCAATGGAAGGCTTGCTTGACAATATATGAACTCAAAATTAGAGATTTACTCATTTGTCTTAAAAATAAATAAACTCAAAAATGTATGGAAACATCCATCTAACCCAAAGAAGGCAACTCAAGTCTTAAACATTAACAATGGAAATGGAAAAGACTCCACAAAACACTATTATATATGAAGCCTTTAAATACTATGATAGACGTCAGAACAAGATCCATGACATTTTAACAAGACTGAAAGCTAAATAGGGAATCCTCCAGAAGCAAGTAGGGTCACCGAAGCAAATTTGGTACTACAAGTGGTATAAACAGGTCGCCTATTAATGACCCTGAATACCTTTATTTGCATCATGAAAGATGCAAGCCAAATGGAGTTAGTACATTGAATGTACGAGAATGTAAGGAGAACTCTAAAGCATAGACATAAACTTGAACTGATAAAAAGGAAGAATATACTCGCCCCATCTCAACTCAACCCAACTCAACTCAATTCAGTATGAAAGCAACAATAAATATGTAGTATAAAGAAATCTTTTAAAATAGTAGATAAGAACTCAATGTATATAGAAATACAATAATTAACTCTTTATTCTTATTTGGGAGATTCTCTAACCGACAACCATCACTATGAGCAATTTTGACAATTCAATCCACTTCAAAATGGCAAAATTAGGCTCGAAGCATGGCCGAAACGAGTCCCGAGGCCTTCGGTGCGAGTTTGGGACCATTTGGCATTTTAGACTTTGAAATTTAGCCTAACATTGACTTTGGTCAACATTATTGGAAAATGTGCTCAGATGAAAATTTCGTTAGCGCTGTTAGTTTCGAAATGTCGAGTTTGCTTTTCGAGGCTTCTGGTCTAATTATGAGGCAAGTTAGGGAATTTGGCTAAAAGTGAATTGGGATGTGGGACCCACTTGCAGTCAAAATGACCTCGTATGGGAATTCTGACTACGCCATTGAGTCTGGAACGTCAAATTTATTGGGGTGGGATAGTCCATTTGCACGCACGGGATTCCGAACGAATTCTAAGCACCCTATTAGAGACTTTAAAAAAATAGGAAAAGCTGAAATCTGGTCCAGCCCTTTTAGAGACTAGATTTAGGGCTTTTAAAGACCAAAATTTGACTTTTTAGCGATTGGATTCGCCTTTTTAAAGCCTCATTCCAGCTTTCAACGCTCATTTTTAATTGCGATATCTTAAGCTATAGAGCTCCAAATTGAGTGATTCAAAGATCTAAATTGTGTGGTTTTTGTGTGAGAACGCAGTGGTGTGATTGGAAAGTGCTGGGGAAGCTCTAAATTTTGAGGCGTTTTCTTGGTTTTAGTTGATGCCCTCCTCTTGACTCTTCTTTAATGGAGGTTTTGTCATCTTGAGTTATAGAGCTCTGATTAAGGTGATTCAAAGTGCTAGGTGTTAGTGTGGATTATGGGTTCTCTGTGGAGTGCTCTGGGAAGTGTGAAGATCAACATTTTAAGGTAATATTTGCCCCAAAGGGCTAGCTTCTTTTTTATTTTCCCCATAAATCAAATTTTTGTTGCATGATAAAATTTATTTCGTTTCGATGCTCGAATTGTGCCCCATTTAGGGGTACAAGTTCCATATTGCGTTTATAGCTTTTTTGTGGTGTCAATTTTGGGGTTCCCATTGTTGGTCTCATAGTTCAATTTTATGCGCGAATTTGGGTCCAACTCTGAAAATTATGATTTTGGTGTCAAAATACTCGTATTATTATTGCTCTTCTATTTTTGATATCGTTGCAACGTTCTGAAGTGGTACAGAAGGGAAAGGCTCCGGCTACGTGATTTGGAGCGCGCGCGATCGGCCGACAGTTAGGCTACGACTTGCCTCTCCTTAAATTGAGCATGATTTAGCATTTGTATGTTGATTTGTGTGATTTTGGGGATAATTGATGGTTGAGTATGCTAAATTCCTAGAAACCATTACTTAGACTCCGATTTCGGGTACTCCGGGTTACTGAAGCATGTCTAATGTAATTATTGATCATCCGTACCTTGTGGTTCGCCTTTTTTATGGATTGTGTGTCCATTGGAAGCATGTTTTGCCTTAGTCTAGGCTTAGAATAGTGATTGCCATAGACTTGTATATTTTTGAGCCGTTAGGCTTTAAAAGCTCTACGACATCGCTTCGGACGACTTAGCTCCCTGTAGAGTGATATATATCAGACTTGAGTTTGATAGTCTGGGCCTTAGCCAAGCAGCAACTCTGCTCTTGGAACGTTATATCCATAATTCCTTGTCCCGTCGGTTCTTTTATATTTAAATTCTTGCTTTGGAAGCTACTCGATGATTCTGGTTAGATACGGTTTGGGCTGGAGTGATTTATTAATGGCACTCGATTTAGGGTTATTCCCCATGATGCTTGGTTGATAGCTGATCCTATTGCTAATCGACTCACCTTTACTCATGGTTCAAGTCCCCAATTCACTCCACCGGGCGGGGGTCAAGTCCTTGCCTTGATCATATTTTATATGGTTCAAGTCCACGATTATCCTTAACCTCAGTTCAAGTCCTTGATCATATTTTATGAGGTTCAAGTCCACGATTATCCTTAGCCTTTGTTCAAAACCTTGGTTACTCCAAATCTTGATTCAAGTCCTTAATCCGTCATCTTCATTCGAATAAAGTCATTATTTCCCTATTAGCTTTGGGTAAGTTTCGGGCACATGGATTATTTTGGTTCAAGTCCAGAAAGTTGTGGTAATCTTGGAAACTTCATTGGATCCTCTTACTTCATTTCAACTCTCCCTTCTTTGCACTTGTCAAGGTTATGGGAGTCCGTTCGGGTTTTACTTTCATATTGTGCACGAACATACTCATCGGGTTTATGGGAGCAATTTAGTTAGCTACTTACCTTCTCTTTGTGTGTGAGTATGCTCATGTGCATACCTATTAGATGTTCCCTCCTGCTTATTTCTGTTAGTATGTTAGATTCTTGCATTTCATATTACTTTTGCTTTTATTACTCAGTTGGCCTTTGATGCCTACTGGGTACCTATTGTTTTGGTACTCATACTACAGTCTGCATCTGTTTTCGTGATGTAGGTTCGAGCACTAGCTATCAGCATTGTTTTCGAGCCAGCTACAGTCATATTAGGAGGTGAGGGTGAGCACATAGCGTCCTGGATTTTCCAATCTCTTTCTATATTTATATATTGACTTGTCTTTTGCTTTTTGAGACATTCTTGTTTCTATGGTCCACTTTTGGGACTTGTACACATTTTGTTAGTAGCTCTGTACTTCTGACTTCTAGGTGCTGGAAGGGATCTTTTTATTTGGATATAGTTTTGTCTTGCTTCCACCCTTCCATTTGTGATTCCTGTTGTTATTATTATTGTGTTGTTGGGTTTAGATTTCTACCCTCAATCCCATTAGTAGCTATTCTGGGATACATGTTAGCTTGCCTACTTGTGGGTTATAGTAGGTGCAATCATAACTCGAGTAATCGAGTCATGATACCCATGCTGCCAGAACTATCCTATACCTTGACGGAGTATAGGACATCCTCTACTAAGTGGATCCACTAAGCTATGCTTAAAAGCAATAAAGAATTATCTAAAAAGTATGATCCTTTGTATATGTTGGTATACATGGTTTATGAGGATTTTGAGTTGTCTGAACTCATCCCCATATTGGTGCTTAATACTACTCCCAATAATATATAACTCATACACATATGTTTTAAATAAAACATAAATCCTCCTCAATTTGAGATAATTTACTCAAAAGTTGTCGTAAAAGAGATAATGCTCAAAAAACTCCTCATGAACTCATTTAGAGATCAAGGTTTCCTCTCGTTTTAAATGTAAAAGTGTTACATACTTGGGAATACTTAGTCCCCACATACTCATTTTGAAAAAATGATATCAACTCCCCTCATCCTCACTCTCATTTACTCAAGTTTTTAAACAAATTAAAAATAATAGTAGAAGACTTCTCAAAATGACTCAAAAGACTTTCTCGAACTTTACTCTTAATCATAATTTGATTTGAAATGATGATTTAAGAGCTATGATTAGAATGTAGGATCTCTCAATGATTTATGAAGGTTTAGATAGTTGATAATAAGAAACTAACGAAGATAAAAATTGGAGAACTTTGGCCCGGCACGGAAGCTGAATTAATTTTTTGGTCGCAAAATAATTTTTGAGGCATAGGACTCCGTATCCTCTCCATGACTAGGAGAGGGGGTGACTATCTAAGAGCTGATATTTTAAAACGTATCTGCAACGCGGACCTGCACACTTATTTTTGCTCGATCTTTTCTTCCTCTCCTAAACTCGATTAAACTCATACCCACTTCAATTCCACAGTCTAATTTGACTAAATTTTACAAACCCATAACATTTTCAATGAAACCCACCCAAAACTCTATCAAGAGACTAAATTGATTCGCAAAAAAACCCTCAACTAAAGGACTCAAAGACCTCCATTTTCAATTAAACTCATGAACTTCTCAAGAACTCAATAATTTACAAGAATAAATTCATGGGTAAAAGTTTACATAATTGGCGTGAGGGCGAACAAACCCAACACTATGAAAGCTTACATACCTTGTAAGAACTAAGTTCTTGGCGAAATTCCTCAAATCTTGCAAGAATCTTGAACGTTCTTCTTTTTCTCCTCTTGGACTTCTCTCTAAAAAACACTAAGATATTTTTCAATGACTAAAACTAATTCCAATCAGTTTATACACCTAAAAGGGTGAATAAACGTGCAGGCTAGTGGGGTAAGAAAGAGATAAAAATACCCCTCCTAATATGGATGAATTTTCCTTAGCTGGACAAGCTATACTCAAACGGGCATATCTCCCTCATCCAAACTCATAATTTAGCATACCCAATGGTTTTGGAACGAGGACTCAACAGCCTTCGATTTGATATCTAATGGGACACCTAACTAATCCCGTGCTGAAAGTTATTGTTGTTTGAAGGTGACCAAAACTCACAATTTAAGAATAACTTGGACAAACCTCAATTTAGCTATTTACAGTTTAATTCTTTCTAGATTTAGCTATTTCTAATACCGAGGTGTTACAAACATGATAATAAAAACTACAAAATAAAATAAACTATATACAAACTCACAACCATGAGCCTAGTTGTCAAAGAGTGCAATTTCATTAGCAAATAAGCATTCACAAGAAAGTACAACTCAAAATTAGGCTTAAATAGCAAGTATCACACAACTCAAAAGGGTTTTTTTCTTTTCTCTCCAACAAAAATAAAAATAAAAAATTAAAATTTACTTTCTATAAAATAAAATATACTCGATTTAAAGGGACTGTCCTCAGGAAAGAACCGAAAACAAAAACCAAGAAACCCATCCTAAGAAAAAGACAACATAAAATAATATAAGCCAGGAATTAATTCCTCCACCACACACTTAAAAAGATACTATGTCCCCAAAGCATTAAGTAAAATCTAAAACAAGAATTAGGAAAACTCTTTGAGGCCTAACTAGTAGCATGTTTTGTCAATTTTCATCAAGGGTAGTATGCACCCCACTCTTAAGCTCAAACATGCTCATTTGCTTTAATTTTTTGGGTTCTCAAACTTCCCCTAATTTGCAAAAACAAAAATTATGACACTAAAAATAGTGATAAAAAATAAAAAGCTACACTATAAATTGGGTGCCTCCCAATAAGCGTCTAATTTAACGTCGCGGCATGACACAAATAAGTTCACCACTTTTCTTTCAACTTTCAACTTATGAATTGCATCTGTAACTGTGCATCAATTTTTCTGGTCCTCTCTAAGGGAGGTGGTATAAAGATAAGGGAACCAAGTAATATATATAACATCTTGCACTTCTTGCCCCTTATGTGAGGAATGTCATTTTGTCTATGTAGACTAGAGAACTTTAGAATGTAGGGACCTTGTTCCACATCTAGACATTCATCCATTAGTTTAGATGACTCAAATTTCATGCCATCATCCAAGCATAATGTTGAAAAATATTTAGAATGAGCTCCAATTTGCCTCAACTCCAAAGAAGCATTATTTTCAATATTCTCACTTTTCTACTCCTTCTCAATATAGACTCTAAGGGATAAGGTATAGTTGAACGGTTTGAATTCCTCTTTTTGCTCCACTAGTTGATCATCATCTATGACAATTGGTAATTGGGCATCATACACTTCAATCTTTTTGTTCAAGTGAGCCTCCAAGTCATGAATATCTTAGCCAACTTGTTCAATTTCATGTGTGAGCTCAACTCTTCCTTCTATCAGTTGGGTTGTCATGTATGTCAGACTATCACTGATAGAATCTTGAAACTTTAAAAGTTGAGTATGTTCTTGTAGCAAAGATTGCCTCACTATATCTGCTTCATCATAACTTGTCCTTGTTGGGATTTAATGTCTTCATAAATTTGAGTATTAGCTAGTCATGTGACTTGCAATTGATCAGCAACAACCTTAGCTTGAATTGAGTGTTTTTTTGTTTATTGTTCCATCATTATTGATTTAGTTTTCGTGAGTTTTGAATTTTTTTGTTCACCATGTATATAAATTGGTTTAACAATATATTGCGCGCCTTTTATTCAGTATTCTCCACTTCATCATCCTTGTCAACATCATAAATAACTGAAGAATCATAATAGGGATTCGGGGGACGGGAATAAGAGTTAGGACATCCATTCCAATGTATGTATTAACCACTACATATTGACATATAGGACACTTGATATTCAAGTGATGTCCTTTACAATAATTACAAGGATATTTATAAAAATACACCTCACCCAATCATGACTTAACGAATCATCCATATCAATAAGAATAAAAAATTATTCAAGGGATGAGTATTTGTAAAATAATAAAATAATAGTAATAAAAAAAACTTGAATAAAAAAAAAAGTATACCTTAGAAGAATAGTTAGTTTCTATTTCTTCGGCAGATGGCGCCAAAAACTTGTTGCTCTCAATTACACATGCAAGTGTACGCAGTTGTGCAAGTGATATTGTTGCTCTAAAAGAGCCAGATTATGAAACCCATATGACTTGTCAATTAACTATTTCACAAAATTATACTAGTCTAATAATTTATTTAAGAGTGCTAAAAGTGTTTGATTTATATTTAATTACTAAGAATGCAATAAAATTACTTGCAATGGTTGGAAAATTTTAAGGTTGTAGCATGCTTAAGGTTTCATGTATCACATCTCATGTAATGAATTAACTACCATTATCAAATTACTGATTTACATGACAAAATTTATGATCATGATCTCTCGACCTCTAGTCGCCTACTCAAATTGACTATCTAACTACATCTTTGAGAAGGGATAGACAAACTCAATTGGTGAGCATTTATATTTCATCATGATTATTAACCAAGCTCGGTGTTCATCTTGGTGTCAATACTGAACACGAATCTAAACAAGTGATATGCAAGAGAGATCGAGCTCTTTGTATTCCTTGGTCTATCAACATCTTCGTCTTCCTTGTCCAAGAATAGACAATATATTTATATGTATGGTGATCAATAGTGAAATACTAAAATAAGAATACAAAAGTAATTTAAGGGATAACCAACATTAATTCAAAACAATCGATGTTCAATAATTACCGGTAGGTGCAGCCCTAGAACAAGGGTCTTTAGCTACTAATGTCTAAGAAAAGAAAAAGAAGAAAAGAACCCTAAAAAATATTGACTTTTCTCTACACAGTATATTTTTCATACGAAGTATCTCTCCTAATAATTATTCACATGAGCTCTTTAGAGATGTAGAAAACTCTAAATAAAATAACTGAGTCCAAAACAAATTGGAAAACCAAAAACAAAGGAATTGGTTTCTGCGTGGAATGCACTACCGAACAACCTCACAATACAATGCTCTTGTTGTCTTCACCATTTCCACGTGGCAGCATGGAAACTAATTTGAATTCTTTATGCCAACCTGTTTAATATATATAATTATTAATATAATATTCAATTTAATCCATTAAGTTGTCTGCTTGATTTTCTTATATAATCTTTCATCTTGATTCGTTTTAGCTCCAAAACTTCTTCATCTTTACACCAATTTACTCCTACAAATAAAATACACTATTTAGCACAATCGATAAAATCCATGCTCAAAAAGGTCAAATGCAAATAATAAATATGAAGCAAATAATGATTAAAAATATATATTTTTTGCCTCATATCAATTTGTTCAGACAACTCAAAGTCCTCATAATTCATGTCTTACCAACATGAGTACATGATCATACTTCTTTGATTAATCCTTATTGCTTAGCGGATCCACTTAGTTAAGAGGTTCTATACCCCAGCACAGTATACGACGGTTCTGGCAACGTGGGTAAGACGTATCATCACATAACTCATAGGTATGATTGTCGATTAGAGAATATCCCAATAAAGTTAAAGTGCATCTTAATATTTCACTTATTATGTTGAGTTTATTAAAGATGAGTCATTATTTTATAATGTTTTAAATGATTTGACTCATTTATTTCTTTACATTCAGATTGAGTATATTTTATCTATTGCAGTCCTCTCAGTTCTGTTATTATTTCACTCATGCATATTATATACTCGTACATTCAATGTACTAGTGTCATTCGACTTGCATCTTTTTATTGTGCGATACAAGTGTTCATGATCATCAATAAGGGCTTCGTTGATATCATTCTACATTCAACTAGGCTTTGGTGAGCCTCTTTGCGTTCCAAAGGACTTCACATTTACTTTCTAGTTAGTAGTTTTGAGATGTCATGGGTCTTGTCCCGACGTTCTTCATTAAGAGTAGAGACTTCATAGATAGACAAAATTGAGGTGTCCCTCAGTATTTACTTTTTTTTAAGTTGTCTTACAAACTATAAATATTTCTATTGAGTATTTTCCAGACTTTATGAGTTGAGTATTTCATTTTAACAGATTTAATTATGTTATGAGCCTATCATTTCTTGAGTATGTCTACCGCTAAGTAGTTAGCTAGGCAAAGGTTTTGCTTGGGGACTAGCATCGGTTTTCGAGGGCTGGCCACATCTACAGTGTAAGCTCGGGGCATGACACAACTTTAAAAATATAAGATATAATGATAAAAACACACACCTAAAATATCATTTTTGTGAATTTCATACCTGAGCCATCAGGTGTTTATATTTCCTACCTAAATTATCGCGAACTGTTTATCACAATAACTGAACTATCATAATGAATTGGTGTCTGGTGCTAAAGGAAAACTATTTCTTTTGATATTTTATTGTATTTAGAATAGAACAAGTACAAGGCTAAAAGCATATACTGTCAACAAAAGATTATGTTGCAATCTAATTTTGCACTACTTGTGATGATTGACCTACTGCTATAATTTTATCCATAATGCTAGTAGATGAATCCCAACAGTACACACAAGTGTAAGTAGTCATAGAAGTAATAAAGTGATTGCATGTAATAAGATATCGAATATAGAGAGACTTATGATTAACTATTTACTAAAATAAACAAGTTCTAATTATATGTTTGAGCTTTCAAATATCAAGATTTAGATGTTTGATTATTATACTAAAACAAGCAAGTAATACAAATACATATATGTAGAGGTTGTTCACTGAGAAAATAAAACCTACTATCAAGCTAAAAAAGCAAAAAAAGTGGGAGATTTCAAGCTTACAATTATGTTTTGCAATCATGTAAAGTATTCAATTTGATCGACTTTGTTCATTTATTTAGAAATATTTGTGTACTGAATCGACTAGCAAATTTACTCAGAATTGTATCACCTTAGTAATTTAGTGGTATATATTAAAATTTGACTCATAATGGCATAGTTATAGGAAAGTATTACTTGAAATTAAAAGTGGGAGTCCATTCTTTCAAGTTAAAAAATTTGACTCATAATTGCTTGATTTTGAGAGTGTACGTACCCCCAGGAAAGGGAAATATAGTTGATCATATAGGCAAGACCAGGTTTTTCCCAAATAAAAAAGTCTCACAACATTTTCTTAATGAAAATGATAGTAGGGGCACATAACAATTCAATGATTTATAATTTATCATGCTTGTTCTTATGGCTAAAAAAATTAAATATTAAAATTCCATCATTGACCATATTTTTTTTGTAGTTGTCCTCAGTAGCATAGTAAAATGGAAATATGTAAAATGTTAACACGATAGATTGTGATGACTAGAAGATTATCTATGGTATTTTATGTAAAATTATTGTTTGACACCTCCTGATAGCTTCCCTCGAGTGATATTGTTGGACCAAATATATGAGACTAGTTCTATAAAGGGATCGAAAAGTTGTAATTTTGCAAGTTTTAGAGTTTTGGAGACTCTTCAGTTCATGTAAGTGACTTTGGTCAACTTCGGAGCTACAAGTCTTAGAATGGAAGTATGCCAATTCCTTTATCTCTGAAATGCAGAATTTGGTCTAAGAGTGTTATCGTTTAGAGTTTCAAAGTCATTATGTGGATTTAAGCCCTTAAGTTGGAAATTCAAGTGAATTACAACAAATAGATGACTTCAATAAATGTTCAGAGTTCGGATGCTCCAATTATTTTTCCGATAAGTTTTTTAAATTCAAAAGGTGATTTTAGGCTTAGGTAAGGTCTGGACGTTCATTTTCCAGAGGTTTATGAGGGAATTTTGGTCTTTTTAGTGAAAGTTAGTTTATCCATAGGCACATGCCTATTTAAATTGGGTCTGAGGCACTATTGTGATGGGTACTTTGCAAAAATGATGAAAAAGAGAAACTAAGAGGATATACCATTTTCGAAGGACGTGCCACGCGTTGTGGTTGATAATATTTTTGAGGGATGTGCCACATGTCATGGTTGATAGTATATTCAAAGGACATACCATGTATCGTGGAACATACATACACTGATATCTATGGTCCCATGATGATAGGCAGGGGGTGTGTATCAACATGAAATACATGCATCACTCTATATGACATTTACATTGCACCTCATTATAATTTCTTGACCTTTATGAGTGGATTGTTATGTTCATGGTTTTTTGAATATGAAAGGTTGTGATGATTCTATGGAGACTCTGATGTGTGAATTATTGTGTATTATATGTATAGTGTTGCTCTATTACTTGTGAAACTATTAAGATGGACTGCTCTGATTTTTATGCAAGTTGTAGTATATGGAGGTTCATATGGTATGGTAGGGTTCATTTGTTCAGTATTACTGTACTTAGGGTCAACTAGGGATGTTTAATCAATATCATTGTTATTTGGTACTCAATCCCTTCCTTTCATCACTTGTGTAAGTTACGATCGTGAATAGCCTTAATAATATCTCCTTCATCTTTGTCTGAGGCCCACCTTTTGTAACGACCAAGTCGGTCATTTTTGGTATGTTTTGTGAATGTACTATTTTCCCCTCCCGATATCGACCTCGAGTCTCTCATAATTGAGTTTGAAAAGTTGGTTTTGATCTTGGATTTAAAAGTTAAAAATTTTGTAAGTTTTGAGTTTGAAAGGCTAATATTGTTAAGAAAGTGGTTTTGGAGTCTTTTGGAGTTTCGAGTGTCAAAATGGAATTTCGTTAATTCCATCAATTTCAGAATATAGAATCTAAGCACCGAGAGTTGTCTAGATTGACTCGTTAGAGTATGAGTTTTCTGTGGTCTAATGAGTATGAGTAGTTCTTTCTAAACCTAAAGACCTTGTTGACGTCGGCTCCTGCTTTAACTTTTACCCGAGAATGGTGTGGACTTCTCTCTTTATTGCGATGCTATTGGAGTCAGATTAGGTGGTGTTCTGATGCAGAAGGGTAAGGTGATTGCTTATGCCTCTAGGTAGTTGAAGACACCTGAGAAAAACTACCTACCCATGACTTAAAGATGGAAGCCATAGTATTTGTGCTTAAGCTATAGTGACATTATCTGTATGGAGTTCATTGTGAGTTCTTCAAAGATCATCAAAGTCTTCAGTGCATTTTCAATAAAGCATATCTAAATTTGAGGCAGCACAGTTGGCTGGAACTATTGAAGGACTATGGCATCACCATCGTGTTTCATCCAGGGAAGGCCAATGTTGTGGTTGATTCTTTGAGTAGGAAGACTTCTAGCATGGGTAGTCTAACCTCTATTAGTGTGAAGGAGAGACCATTAGCTAGAGATGTTCAAAGGTTAGCCAATAATCTCACCCGATTATGAATTTATGAGGAGATATGTGGTTTGATTGCTTTTATTAAGGCTTCTTCTTAGTTGAGCAGATTCATGAGAACTAGTTTGTTGACGAAAAGCTATGTGCCATTTGAGACAAAGTGATGAGAGGGGAAGCTAAGGAGGTTGTCCTTGATTCTTATGGTGTCTTGTGGATTTGAGGCAGGATTTGTGTGCCCAAGGTGGGCGAGTTTATTAGACTGATTCCTAAGGAGGCCCATTGTTCCCGATATTCCATCCATACGGGTGCGGCAAAGATGTATCACTCTCTGATCAAACACTATTGGTGGTGTGATATGAAGAAGGATTTTGCAAATTTTGTTCGAGGTGTTTGACTTTCCAACATGTCAAATGTGAGCACCAATGACCTAGATGTATCTCTCAAGGGATTCCTATTCCTACTTGGAAGTGGGAATGGATCACTATGGACTTTTATGTAGGACTACCTACCACCGTGAGTAGTTATGACTCCATTTGTGTTGTTTTAGATAGGTTGACCAAGTTTGCCCATTTCATCCCAATTCAGGTGAAGTATATGGTTGAGAAGTTAGCCGAGCTTTATATCATTCAAATTGTGCGACTACATGGAGTCCCAATTTTTATAGTCTTTGATAGAGGTTCCTTGGTCATTTATCATTTCTAGAAATTGTAGCTTGGGTAGGATACTCGGTTAGATATGAGTACAACTTTTCATCCTAAAAATATGATTACTCCAAGTGGATGATTCAGGTGTTGAAGGACATGCTTCGAGCTTATGTCATTGATTTTGGTGCTAGATGGGACATTTTCCCTTAGCATAGTTTGCCAACACTAAAATTTATCATTTCAGCATTCAGATTGCCCCTTTCTAGGTGTTGTATGGCAAACAGTGTAGATCTCTGATCGGATGGTTTGATTCACCTGAGATGGATTCATTAGATACAAACTTGCATAGAGATGATATGAAGCAAGTTTGTGTGATCCAGGGTAGACTGTTGACAACCTATAGTCGACAGAAGAATTATGAGGATCGAAGAGTTTGAACTCTAGTTCATAGAGGGTGATCATGTTTTGATTTGAGTGTCACCCATGAAGGGTGTGATGCGGTTTGGAAAGAAGGTCAAACATAACCCTAGATTCATTGGACCCTATGAGATTTTGAGTCGTGTGGGAGATGTGGCTTATAAGTTTGCCTTGCCACCTAGCTTGTCAGTTGTACATCCCGTGTTTCATGTTTCCATGCTTTAGAAGTATGTCCTAGATTAATACCATGTACTTTATCTTAGCTTAGTTTAGTTAGGTCTAGACTTATCTTTTGAGGAGGAGCCTGTAACAATTTTGGATAAGTAGGTCTGTAAGCTTAGTACCATGGATATTGCTTTAGTGAAGGTGTAGTGGAAGAATCGTTCATTCAGTGAGGAGACTCGAGAGATAGAGTCAAATATGTGTGCTAGATATCCTAAGCTTTTTGAAGCACCAGGTATTTTCTTTTCCTTTATGTTTGAGGATAAACATTTTTTTAGAGGTGGATAATGTAATGACTAGGTCGTTAATTTTTGGAAAGTTTCATGAATTTATTATTTTTCCCCTCCTAATATTGACCCTGAGTCTTTTATGATTGAGCTTGAAATGTTGGTTCTGATCTTGGCGTTAAAGGTTGAAAATTTTATAAGTTTTGAGTTCGAAAGGCTTATATTGTGAGGAAAGTAGTTTTTAGAGTTTTTTGAAATTTCGAGTGTCGAAATGGAGTTCTATTGATTTCATCAGTCTTGAAATGTGGAGTATAAGCAGTGAGAATTGTCAGTTTCAGACCCTAAGTTTTTTTAGGATTTGTGGTCCTAAATTGTGAAATGGTGGAAATTTAGCCTTTGGATTGACTTAGGTCAACATTCAGGGTTTGGTTGCTCGAATTAGAATTCTGAGAGTTCAATTGGATTCAGGGGATGATTTTAGGCCAAGGTGAGGTATTGGTTAATTTTTGAGAGGTCCCGAGCATGTTTTTGCCTTTTAGGTGTGAGTTAGTTTCTTGTGGTTTTCACGGATGTCGGGTCAAGGAGACCTATGATTATTGTTTTGACAATTCCATTGAGTCTGGAACATCAAGTATCATTGATTTGTGTATGTGGTTTGTGTGCACGAGGTTCCGAATGAATGATGAGGGCCTTTATGATGTTTTTGTCTTGGTTGTTTCTAATGTTGCAGTCTTCGCTTAAGTGAACTTGGTTCACTTTAGCAATTGTCGTATAAGCGGGACTTGGTACACAAAAGTGAGACTACGCTTTTGGGCGAGGTTCACTTATGCGATATTCGCTTACGCAGAACCTAGTTTGCAGAATTGAGACCCCCAAGTTTTGCGGGTTTCGCTTAAGCGGAAGTTGGTTCACTTAAGTGACACTTGAGAGGGTTTTTGCCATCCATTTTTGGGGTTTAAGCTCCATTTTCCATTTTTGATCTCTGGGAACCCTTGGTGGTGATTTTTGAAAGGTTTTCTTGTGCTAAATCATTTGGGTAAGCTTTGTTGATCCTAAACCATCATTTTCCTTTGGCTATTTATGAATTCCAACATCAAAATTTGGGATTTTGATTGGTAAATTGCATGGTTTTTCAAGAACTCACGTTCTTAACTAAAATTGAGATTGTGAAGTAATTTTATGTCCTTTTTGAAATGATTTTCCCCAATGAGTTCCTAAACCCTTGAGTATTATTTTGAAGTACTAAATTTCGAAATTCATGCCTTATTTTTATAATTGGGTTTTGGTGTTGATTGACCCATTTTTCAAAGAATTTATGTGGGTATTGTTGTTTTCTTAATATATTATGAATACTTTCTTGTATATAGATTGTGTGACTTTCAAAGTGATTTGGAAGGGGAAGACTCTACTCTTGGAGTCATAAATTGTGTGATTTAACATAAATGATCTCCTAAACCTTGTATTTTAGTAGAATTTGTGTACTGTCTTCATTACATGTGTTTTGGGAGTAATGGGGATGAGGTGAAGGATTTAACTGTCCACTTCATACATATGAATGAGTAAAATTGGGTTGAAATGAAAAAGGTTATGTGATGAACATAATGATATGAATTGCCTTATTGTGAGCTTTGTGGATTGATTGGTGAAATGCTTGAAAGCATGAATGTGGACTTGAATTGTATGATTTGTTGTCTCTTCCATGTAGTGTTATGTTGCTTATGTGCATTGATTGTTGAATACAATGTTGAGACTTATGATGATTTATGATCTCAAGGTCTTTTTCGGCAAGTGATATTATGTCGAGGCCTGTGCCGGTGAATGTTGTTATGCTAAGGTAATTTCCGGCAAGTGCTTATAAAGACGATGGGAAATGGTTCTGGCAAGAGATTGATTACTGTGATTTGATGTATTTGATGCTTATGCATGACTTGGTTGCTAATTGAGATTGATGTACTTGTTGCGTGTGACTGAACTACTTGGAATTAATATTGATTTGTCTGATTCATTTGGTGGTGGAATTGTGACTATTGCACTGTGGATATTTGACCTTATGAGCAGTGTATGGTAGAACTGTTAGGTTGGGCTGATTTTTGAACAGGTTTTAGTTTGAGGAGGTTCTGTTGGAGTGTAAGGTGTATTCAATTTCTTGCTGGATGCTTTGTTTATTAGCTTTCTTGTTGGAAACCGTGTTGTTGGTACTCACTCCTTGCTTCTACACTTGTGTAGTTACTGAGCCAGTTTAGCGTGATTGTTCTTCTTCTCACTTTCTAAGGCTCGTTGGAGGACATTAGAGGTAGCTGCTTGTCATCCTGGTGGACCCTCTTTTTCTTTTTCCCAAAAGCTTCATTCTATTTGAGAAACAAATATTGAGAGTTGTATTTATTTCTTAAATTCCACACTTTATGGAATGTAGTGGCTTGTATGTGTGACAACAAGATTTTTTGGGTTTTAATAGAAAGAAAAAGTTTTTTCATTTTATCTTGTTCTTGCTTTATATTTTCAGATTTCTTTCTTTTTTGTTAGGTTGAGGCTGACTTGTCTTGGTGGGAATAGAAAAGTGTCATCACATCAATTTTTGGGTCGTGCCACCTTTAGAGTTTGTGAGGTGGCTACTAGTCATATTGGCAGACATCGCATACTATTGATTATGTCCTTCTACTAATCTAGTATCGTAATCATTAAAACTTGTATTTCTTTTGAATTTGTTGCATTACTTAGTGGCTTTGCGATAGTTTTGCTATGTTATGAGATATGCATTCTTATATTATGTTTAGTTCTTCATTTCTTTCTTACTTCTGCATTTACCCTTTTCGAGGCTTATTTACACTGATCTATCTTAGTGGAATAAGGCAGGTGTTATTACACCCGGTTTTTGGGTCATGACATATATGGATTGTAAGGACCCATATGTTTATTTTGGACCTTTTGTTATTTATCTATATTTCTAATGTATTTAGAACAATAACTTCGCAGAACATTGTAATAAACAACAAAATTTAAAGTATATTTTCAAAACCAAAAACATAATATGAGTAAAGAAAATATAATTTGCAACAATACTGAAAGAATATCGAAAAGAAGAAAATCGAGTCCACTGAATGCGTAATGTTTCCTTAAGAAAATTATTCTACTTGAATACTTCAACTTAATGGAATATATCCTCCCACGATAGAATGATCTTACTTATCGGTGTATTGGTACCTAAAATCATGGTGCAAACGAACACTCAAAGGAAGTAAAGTAAACAAGCACCATTTGTTTGTTCAGAATAAGATGTTCAAAATATTCATTGTTGAAAGATTAGAGAAAACCCCTATATTTATATACAACAAAGGGTAGTGTGAACAAATGGTTACTGTGACTTATCAGAAAGGTCACAACCCTTTGTAAAAGTCACAATTTTTTGAAAATGTCACAACTCTTCAATTCCTATTCACGCCTTTTAAAACCCAATAATCCCCTGCATAATTGTAGAATGACTTTAACAAAAAATAAATGGACAAGTATGTACTTTACAAGCAAGGATTAATTAATTACATCTAGGTAAGTACGTTTCCATTTTAAGTCTCCGTAGTGAACATATGTCAAATATACTCGATAGATAGGTAGATTTGACATCTTTGAATCGTTGAACTTTGGTGTATACCGAGAAAACCACATGCAACACAATTAATACTTTACCATATATGGTTCTCTCTATTGTGTTCGTTTCAACCATGAACACTTTCTCGTTTCATGAGTATATAGAGAATGTTCTTTTAAAATCATTTGTTTTGAAGCGGCCTACACTTCACACTCACATAAGAGATTTTTGATTGTGTTATTGCATAGTTTCATAATGCCCTGTCTTGTTAGGTTTTAATAATCATGTAATTGTAATCATTTAAAATTTATTAAGTATAAATTTATAAAATGATTCAGATTGCCCTTCTTGTTAGGTTTTAATAACATGCAATTGTAATCATTTAGAATTTATTAAATATAAATTTATAAAATGATTCGATTATATTAAATTCATAAATATATTAGTCCAAATAAATATTATGGATTTATATAATTGAGTTAATTATTTAAATCTAATAAATATTGATTTAATTAAAGCCCGCTCAATAAAGCCCAAATGCCATGTCAGTTAAATTTGATTGGTTGAAGGGATTCATATTCCTATCACAACTCCTCTATTCTAAAACTGTAAATAGGGGTCCTCAAAATTCATAAAAGAACCAAGAATTCTAACAAGAAGCTAGAGAAAGCTCATGGATCAGAAGCCACAAATTTCTCAACAAGCTACAAGTTTAAGAATTCAAGTGTTCAAGTTCAAGAATTGAAGAATTAAGCGTTCAAGTTCAAGAACGATCAAGATCAAGACCACCAAATTTAAGATCAAGCTCGAAGCCCTCGAATTCAACTAGAAGCCAAGATCAAGATAAAGTTCAAGTCAAGATCAAGCTCACGATCAAGTTCAAGAACGATCAAGATCAAGACCACCTGATTCAAGATCAAGCTCGAAGCCCTTGAATTCAACTAGAAGTCAAGTTCAAGAAAAAGTTCAAGTCAAGATCAAGATAAAGTTCAGTCAAGATCAAGTTCAAGATCAATTTCAAGAAAGATCAAGATCTAGTTCAAGATCAGATAAAGTTAAAGTCCAAGTTCATCAAAGATTCAAGAACAAGCTCCAAAGGCCCTTGAATCCAAGATTAAAGTCTAAGAACAAGAACAAAATTCAATAACAAGCTCAATAGCCCTTGAATTTATATTTGAAAAGGCAAACTTAGAGGAATCATTTGATTGTAACACTCGCATTTTGAAATAACAAATACTATTGTTGCAATATTTTTCTATTCTTGATTATTATTGTCTACCGATTCTGACCTAGTGGGACAATCTCTACCTCTCATCTCAACTTTTCAAGTATCAAAGAATATCAAAATGACTTGCACTATAGAAGAATGACTAGCAAACTTGACTAAAGCAATTGAAGGCTTGATGAAGTGTGTTCTGGAACAAGATGCTAAACTTTTCAAGCTAACAAATAAGATGGATAACATGATCGAAAGAAGATCGAGTCCAGAATCTTTGAAGCTTCCAAAAATTCAAGACGATGGAAAGTCTTGCATAAAGCAAACGATGATCAAAGAGATTCATCTCTCTGCGGGAAGTTTAATTCCCATTGATCAATTGAAGGACTTTGTCATAGAGGCTGTTGAAGAAAAATCTTAGTCCCCATCCAAATTTTCTCCCACATATGCAAAGCCATATACACAAAGAATTGATAACTTGAAAATGCCTGAGGGCTATCAACCTCCTAAGCTTCAACAATTTGATGGAAAAGGAAATACCAAACAACATATAGCGCACTTTATCGAAACTTGCAATGACGATGAGACTTATGGTGATTATCTCGTTAAAGAGTTCGTTCGATCTCTCAAAGAAAATGCCTTTTATTGGTACACAAATCTCTAAACAAATTCTATAAATTGTTGTGAGCAGTTAGAGCAAAAGTTTGTCAATCGTTTCTATAGCACAAGATGCGTCGTTAATATTATTGAACTTACAAAGGCTCGTCAAAGTGAAGATGAGCTAGCTATTGACTTTATCAATTGCTAGACAAGTTTGAGCCTCAACTGTATAGATCGCCTTAGTGAAACTTCTAGCATTGAAATGTGCATCCAAGGAATGAATTGGGGTCTTCACTACATTTTGCAAGGATTAAAGCCCCATACATTTGAAGAGTTGTAAACTCGTGCACATGACATGGAATTAATCTTGAATTTAAGTGAAGATGAATGATCTCTAGTCTATAGACCTCATGAGGATGAAGATACAGAAAAACTCTAAAGTGGGGGCAAGTCTGCATCTGAAGATGACTTTGAAGAGTTAGTGTATATCTAGATGCTCCTTAACGCATAACTACAATTTACAATGCTCCTCATCGCATGAGCTTAAACTGAAAGTTATAATGCTCCTAGACACACGAGCCTAAACTGTACATCACAAAGCTCTTCAAATTTGAGCTAAATCTTCAAGTTGAAATGCTCCTCAAAACACGAGCTTAAACTGTATGTCACTCAGCTCTTCAAATTTGAGTTAAATCTTCAAATTGAAATGCACCTAGACACATGAGCCTAAACTGTATATCACAAAGCTCTTGAAATTTGAGTTAAATCTTCAAGATGAAATGTTCCTTGAAACACGAGTCTAAATTATATGTCACTTAAATCTTAATGTTTGAGTTAAATCTTCAAGTTGAAATGCTCTTTGAAACACGATCGTAAATTGTATGTCACAAAGCTCTTCAAATTTGAGTTAAATCTCCAAGTTGAAATGCTCTTTGAAACACGAGTTTAAACTTCATGTCACAAAGCTCTTCAAAAATTGAGTTAAATCTTGAAGCTGAAATACTCCTTGAAACAAGGCTTAAACCATATGTCATAAAGCTCTTTAAATTTGAGTTAAATCTTTAAGTTGAAATGCTCCTTAAAACACGAGCTTAAACTGTATGTCACAAAACTCTTCAAATAAGGGTTAAACATTCAAGTTGAAATGCTCCTTAAGGTACGAACCTAAACTGCATGTTACTTCTGGCTTATATGAGTATAAACTTTGTACGACGCACCCAAAAAAAACACCAAAACGATGTTGTGACTTGATCCTCTTCAATGAGGTACGTAGGTGCTTAGAACAATATTCTAATTTCAGTTGCATGAGTGTGAAAAAAATCACATATTCCCACTTGATCTGTCAGATGAAAGTTAAAGCTATTAGTAATCTTTTATCAAACTTCAAACTTGCACCAAATAGTGGTGACTCGATGGAGGCAAATCCATATGAATATGAGTTGTTTCAAAACTTGAGTTCTCCAAAATCTCTAATTCTGCAAGTTGAAGTCTTCAAATTCTTCAAGTCTGCAAGTTGAGAGTCTACAAGTTTAAGTCTTCAAATTCTTCAAGCCTGCAAGTTGAAGTCATCAAATGCTCCATATCTGCAAGTTGAAGTCTTCAAGTTCTTCAAGTCTGCAAGTTGAAGTCTACAAATTCTTCAAGCCTAGTCTTTGAAAGATAAAATATCTCGACAAGACTTGAAGAAGGGGGCATTTGTAATCATTTAAAATTTATTAAATATAAATTTATAAAATGATTCAGATTATATTAAATTCATTAATATATTAGTCCACATACATATTATGGATGAATATAATTAAGTTAATTATTTTGAATCCAATAAATATGGATTTAATTAAAGCCCACTCCATAAAGTCCATATGCCATGTCACTTAAATTTGATTGGCCGAAGGGAATTATATTACTATCACAACTCCTTTATTCTAAAACTGTAAATAGGGGTCCTCATAATTCAAAAAAGAAGCAATATTTCTAACAAGAAGCTAGAGAAAGCTCGTGGATCAAACGCCACAAATATCTCTACAAGCTACAAGTTTAAGAATTCAAGTATTCCAACTTCAAGAATTGAAGAATTAAGCATTCAAGTTCAAGAATGATCAAGATCAAGACCACCAGATTAAAGATCAAGCTCAAAGCCCTTGAATTCAACTAGTACTCAAGATCAAGATAAAGTTCAAGTTCAAGATCAAGACCACCGGATTCAAGATCAAGCTCGAAGCCCTTGAATTCAACTAGAAGTCAAGATCAAGATAAAGTTCAAGTCAACATCAAGATAAAGTTTAGTCAAGTTCAAGATCAAGATAAAGTTAAAGTCCAAGTTCATCAAAGATTCAAGAACAAGCTCCAAAGGCCCTTGAATCCAAGATTAAAGTCCAAGAACAAGAACAAAATTCAATAACAAGCTCAAGTGCCCTTGAATTTATATTCGTAAAGGTAAATTCATAGGAATTATAGAGATTGTAACACTCGCACTTTGAAATAATAAATAGGATTGTTGAGATATTTTTCCATTCTTGATTATTATTTTTTCAACGCGAAATTTTACTGTCTATAGTAATATATTTGTGTTATCGTAAAATGTTCGCTTTTATTGTGAGTTTATATGAAGTGTTTATGTTATGCCTATTTATATATGTTGTCTGTGTTAGTGGAAACAAGTCCCACGAAGAAGTTACGGAAGAAGAAACTTCATCAGATGGTTGTTTATAGATAGCACACATAAAACCCTTCCTATAAACCCAGTGTAATAGATAAAAAATTTATGATAACACAAACATATTACATGATTATTAACGCCTAAAAAGACAACGCATTATGAATGTCTTAATTGAACCCAAAAAAAGTATTACAGCAAAAAAAAAAAGAAAAAAACATCATGATGAATTGAAATTCTTTGAATTTTTTTTGGGGGGGGGGGGGGGATTAGTGCCATATGAAGTGGTGAAGTACAAACATTTATCACTCCACACATTAAACTTATGGATCATTAAAATTAAACACTTGCTGGAGAAAATAGTCATGAAACAAAGGAACAATTTTCTCTAAGGGAAGAAGAAAAGGAGTTGATGCAGTTTGATGAATTGAAAACAAATCTTTGAAATAAATTGTCTAAAAGAAATTGTGTGGATATAAATATTTCATTATGATTAAAATTAAACTATCAATAACTATGAAAATATGATAAAAAGGAAAAAAATTATCAAATAAATTGAAAAAAAGTAACAAAATAATGCTCTATTTGATCAATTGAAAATATTTTTTTTGTTAGAAGTGATTTTGTAAAAAGTGTTTTTAGAAATTAACAATTTATATTGAGCTAACTAATTTTAAATTACTTTTACCAATATTAGAGCACTATTCTATGCTAGCCTATGTTCCAAAAGAGCTTTTGAGAAAATTACAAGTTGGGTTTTATTGTTCCTAATCTTCATTATCTAGATAAATGAGGAAGACTCTGAAATATTCAAAGGTTAGCTAAAGAATTTGGAATATCAACAACAAAAAATTTTAAAATGATTCAACGCTTTGTGTAGGAAGCTCTAGGCCTTTGTCAATTATTCACTCTAGAACGCTAGTTTTTTCCAATCTAGTAAAAAGTTGATTTAATTGAATGATACAAGAGCTTATTGATTAGGAAAAGATAATTAAAATGACTAATATTTAATAAAAGCTGAAAATAGAACATGTTAGGTACCTTATCCATCTATCCTTAATCTTAAATTTAAAATTATTAAAAATCCTACTAATAAAAAAAGAGAAAATTGTTGCAATGAAGAAATTTGCCCATTTTTTTTAAAAAAACATTTATATTTAACTAAACTAGAATTATCCATAGTATATCCCAAAAACTTTAAAATTAGCTAGAGAGCGATAACCAACTGTAAGCAAACTTAGTATGCAAACCCTTGGATTGTAAAATATAGGATACAAGTGTCGAGTTCAAATAAAGTAGATACAGAGAGGATAAAATTAAATGAATTCAGTGATATAAATCTAAATTCAAACTAATTACATTAATATTCCGACTCTGCCTTTATTCTTAGTGTGGCTTACAGAGTTAGTCACCTTTATTTCTTAGCATGCCTTACATGCATTTCTCAAAGGCTCCACTCAGGGGCAAATCCAATATAGTAATAGGTTTGGAAAAATCTCAAAGTGTTATTTGTATTAAAAAAGTATATGTACAAAAAATTTATTTAGAATCCATAAAAACAAAAAAAATTGTAAATCAAATTTTAAACTAAAATTCTTGACTTCGTTTTTTAACCTTAGCCTGATATGAGTCCCAAAAAAGCAATTTAACATATGAAACAAGTTGTAGGCAAAAATAAGGAACAAAATTAGGCGACATGAGAGAAATAAAATGAAAGAACTCCAAAACATCAAGAAAAGAATAACTTATGACGAGTATGATTCAAGTATTGGCTTCATAAGATCCAAAATCTTTCTAGAACCAAAATCCCAAAGCATAAAAGAATGACCAAAAAATATTAGAGGAAGATGAAAAAAGGGTATGCCAATAGCCCAATACCAAACTCCTATTTATACTATAAAAAGTGAAAGTGAAATTAGGCATAGAATTGATTTTTATGAAATCATGTTTCTTTACATCAAACTTTCATATCAAAACTAGGCATGTCAATTACAAAGTTTTTTTTTTTCTTTTGGTAATTATATTATAAAAACTAGTTATGCGTCACTACATTAGAATGACAAAACTTTCTGCTAGTAATATTGTTTAAAGGGGAAGGGTGGGGGGGGGGGGGAGGTTAATATAATATATGTTATTTTTGTCTGATGAGCATGAGGACCTTCTATGCCACACAAAAGAGGCTGCTTTGTTATCCACTTTTAATTTCGTTAATACAAACAAAGGAGGAATTTTCCAAGAAACATAGGAGTTAGTCCCCTTTAACATAGACCCTTCTTTCGCCAAAACATCTGCCACCTTGTTCTCCTCAATGAATTTATGGTGTATTGGGGGTTCCCTAGCTTGTGTAGTAGATACTTGCAGTCAGTCAAAACATTTGAAAGAGCAGGATTATCGTTAGTAAGAAAATGTATAATACATCTGTAGTCTATATCAATTTCCAAGGAGTAAGGTTATGATCAAATGAATTCGATAGGCCTTTTTTAGGGAATATTGTTATGTCGTAATGGTTGTTTTCATGGTTCAAATTTCCCATGAATCCTATTACCTAGTCCCCTATATTATTCCTAATTACCCCACCTATTCATATTCACCAGTTTTCTCAAAGGAAGAATGGTCTGTTATTGGGGGTTTCCAACTAACATTCTCAATACTAGGTTGTTCGTGGCATGGCTTGGGTTTGGTTAGGCTATGTTTTCCATGGTGTGAGAGTATGACACTATAGGAATAATTGTTTTTATGATAGTTGTCGTTTCTTTTAAGCCAAATGCTTTATACATATAATGGAAAAGCATCCTCCCAAGGAATTGTTGACATTTGTACTTATTTGTTAAAAGAGAGGCCTAGATGGAGTTGGGTCTATTAAAATCTCTCCAAGCTAGTTTTAAATTCTTTTAGATTTGGTAAATTTTGTTTGGTGATTCCGATTGGGTGTTTTATGTACTGCATAATATGTGTTGGAATGTTATTAAGACTAGCCTTTGCTAGAGTTGTTCTTTCGGTGGTTAGGTTTAGGAATTTATCTTCCATCCATCTAGCTTTTGTTGGAGATTATCTATTATAAATTGGATGTTGTTAAAGGTTGGAGCTTTACTGAATATATGGAAGCCTATGTATTTCCTGAAGGAACGGTTATATATAATATCTAGTTCATGGGACATATCCTTTTAATTCGTCATTACTATATTGGATTTTTAATTTCATGTTTGAATAAGTAAAGATGTTGGCATGTTATGAACAATTCTCACCTTTTCTTTATATATGTTTGATCAATGATGATATTGAGTGCTTATGTTTTTTCGTATTCACCTATCTTCATCATCGTAGTTATGCAAGGTCTATTTTTTGTATCAGTTTTATGTTACTTTAGCAATAAGAAGTAACTTTGTTGGAGTAACTAGAGTTGGCAGGTACCTTTTAGTGGAAATTCTTCATGAAGGAGTGCACATATGATTATGTGAGGCAAGGGAAACTAGTAAATGCTCACAATTGTATTATGGTTGTGTTATGTTGAATATTTTAGATAGAGTGTGAATTTTTGTGTATGCTCGAAGAAGGAAGTGTACAAATGATTTGACTAATTATGATTTTTATGAGAAGTGCCATGTGGTTTTGTGATTGGTATATTAAGTACATTATTAGGATTAAAATCATGTTGTTGAAATGGACTATGTTGTAGCTTAACTTTGTTAGCTAACTCACCAAATATAGGTGACTTAGGAATATTTGCACATGGCAAGGCATATGCATTCCAATATTTGTTACTTTTGTGTTTGTTAACATAACTAGCTGTTGCACTCAGTAATATGAGGCTCAAAGGTATAGTGTATTGGACACATGGCTTGTCTCAAATATTTTAGAGTGGTCAACGAGTTATGAGAAAGCACAAGAAGCTCATATATTGGAGAGTTTAATGTATTAAAAATTCCATAAAGTTCAAACACATATGCATGACTAGTGAGAATTGACATATTTTAAGATGTGGAGTTATAAGGTAGATATCCTCAGTTTTGAGTGAATCAGTGATGAATTGGTATTTTCTCAAATTATTAGACTTTTATTCATGAATTATTTTTATGTTTTATTGCTAATTATGGGGATTTCAAGCTCTCGTTCTCTTGTGTGCAAGAATTTCTTTGAAAATGAAGATTGAAGGATCTCACACAAAATGTCAATGAAACACACTAGTGAGGAACAAACATCCTACTGAAGTGTATAAACATTCTGTCGGCTTAACGCTGGCCAAAAGAGAAGGAAATTGCCCAGAAGAACTGGACCCCAACGAAAAATGATTGGCATTCCACTGGTCCAAATGCAAGCATCACTAGGTTGGAATGCATTGAGTCGGTGCAACAAACACACTGGACACATCTGTCGATGCAACGCAACTAAGAAGTGGAAGTTCAAGCACACAATTAGACTTGATGTTGAAGATACTTCCTTTGAAATATTCCAAAGAAAAAATAGAGATATGTGTTATTAATTACTCCTATATTCTTCCCAATTTGGAATAATTCCATAGATATTTGAAAATCAAAGATAAATGGTAGAAAATGTAGAGCTTTTACTTACTGAAGAAGATAACTCAAATTAGTACATCTTCAAGCTTAGATTCAACTTTGGTTATTGATTATGCATGAAATGGAGCCGTTTTTTATTGGTATAATCTCTACTTATTCATTTGTAAGTTGCTAAATTTCTAGCAAGGGGTGTGTGTGCAAGGTGTTGGTGTAAATCTTAATGGGTGGTGATTAAATAGTTCTTAAATCACTTGTAATGCATGAATCTACTGTTATCTTGGTATTTTGATCTAAAAATCAATTGTTGCAAAAATTTGTTGAACTCTCTACCACTAATTTGGTTTAAGAATGCAAAATAGAGTTGGGTAAGATTTCGTTAGTGAGAACTTAAGAAGTTTGTCATAGGATTAGAGCTAGAGATAGTCGTATATGATATAATTTCTCATTTAAGGGTATAGTTACAGATAGTCTAGTTCAATAAAGCAATTTTTTGTATTTTGTTTTCTTGATATTGGGAATTTGAGGAACCCAAGATATATATATGTATATATCCATAGGTTTGAAAGAATATTGGATATAGTATAGACAAAAGGTTATCCATGTATCGATTGATTTGGAACTGATTAATATTTACCTATTAAATTGAAACTAGATTACTAATGCACACACTCCGAGTCATTTCCATCTTGTTGAAGCCTTTGTTGAGTTGTCCTCTTGATCGTGCTACTTGAAATGCAAATTGAAAATTGTGATTCCCAAATTCCCCTAATTTTATATTCTCACATGAAGATATTATGCTAGTCAATATTGGACTGACAATCAATTAGAACATAATCCTTTTTGCTAGTTCTTGTGAATTGACTCTGACTTATAAGTTAGGTATTGTTTTAGCAAACGACTGCCTATACCTCAATTGGAAGGTATAGCTGAACGTTATCAATAAATAGCTTCATTGCAAGGGACTTACTAGCGATTGCTTTCACAGAGAGGGCATCCAAGGCCAGCCCATGCACATCAATAATCTTTCTGTGCTTTCTCACCTTAGCCTTAATCGGGGCTAAGGCAACAACAATCACCCTCTCTATCGTACAACATCCTCTACCTGGGAGGCACGAATATTAGTAGACTAGGCCAGGTGCCCATCTTGTATAACATAGCCTGGGTGATCGGGGGTCTAGACTAAGTAGAAACTACAACAGTAGGAGGGAGAGCAGTAGTAGAACTAGAAGGGATAGAAGTTAAAATGATAGGGGTACCTCTAGACTCACTATCCTGAGTATGAAGGATTGCCTCTGTCGGCAACATCTCCACATCAACTATCGAGGAAGTATCCATCAGTGCAACTCTCTTCCTCTCAGTCTCATCCCGTATATACTGGGCCTCTATCCTCCAGATGTCAGTAGAGGATGAGTGAGTCACTTCCACATCTGTCTTTTCAATCAAAGGAACTCATGCACACCTGCACAGTGATGAGTTCTAGATTTGAACTCATTTAGGGCTTTATTTGAATAGATTTAGTGTCCTAAAATGCTTATTATGTGCCAATAATTGATGTAAAATACTTGATTTCCAAGTATTTGGATTGAAGAACAAAGCATGGACACTAAGTTGCAAAAAAAAATGAAGCGAGCTGAAAGAACGAAGAAATGAATGTCTGGTGATCACCAAGTCCTTTTGGTGAGTCGCCGAATGGCCACTACCTCATCTAAAGTTCCAGTGTGCCAAGACCTGAAGGAGAAAATTAGGTCGATGAGAAAAAGGAGCAGTCGGCGTGTTGCCAGGTGGTTCCGCAATGCAGTGTTGGATCGCCCAAAGTTACAGAACTTGAAGATGCTGAAGACCAAAGGTAGAAAGGTGATAAAATGAGCCAAAGGGCAGATCACCGACTTGATTGGTGAGCCTGACTTACTGCACTGAATGACCCTTCGTAGAATATTTTTAGCGACTATAAATACATTTTCAACCATTTAGTTTAGTATATTTTATCCAGAAATTAGAGATTTTATCATTATCAAGTATCTTATTTTTGAACTCTGAGTATTGAGACAAGTTTCCCTTAGCTTTGAAGAATTGAAGTTTTCAATTTTTGAGAAATTGGAAGTGGGTCTTTGAGATTCTTCAATTTAGACCTTGGTAAAGAGAAAATTAATTGTACCCAGTTGATGGAAACTCAATTTGGTAATGATTTTTATCTTTTTATGATGTCTAGCTAAAACCCAATTCTTGGGGTGTGATTATGTGATTATGGGCTGATTTAGCTTGTGGGTATTGCAAGTTGTTAGTTTAAATACTATTTAGGTATGATTTCAATCAATAATTGTAGTTTAATTTAAAGAATTCTAGTTGCAAATGCAGTTCTACCTTCGTGTTTTTGGCTTGCTCGAGAGATCATTCTAGGAAAACATTAATGGCAATAAAATCACACTACATCCTCTTCCCCCTGACAACCACACAGTCAACTAGTATAAATGTTGATGCCTGCTTCTTTCTTTGCAGTATCAAGGCCCCATAAGCAGCATAGAACTCCCGAACACAATTTGGAATATAGGGGCCATGGGGCTTGGTGAATATCTAGAATTTATGAGACTTCAGATAGCTCATAATCTCTGGGTACCTGTCTGACCCCATCAGTGGACAAATGTTTTTCCTTAATGATTGTCCTCAGTCCCCCAGTCTTCAGTCTATTCATAGACTTGGGAGGAGGACCAGTACTGTTGGTGCAAAGACCATAGCCTGTGCTGGAGATGGAAGAGGAGTAGTGGTGGCCTGATGAGTCTTGATCCTAGATGGATCATTAATCCTTTTGGATCGCAGTTGTGCTGCTATCAGTTCATCATCCTCAGGCTCTGAAGCTGCAGCATACTACTCCTGGTGTTCACTCTCACTCTTAAAAGTGGAGAAGTGAGTGGCATAGATACCGTCACTATCAGAGCTGGCCTCCGGTGACGCAAGTGCCTTCCCTTTACCTTTGCCTTTCCCACCAGATGTGGGAAGTTTGGTTGCCTTAGACATGGATGCAGTGGCATCCTCGTTGATAGTTATCCCTTTAGCCTTCTTCTGAGGTGGCCTGTTTCTACCGGTATCTTTTGGTCCAGCCATTTCTGTAAAAATATCGAACAGAGTTAGCAACAATTCAATGAGATTCACAGAAAAAGTAGTTGCAGACAGACTCGCCGAATCTTTTTGGCGAGCTAGATCAAGTTTGCCGAAATTATTGGCTCAAAAATCTTAGAAAAATTTGGCCTGTCAGCGATGGGAAAGACTTTTGGTGAGTCGCCGATAGCAGTCAGTGAGCAAGGAATAGCCCGCCGAATGTTACACTGCAATTAAGGTTTAGGGGCGCAGACAAAGGGCGATCAAGAAGGACTTTCAGCAAGTCGCCGAGTGCATTTGGCGACCTCATCCTTCTCGCTGAAAGTTACAGAACCAAACTTCACATATAAAATGATATTAAAGGCGAGATTAGGAACTTTGTCGAACCACCGAGTGGTTCAGCGAGCTCGACCCAGCTCGCCAAACGACCCAGTGTGCCTACTTTCAACCCAACTTCTCGAATTCAACCCCACAATCCCCAAAAACAAAATCAAAACATGCACCTATCAAATTAAACTAAGACCCATTACACCCATGCCCCCGGGATACTCAAACTTCTTTCGGTTTGGCCAAATTTGGCTATTTGACGACTATTGCCCTTAAGAATGACGTCAACTGCTCCATTATTTGGTAAAATACGTCATTTGTCACAAATACAGGCTACTTAGACTTCACCCAACTAAATCAAACAACATGCAAGCACAACCCCACAATTTTAACTAATTATTAAGGCATAAAACTATGGGAATTCAACAAAAAAGGCAATACGGGAAAAATGTTCAAATTAAAACAAGCACACACATATACGATTACGATTAGAGAGGCCCAACACACATCATTATAAAAAATCATTGCAAATGAGTACAAAATTGCTAAATTAAGATTCTGTGTTTGGAAAGCCAACCTTATATACCGATTAGATAGGTTGAAATGCTAGGCTGCAAAGTACTCCACTCCGAACACAAATCCGATGACTAAAATGCAGTAAAAATGCAAAAATGATGAATGCTAAAGTACGGGTGTGAGTTTGCGAAGTTCAAAAGTGAGGGAAAGTGAAAAAGTTTGAAAGTTTAAACCTTTGGCATATAAAAACCGTCTAGTTCTTGCCTATTCGGCGACACTAATTTTGCTCGTCAACCCACTCGGTGACATGTCGAGTGGGCACTTACCTCACTGAGTTTTACAGGACCTCCAGTTATTGTGGGGGTCCAAATGGTGGACTAGATCGTGATCGCCGAGCCAGTCGGTGATTCTCCAATCAGCTCCTGCGCTCGCCGAGTTTTACAGACTCCACTTTAAAATTGTCTTGAGTCTAATGGCGGTCTATGTCAGGCTCGTCGACCTCTTCGGTGAGTCACCAACTGGACTATCTACTTGCCAACCTGCACTTTTCAAACACCTTCCACACTTTGACCTGCACAATCAACACACTATTATTTCGAACATAAAAAGAAAGAAAACTTGGGTTGCCTCTCAAGCAGCGCCTTAGTTAACGTCGTGGCACGACGCAAGTCCCCACTTAAGTTCCATTAGTGGGGTTTGCCTCATTTTCATAAGGAAACCCCTCTTCTTGCTCTAGGAAGAGGTGAGACATCACTTGGTCCATTTGAGACCCTAGTAGCTGAATGAGCATGGAATGAGAGGTTGTCATCTGTTTCAACATCAAGACATTCTCTCTTAACTCCTCCAACACTCTGTCATGCTTTTTGACTTTGTGTAGAATGAGTAAGAGGACCTCTTCAATTTTCCCACCCTCTTGTTTCTTTATCTTTCAATGCTTGTGAGGGGGGGATGCACCTATCCTTTCTCTTGGACACTACCTCTAATTCCATGACTTTCTTGGCCAAGTCATCAAGATGAGTCAACAATTTGGCCAATTCTTGGTCTTTTTCTTCCTCCTTGTTGGTCTTGGCCATGTGATCAAGGAGGTGGGCTGCTTTTGCATAAGGTAGCTGGATGAGACTTCCTAGAGAGATTTGGTCAGTCACTATTCTATTTTTGGGGCCAATACCCTGGTAGAAACATTCCAGAAGCATCTTCTCTGGAATCCCATGAGTGGGGCATTGCTGCAATAGGGTCTTAAACCTTTGCCGCACCTCATAAACGGCTTCATCCTTCAATTGCTTGAAATTTAGGATGTTATCCCTAAAAATCATCAAGCTCAAAGGAGGGTAATCTATTAGGTCACTCTTTCTACTAGATATGCTCCAATTTTCTGCTCAAAATAGCAATACACATACCATAACTGAAAATTAAGTAAGTTGAACTATAACTAGCAAGAACAAAATTTGACTTAATTAAAGATTCTTAAACAACACCACTCTTCGGCAGCGATGCCATTTTGATTTCACGTATCAGGACACTTCTTCCAATACTAAGTGCCAATGATCGTTAGTCAATAATATAACCCAACTAAGTGAGTTGGGGTCGAATCCCACAAGGAGTAGTACGTGCTTAAGATTCAAGAGCCAAGTGCAAATACATTCAAGTCAATCATAGGTAAAGGCATTTATGAATAAAAGCATATTTCAAATTAAGGGTGACACAAGTGTCAAACATAGGGGGTTTTGATTGTAATTAGCAACTACAACAGCAACAAATAACATGAATTAACAAGTAAAGAGATGGGTTCTTGGGATGTGATTAGATTATGGGCTAAGATATACAAATGGGTGATTGCAACTGATAGTAAATAGTTGTAAATCAATGAATAAGCTAGATTTTAATGGGGATAAACATTCTCTTGAACAGTTTACCCCGAATCAAATTGGTTTCTCTTGAACACCAGTAAGCAACAATTAAGAACAGCCTACACTTTAGTCCAGTCACTCTCTCGAGCTCAATGTGTGGAAAAGGGTTTATGATTCACTCTCTCGAGCTGAACCCATGAAAACCCAATACCCATAGACCATCAAATCAGTAATCTTGGTTTTAAAACCTCTCTCTCGAGCAAGCCAAAAACACAAAGTTAGAATTGCATTTTCAACTACAACCCTTTAAATTAAACCACAATTACTGATCGAAACCACTTTTAAACAACATTTAAACTATCAATTAACAATACTCAGTAGCTAAATCAACCCATAATCACACCCCAAGAATTTGGATTTTAGCTAGGCATCATAAAAAGATAGAAATCGTTACCAAATTGTGTTTCCATCAACTGGGAACGATTAATTTCCTCTTTACAAAGGTCAAGGTTGAAGAATCTAAAGTCCCACTTCCAATTTCTAAAAAATGGAAATCTTCAAAGATAAGGAAAATATTGTCTCAATACTCCCAGTTCTAAGTTCCAAACTTGAAAACTTAATAATAATACAACATGGATACTAAACTAAGAATTTAAAAATGTTTTTATAGTCACCAAAAATATGTTGCGAAGGACCATTCGATGCAATAAGTCAGGATCACCGATCCACTTGGCGATCCGCCCTTTGGTCAATTCGCCTTTTAGTTTTGGCCTTCAACATCTTCAAGTTCTGTAACTTTGGGCGATCTAGCACTGCATCGTGGAATCGTTCAGTGACTCGCCGATTGCTCCTTTCTATCGCCGACTTAATTTTCTCCTTAAAGGCTTGACACACTAGAACTTTAGGTGAGATCATGGACATTCGACGACTCGCCCAATCGGTTAGGCGATCAGCAGGACCTCTTTTCTTCATTCTTTCAACTGCCTTGTTCCTTTTTACTCATTAGTGTCAATGCTTTGTTCCTCAATCCAAATACCTAAAAATCAAGGATTTACATTAGTTATTGGCAAAAAATAAGCATTTGAGGACATTAAATTTATTAAAATAAAGCCCTAAATGAGTCCAAATAGTGGACTCATCATATAACGACCACTTTAATTCATTGCACAGTCTAAAACAAAAAATAATTATGACATTATGGGAAGATTAAGTCTTTCAAAATTTGTGCAATATAAAACAAAACATAACTATTTATTTATTTAGTGGTGTTGGGCAGTGACTATTCTTTATTACTTTACCAAGGCTGATGCGGTTATATAATTTATAAAGATTATCGGTTCAAACAATCTAGGCTCGGATGCAACATGTAAGATTAAATACTTTAATACACATCAAGATCATGAACACGATAATCTTACATAAAGATCGGTAGGGGAACATACATCATGAGAAAGACATCATTATAGAGAGAAGTTAAACCGTTAGTCATAAATTGATTTCTACCGCCTTGCCCTAGCCTTACGTTATCACAACCGTCGGTGATGGAATTATTATAGAGAATATGTGGTAAGCCTAATGGGTGGAGAGAGGACCAATTTATAGGGGTTAAGACTTAATCAGGTTCGTCCATCAAATAACTAATGTACGGACGAGATCTATTACTCATTAAATATTACTTATGGTATTACTTGGGTCACAAGTAAACTTGGGCTATAAGAAAGAATTATTCTTACATTGTCCACATATTCATGCACTCAACATGCTGCGCATAGTCACCCATGTAAGTTTTCTAAATAATCCATCGTATAATAAATGGTGACGTATAGTTATTTTTAAGTGACCTCATAATGTATAGATAAATAAAGTAGGAAACCTACCTTCCATAATGGAAAGTAGCAAAAAAGAGAACATAACGAAAAGTGCCGGCAACTGGAACAATTCTAGGGTGTAAGAGGGCCTTTTGAAATGCGAGCACCACATTTGAACAATTTTATGAATTAAACTGCCAAAAATTGCATATTACGTATCACATCAAGAATCATCGTGTTATTAAAATTATCCAAGTAATGACTAAATTTTAGTACCTTTTAATCAAATTGATAAAAGTATGATCTCTTTAATTAAGTGGGCTTATAGTTAAAACAGTGACAAGAAGCTCCATGTAAAGCTCAAGCCTCAAGATACTAAGATCTTTTTCCATAAATAAAGTAAGTAGTGCAGATTGAATTGTCCCAAATAATGTATAAAAATATGTCATTTTCCTCACATGTGGGTGCTTCGTCCTAGTTCCTTCCTGAAAACTATTATAATAAGAAGATGAAGAGGTGTGGTGATGTGGCAATTAGATGAAGGAAAGATGGAGATTACTTATTCCTCACTGGACCTCCATAAAAAGTCATTGCTAATATTTCCAATATTGATAATAGAAAATTTTACACATTTAGGGTCATATAGAAAACGTTTTTAGGATAAAAATACCCTAAAAAAGTTAAAATTTGAACTAGAATATGAAATTTTATTCAAGTGGACAGTGAGGTCCGCTTCCTCTCCATGTCGCGGACCCAGTAAATTGATCATAACTCTTTACTCCGGACTCTTATTAACACACGATCGATGACATTGGAAAGAAGACTCATAGTCCTTTAATTTGAAAGGTTATGAGTTTCCTAAATCTTCATAATATGAGATATATGATAATTTGAAGTTTACCTTTAGATAAACTCATGTGAAAACTTAGTCGGTAGGAAAGCTTTGAAGTTGACTTGGTGTTAGACATGCCTTATAACACTAAACTAAATCTGATATACTTCGCACACTTAGGAATGAGCCTACACACACATGTACAAGTAGTATATCATCCAATCCAATTTGATATACTCACAAAAAAGGGTTCAGATCTTTGGCATAAAATTTGCGAGGTGTTACAATATCTACCTCTTGGAATCATTCATCCTCAAATAATGTTCAAGCTAGGGTAACCAAATTAATCTAACTTTATATGAAATAAAATCTCCATAAATTTCATAAACATTTGAAGGAACACAGAAGGTGCAAACTTAAAACATGAACTAAAACACTCAAACACAAAGAATAGGTATTGACCAGTCTAAAATTAGAGAAGGACTCTTATTATACGTCTAACTTCTAAACTTACCTACTAACTTATATGTAATTGGTTCATAATAAGATTTTGGAACTCCACTAGGGAACATATGGAACGAACATTCACATCAAACTGCCAGATAACCGATCAAGACATTAAGTTTCTAAGAATAGTCATAGGAAGAAAACTAGTACCTTGAATGTTATCAGCGAAATTTCTCACAACATTCTGGGAAAAGAATCATGGGCACGATTCATGTGAGACACATGAGTATGAAATACTTTCAAACTGTCATTCCTAAGTGTGGAAAGCTTTGAACTTGACTTGGGCTTAACGATCCCTTATAACTCTAAACCACATCCGATGTACTTCCCACACTTAGGAATGATACTTAACACACATGTACAAGTAGGAAATCATCCATTCCAGTTTGATACACCATGAAAAGTGGTTTGGATCCTTAGCATAAAATTTGTGAAATGTTACAGGTCACTTGGACACTAAAGCAGCCCGAAAAAGTGGTGAGTTTTCCATTAGAAATACCTTAGAAAATTGAATGTTGGGTTTGGAAATGAAAAAGTTGCATTTTGGCACTAGTGTAATGGACTACGAGTCCACCCTATGGTCCTGAGGAACTCCTACAAGCTGTAGGAAGGAGTCGAAGGACATAGGTCGAGTTTGGAAAATGTCAAGGCTTTGATTATTGATCAACGAATGAACAGGATGAATAGTAGAGTGTTCTATAGGCAGTAGAAGGGATCCATAGGAGTGATCCATACATTGTGAAATTTTTGACTTAAACTTAGTCTACACAGAAGGATCTACGGTCCATATGAGTCATTTTACAATTTTTAAGTAAGGGTATTTTGGTCTTTTCCTAATAAATTAACCCTAATACTATGTCCTTTTGACCCTATAACCATTTTTATTCCTAAGACTAAGCTTAAATCCTCTCATTTACTCAATTCTCCCAAATCTCTAAAGTCCTCTACTCCAATTTTCCCTCAAGAACTCTCAAGGTGAAGGTTAGGGTTTCAAGAGCTTCAAGGGTTTATTCTCAATTTCTTTTGGTTTTTGATTTCTAAGGTATGTAGGATTTGACCAATGTATTCATTTCATCCATTAGATCCCAAAAGCATCTCAATCCCCTAAATTGATTTTACCTAATTCTATTAGGTGTCATGTAAATCTTCATAGGTCCTCTTTATAATGATTAAATTGCTTGTAGTCAAGCTTACTATGCATGATTAATTTTCAATCGATTTTATATGGATCAATGCATATGCCTATTTTATGTACTTGAACTATGAACAATGTTTATGAACTTATGGATTATTATCAAGAATTTGATAAAGGATTTATGTATGTTTTATGAGAAGAATGATCCATGGCTAAATGAAGCTTTTAAAATAAAGTGTCAATGATTTCTGAAATGTTTTCTCACATTTGAATGAAGTAATGATTTAAATGCTTAAAAAAGAAAGTGTCTAGTATGAAGAAGTTTATGAAATCATGATTTGAAAAGAGCTACTCTAATTATGAAGATATGATTGGATTGGTAGTCTGTAATTGTTGCCTTTCCAAGTATTTTGATATGACTGTGATTATGTCTTTTTCATTGGGATTTACTTAGCACTAAGAGGACTTTGAGAGTGAGGCTCTCCTAGTAGTAGAGGTCGGGTCTCTAGAAATATCTCATTGTCCTAAGCTACGTGACCCTGTATGATTGTCTTAAATTACCTGAGCTAGTGGATCCATTTTAGCAAGAATAAATGATACATAGTTTTACCTTTTCATGTGGATTTCATTTTTCAATGTGAGGGTCATACTAGATTCGACGTTATAGCTCACATGGTCTTATTTTCTATTAGAGGAAAATATTCCAAAAATGAACGATGTTCCTTATAAAGGTTTTATCAAAGCTTTACTTGTGGCTTTCAAATATACATTGACCTTGTACATGACTTAATTTCTCAAAAAATGGCTTTTATCACATTTTACTTGGTCATGCATATCATGTTTAAGCTCATATGCTCATGTTTTTACGCATTCCCCATACTTAGTACATTCATTGTACTAATGCATATTTGTGCCTATATCATCTCATTATATAGGGTCTGATGCACCACCTCTTTGATGTGGCTAGTTCATGATTGCTTAATGGTTGATTATGTGGATAGGTGATTTCTCATACTCTCAGTCCACAACCATTATCAATTTATTACTTTCTAATTTTTCTATTTTTAGACTATATCATGGGCTAGGGGCTTGTCCTAGCCACGTATTATGATGTTAGAAGGCTTATTTTAAACATTATATGTTTTCCCCTTATGAGTTGTACTCTTTTTTGGATCATGATTCTATTTGAGACTATTATCTTATTTTATTTCAATTCTTAGTATTGCTTAAGTCATGTGGCATGTTTAGGGTCTTTCAAAGATTTATTTGCCATGTCACGTCTAGGGTATGCTTTGGATCATAATACACTTAGTATTAGAGCTTCAGGTTTTAGAAAAGTCATAGGATGTCTAACAAGTAGCGTCAAGTAAAGTCTTGTTAATGATTGTTAAGCGCGCCACATTTATGAATAAGAGGCTACAAGGTGTTTAGGAAACTTCACTTCTTTCACTCCTCTAAAGTCGTGCGATAGATTTCAACTCTATAAAAGTCTTTCTCCAACTCTACTCCAATGCTTTTCAAGATATGCCTTCTCAAAGAGCTTATGTGAGAAGGAATGCAGGTAACAATGTGGAGCCTGAGGTTCCTCATGTACCGGTCCAGCAAGTATCATATGTTGAGTTCCGAACTGCTTTCCAAGTGTTGACCCAAGCTTTGAGGGTCCAAGATAATAGGGAGGCCATTTGTCCCGATGAACACATTTGTGGGTACGACAACCATAAGGGTAGGGGACTTCACTAGGATGAATCCCCTAGATTTTAATGGTTTCAAAGTTGAGGAAGATTCCCTAAGAGTTTGTTGAGGATATTCATAAGATAGTTGAAATTATGGGAGTTACACTAGTTGAAAAAGAACAATTAATTAGGCGCTTATCAGCTTAAGGGTGTGACTCAAGTTTGTTTCGATTGATAGAAATAGGAGAGGGCAATTTATGTGGATCCTCTCAATTGGGATAAATTAAAAGGGAATTTTCTTGATCATTTATTTCCCCTTGAGATTGGGGAAGAAAAGGTGCTTTAGTTCATCAATATTTGGCAAGGGAACATGATTGTGAAAGAGTATGTATTGAAGTTCACTCAATTGTATAAGTATGCTCCTACTATGGTTGACCACACTAGGGTCATGATGAACAAGTTTGTATTGGGTGTGTCCAAGATGGGTGACAAAGAGTGTCAAACCTTCATGCTAATCAAGGAGATGGATGTCTCATATTTGATGACACATTCCAAACAAATCAAAGAGAAAAATCTAAAGGAGAAGTCAAAGAACTCAAAGAGGGTTAGGACTAGTGATAGTCACTTCTGTCATTCTAGGATCAGTGGAGAAGGTCCTCCCCAATAACGGATAAAGTTCTCTGGTCAAGGTTCTTCAAACATTCCAGTTCCAAAGTTTAACAAAGAGTGTCTAACCCTAAGCCTCAAGGAGATTGTGGTAGTGTAACTTCTATTCCCCCTTACCAAAAGTGTGGCAAGAGTCACCCATAAAAGTGCTTGGCCGATTCCATGATTTTCTATGTTTGTGGGAAGAGTGGTCCCAAGATGAGCGATTCGTTTTTGCTCACTACTAAGGCTAGAGATGGTAGACAAGCTCTACCTAGTGGTTTTGGTTTGGGTTCTCCTTGTTGGAACAAATTTTATGTTCTTCAAATTTGACAAGATCATGAGGCTTCTTCAGATGATTTTACCGGCCTGTTGAAAGTATTTCATTATGATGTGTATGTTTTGCTTGATCAAGAGAATAATTTTTCATTACTCCTTATGTGGCCATGAGATTTGATATTGGTCCTAAAATCCTTTTTGGTCCTTTTTCTGTCTCTACACCTATTAGTGACTCCATTGTTGCTAAAAGAGTTATAGATGTTATCCTTTTTTTCTTTTTCATATAGTCACTCGTGTTGATTTTTTAGAGCTTGATATGTTAGACTTAGATGTTATTCTTGGTATGGAATGGCTTCGCTCTTATTATGCTTCCATTGATTGTAGAACCCGTGTGGTCAAATTTTAGTTTCCGAACGAGCCTATCTTAGAATGGGAAGGGTAAAATTCAACAACTAAGGGTCAGTTTATATATTGCCTAAGGGCTAGGAATATGATTTCTAAGGGTTGCATTTATTAGCTTGTTTAGGTTAGGAATATGGATTCTAAAACCCCTACTCTGAGTTAGTTCCTATTGTAAATAAGTTTTGAGAGGTGTTTCCTAATGATCTTCCTAGTATTCCTCATGAAAGGGAAATAGACTTCGGTACTGACCTTTTCCCATATATGTGACCTATCACTATTCGTGCTTATTGTATGCCTTTATTAGAACTTAAGAAATTAAAGGATCAATTAAAGGGCTTGTTTCATTAATATTTTATCTTACCGAGTATCTTTCCCATGGGTGCTCCACTGTTGTTTGTTCAAAGAGGGATGTTTCGCTCCGAATGTGTATTAATTATCGGTAACTGAACAAGGTCACTATAAAGAAGAAGTATCTTATTCCAAGGATTGGTAACTTTTTTGATCAATGGTGACTTTATTTTATCAACTTCAAGGTTCTAGCTTCTTCTCAAAGATTGATCTTCGATCGAGGTATCATCAATTAAGGGTGAGGGAATTTGACATTCCTAAGACAATTTTTCAAACTCGGTACAGTCATAACGAGTTTTAGTAATGTCATTTGGGTTGAAAAATGCTCCAAACGCTTTTATAAGTTTGGTGAATAAGATATTTAAACAATACCTTAACATGTTCGTAATTGTGTTCACAGACGATATTTTGATTTATTCTCAGAGTGAGGATAAGCATGCCAATCATTTGAGGATCATCTTGCATGTTCTCAATGATCATCAAATGTTTGAAAAGTTTAACAAATATGAGTTTCGATTGAGGTCTATTGCTTTCTTTGGCCATATTATTTTTGGTAAGGGTATTGAGGTTTATCCTAAGAAGACTGAGATAGTTAAGAATTGTCCTACACCTTTGTCCACTTAAGATATTTAGAGTTTCTTGGGTTTGATCTGGTACAATAGAAGGTTTATGGAAGGATTCTCTTTAATTGCTTCTCCTTTGCCTATGTTGACTTAAAATAAGGTTAAGCTTATATGGTCAAAAGCTATGAGTAAAGTTTCAACGGTTGAAGGATAGGCTTACCTCTGCTCCGATTTTGACATCACTAGAAGATTTCGATGGGTTTATTGTGTATTGTGATGCTTTAAGAATTGGACTATGGTGTGTCATAATACAAAATGGAAAAGTCATTGCTTATGCCTCAAGGTAACTTAAAGTTCATGAAAAGAACTACCCTACCCATGAGTACTTGGAGTTAGCAACAGTTGTTTTTGCCTTTATGATTTGGAGACATTACTTGTACAGTTTCAGTGTGGAAATGCTTATCAACCACAAAAGTTTGCAATACATGTTCAAGAAAAAGAATCTAAATGTTTGCCAATGGAGATGGCTCGAACTTTTGAAATACTATAATATGAATGTCCTTTATCAACTAGGCAAGGCCAATGTGGTATCTGATGCCCTTAGTCGATTGTCGATGAGTAGTATAGCCTATTTAAGGATGCTAAGAAAGAGTTAGTTTACGATCTTCATAGACTAGCTCGGCTAGTTTTTCTCTTGATTGATTCTAATGAGGTGGTATCATTGGCCAAAATGGGTTCAAATCATCGTTTGTGTAAGATGTAAAGGCTAGCAAGATCTTGATCCTGTTGTAGTGGATTTGAAGAAAACATTTTCCAAAAAACCATTGAGGCTTTCTCCTAAGGGGGAGATGGTGTTATACATTACCAAGGTCAATTATATCTTCTAAATTTTGATGAGTTGAGAAATTAGATTTTTATGGAAGCCCATAGTTCTAGTATTCTATTAATATAATCAAGTCATGATTCATGAGATTCATTATTCATCTATCCTCATTTACAATTAATATGATCATTAATGCATCATTTCCATACATACATGCATCATAATGAAGTAAGAACAAACATACATCACACAACATGAAATCACAACCTTCACCTACAACTAATGACACTCAGAAACTACCCGTTCACGCTAAGATCAACTTCAGGAGTTCTACTCGAATTCAATTCTGTAAAGTCATACAGGTTCCTTAACGTGTTAGATATCTACTCATATGATCAAATTCATAATTAAATCACCCAATTGTTACCAGATTTCCCTAGACTTTACTGACTCCCATTTCGTCCAAATCTAGACTAGGTTTGGAAATTCCAAGTTACTACGAAAAAGTTTTCTGGCCCAAAATTTTTCCCCTTGGCTTTTCTACAACAATGGGAACCGATCGTTACAGTAGCTTATCAGTTGGATTTGCCTTCTCACTTGGCATCAGTGCATCCGGTGTTCCATGTCTCTTTGTTGAAGAAGTGTGTTGATGATCCTACTACTATTGTGTCATTGGAACATTGGGAGTTTAGGAAAGTCTTTATAATGAAGAGGTTTCGGTTGAAACTTTGGATCATCAAGTCCGAAATATAAGAAAAAAAAGGTTGCATCTGTGAAAGGTCTTTGGATGAATCAATTGGTTAAGGGTGCTACTTGGAAGCACGAAATTGATATGATGTCTCAATATCCTGATATGTTTACTTCCTCTCCTATTCTAGCTTGATGTATTAAGTCCTTCACTGTTCATCCTTTCTGATTCACATGTTTTAGTCATTGCCATGTTTCCATATGCAAGCATGTTTATGAAAAATTGTTTTATAGACATGTTTTAGGTTCGAGTCAATACTCCTTCTTTATGCACATTTTGATATAAAATATATTCATGTTGGGATGTTAGATCTCTCTCTATATTCTATGCATTTTAGCTTGAGTCCTATTCGACTACGAATGTTCTCAAGGAGGAGATATGGTAACACCTCAAAAATTGAAAGTTGGATTAGGAAAGGAAAAAGTTACATTTTGGCACTGGTGCAGTGGTTTATTAGTCAACCCTATGAGCCATAGGAAGTTCTAGGGGCTCTAGAAAGGAATTCATAGGACTTGAGTTGAGTTATGGAAAATGTCAAGTCTATGATGAATGATCTACGAATGAACATGATTAATCGTAAAGTGTTTTACGGGCTGTAGAAATGATCCAGATTTGGTGAAAATTTGGACATGAACTTGGATTGTACCTAAGGGTCTATAGATCGGATAATAGTTGATGACTAGCAGAAGGATCTCACTAGATTTTCCCAGTATTTTAGGTCCCAATAAGTGACTCTACGATTGGAAAGGATGGTCCATAGAAAGTCCTAGAGACCATAGGTCGGGACCATCTGAGTCATTCAATAATTTTTAAGTAAGGGTGTTTTGATATCTTCCTACTCAATTAACCCCTATACTATGTTGTTTTGACCCTATAACTACCCCTATAAGAATTTTTACTCCAAAGACTAAGCCTAAGTCCTCTCATTCACTCAATTTTCCCAAATCCCTCAAGTCCTCTTGTCCAATTTTCTCTAAAGAGTTCTCAAGGTGAAGATTATGGTTTCAAGAGCTTCAAGGGTTTATTATCCATTGATTTTGGGCTTTGATTTCTAAGGTATGTGGGAGTTCACCAAAGGAATCCTTTCTTTTATTAGGTCCCAAAAGAATCTCAATCCCCTAAATTGATTTTATTCCATTCTATTAGGGTTTCATGCAAATCTTCATGTGTCATCTTTATTAGATTAAAATATTTATTTTCAATCTTAAAATGAATTATTTGATTCAATTACATGATTTTCAATCCATTTCATATTGCCGCATGCCTATTTTATGAACTTTAGCTATAAACAATGCTTATTAACTTATTTATTATGATCATGAATTTGATATAGGATTTATGCATATTTTATGAGAAGCACGATTCTTGGCTAAAGCATGTTTTAAATATAAAGTGTCAATGATTTGTGGAAGTTTAGTTTTATATTTGAATGGAATCATGATTTAGATGCCTAAAAAAGTAAGTGTCTACTATGAAGAATTTTATGAAATCATGATTTGAAAGGGGCTACTCTAATTATGAACTTATGATTGGATTGGTAGTCTATAATTGTTACCTTTCCAAGTATTTTGATATGATTGTGATTGTGTGTTTTTTGTTGGGATTTACTTATGTCATGACCCAAGGGTTCCCCCTAAATGTAACAAGACACATAATACCCCTAAAGGCAAAATGTAAGCCACATAGCATATCCTAACATAAAGCATTAGAACAATAAGAGTAAAGACGCATTTAAGTCAAAAGTTTCATAAAAGCAAAGCGGAAATCTAGACTTGTCTCAATTAGACATCTATTATAATCGAAGTATCTAATAGGTTCACAACCCTTACAACATAGTTCTCAAATGAAAGTACAAGAAAGGAATTAGAAAATCATCATTCGTCCTCGAACACTAAGGACTCACCAAAAGCAAGGAGGATAGTCGATCCAAGCTTTGACCCAGAAGGAAGATCACCTCAAACACTGAACCTACACTTATAGAAAAATGTAGAAGAAATATGGGTTAGTACAAAATTGCACCAAGTATGATAGTCATGTAAGGACCATGAAAAAATGCTAAAAAGGACATTTTTGTTGAATGCATGCAAATTGTAAATTAAAACCCCATTTAGAAGATAATGGAAGAGCATAAGTCATAAGCATGTTCATTCCAAAAATAGGATCAGTTTCCATGTTCCAGCATAAACATTGGATCGATTGCCATGTTCCAACATAAATAATGGATCGAGTACCATCTTTCGGTATGCTAACAGTTTGGGTTTGGGTTCCATGAGAGGATGATTGATTTGATATAACTGTATATATTGAGGATTGTAAAATTATCCGTTGTTCGTAAATGATGTTGATATTGTCTGTGTTCGGTGTATGCATGTTATTATTATGTTGTAATGGCTTATGTATATTGCACTTAGTGGGATAGTTGTGTGATCCTACAAGTATACCGTGGTTGTGTACATCACTGCACTTGCTCTTTCTTTGTTGAGTACAAGGCATCTTCAGGTGGCTATTGACAGACCTCACTTAGAATATCAATGATCGCTTTGAATTCAAGGGTGAGCTAGTTCTTTCAGGTTTCCATGAGTTCTTTTTTTTCTATATGTGTCCACATTTCGGACGTAGACTTTCTAGTTAGTTATTAGTAGATTAGTTTGGGATTGTAACCCTTATTGTTTAGACTTATGGATCTTATTAGAGTTTTGGTACATTGAATTTCAGGTTTATGCATTTATTTCCGTAATTCGTTGTTAGATATTTTGGAAGTTTATGCAAACTTCAGTGTCATTTAAACTTGCTTTCGTCATTTTAAATACCTTAGTAGTTTGATTTAATTGTGTAGTTCTTGGTTAGCTAATTAGTATTAACGGTTCTCCCACCGGATGGTTAGTGTGGCTGCCAATCACGATAGTCTGGGTCGTGAAAAAATTGGTATCAAAGCCTAGGTTCGTTGATCTCGCTATACTAAAACGAGTCTAGTAGAGTCCTGTGGCATGGTACAAAGATGTCTAAATTTTTTCTTCGAGAAGCTATAGGACTTTCGAAAATCTCTCTATTCTCCTTTGTCTCCTTTCATTTTATAACGTGATTCCAATTGGTATCTGACGATTCAAATTGGTATCTAACCTTCTTTACTCTCTCTGTAGATGGTTAAGACTCGGTTCAACGTCATTAGGCCCATAGCTCCCATCAATACTCCAGCTAAGGAATCTGCAATGAGAGGTCACGGTCGAGGCAGGGGTAGAGAAAGAGCTAGGGGTAAAGGCCAAGGAAGGGTGGCGCTTACTAGGGATGGAGCACCGGTTGAAAATACTCCCATGAATGAGGCTCCTCCGACGCACCATGAAGAGGTAAAGGAGAATGTCGAGGTTAAGAATGAGGAGAATGTCGAGGTTAAGAATGAGGAGAATGTTGGACAAGAGGAAGAGGTGTAGGATGAAACTACAGGTATTCTCCCATAGAACTAGTGTTAGCTCAACAGATCATGTCGTTCTTGAAAGGGTTGGTTGGTCCTGGAATTCTTCCCTCTATTCAAGCAACTCAAGCTCCCGCCAATCCCCCTATTGCTATCACTATCCCCAACGTGGGTGGAAATGTAGGTAATGATGTTTTCTTCCATCCTTTGTTGGGTCCTGTTATGACTGGTAATGAGCATGCGAAGTTGACTAAATTCTTAAAGTTGAAACTGCTTGTGTTCCATGGTTCTGAGAGTAAGGATGCATATAAGTTCATTTTAGATTACTATGAGAGGTTTCATAAGTTGGGTTTTCCATCAACATGGGGTTGAGTTTGTGACCTTTCACCTTCAAGGTGAGGCTAAGCAGTGGTGGAGAGCTTATGTGGAATGCAGATCTTCAATCTTACCCACACTTACTTAGACCCAGTTTCATGCTCTGTTTTAGAGAAATATATGCCTCGGACCTTGAGAGATCATAAGAAAGATGAGTTCATGGCTTTGGAGCAAGGTTGTATGTCTGTGGCTGCTTATGAGGCCAAGTTCCATGAATTGTCTAGATATGCTACTCAATTGGTGACTAATGAGGAAGAGAGGATCTATTTATTTACTAAGGGACTAAATTCTGAGTTGCAAATATTATCTGTTCATATGTCCTCTGTAGGGAAAAGCTTCAATGAGGTAACATACTTTGTAAATAAAGAGGGTTAGGCGAGACTGCCAAGTCAAGGCATTGGCTAAGAAAGCCAAAAATTTGGGCAACTTTCAGGGGTCTTACACCAGAGGTTCAGGGAAGCCAACAGGTGTAGCCCGGCGAATTCAATCTGCTATGCCCGCCTCTATAGGTAATTACTCAGGAACTGCACCTCAAAATTTGATTCAGGATTGCCAGAGAGCCATGCCTTTGGCGGGCAGCAGGTTATCCTTTGATCATACATGTTACAACTGTGGAGAACCTGGGCATATGAGGAGAGATTGTCCCCACCTACGCATGATGGATTCCACGCAGCAGCAAACTAGAGCAGTTGTACCTGCGGGAAATGGTGATAATGGTCTAGGGCGTCCACAAGGTGGGCAAGGAGGAAATCAGCGAGGCTGTAGAGGTAGGGGAAATGGTAACTCATGCATAGGTACAGTGCAACCAGGCAAGGAAGTCGCCTGTCACGATGATAAGGCTCAGTGTTACGCCTTTCCGAGCAAGATCGAGGCAGAGGCGGCTAACGGAGTGATCATATGTATTATTTTTGTCTGTGATCAGAAGACTAATGTGTTATTTGATTTGGGTTCTACTTATTCTTATGTGTTCATGCATTTTACCTCGGCATTTGCTATGATTTGTGATATACTTGATACCCCATCCATATTTCTACCCTATTTGGAAAGTCTGTCATAGTCACCCATGTCTATCATGCTTGTCCTATTTTGTTTATGGGTTTTCAGACTTGGGCTGATTTGGTGATTTTGAGTATGACTGACTGTGATATAATCTTAGGCATGACTTAGTTGTTCCCCTTTCATGCTATGCTTAATTGTAATACTAAGTTTGTAACTCTAGAAATTCTGGGAAGGGAAAAATTAGAGTGGGAAGTGGTGTACAAGCCTAAGCAAGCTAAGATCATATCCTCCATGTGGGCTAGAAGACTGGTAGGGCAGGGTTGTTTGTCTTATTTGGCTTATATTTGAGATGTTGAGGTTGAGACTCCATCTATTATGTCTATTCCTATGGTGTTAGAATTTAGAGAAGTGTTTCCTACTGATTTACCTGGTATGCCTCCAGATAGAGATATAGATTTCTGCATTGATTTAGAACCTGGTACTCGTCCCATATTCATCCTAGTGCTTCTCCATTGGGTTCTCTAGGTTTGTTTGTTAAGAAAAAGGATGGTAGTATGAGGATGTGTATAGATTACCAGCAATTGAATAGGGTCACAATTCAAAATAAGTACCCATTGCCTCGAATAGATGATTTTTTTGACCAATTGGAAGGTGCATCAGTTTTTTGTAAAATTGATCTAAGGTCTGGTTACCATCAGTTAAAGATTAGACCTGAGGATGTGCCAAAGACGGCGTTTTGAACCCGTTATGAGCACTATGAGTTCCTACTTATGTCTTTTTGTTTGACTAATGCGCTCGCAGCCTTTATGAGTTTAATGAATGGGGTGTTCAAACCATTTTTATATTCATTAGCCATAGTCTTTATTGATGACATTTTGGTCTATTCGAAAAGTGAGGAAGAGCATGTCGACCATCTTTGTATTATTCTAGGTGTTCTTGGAAAATTAGGGTTGTATGCGAAATTTTCTAAGTGTGAATTTTGGTTTACTTCGGTTGCATTTTGGGACATGTAGTTTCAAAAGAAGGGGTAATGGTAGATCCCTAAAAGATTGAGGTGAATCCCATGGTTCCCGATATTCGATTCATCCGGGTGTGACCAAGATGTATCGAGATTTGAAGCGAATATATTGGTGGCCTGGCATGAAGAAGGATATAGCAGAGTTTGTGTCTAAGTGTCAAAATTTCCATCAAGTGAAGTATGAGCATCAAAGGACTATAGGTTTGCTTCAAAGAATACCAATTCCGAAATGGAAGTGGGAAAGAATAGCCATCGATTTCGTGGTTGGTCTTCCCAAAACTTTGGGGAAGTTTGATTCTATTTGGGTAGTAGGTGACAGATTGACTTAGTTAGCCTATTTTATTTATGTAAGAATAGATTATAATGCTGAACAACTGGCTAAGGTTTATGTGAAAGAGATAGTGAGGTTGCATGGGGTGCCCCTCTCCATCATCTCAAACCGTGGTACACAATTTACCTCCAAGTCTTGGAGGAAGTTACATGATGAATTGGGCACACAACTCACCTTTAGTACAACTTTCCATCCGCAGACAGACGGACAGTCAGAGAGGACTATTCAAGTGTTAGAAGACATGTTGAGGGCATGTGTGATTGATTTTGGAGGGCATTGGGACAAGTTCTTACCTTTGTGTGAATTCTCCTATAATAATACTTATCACTCCAGCATTGTATGGCCTCATTTGAGGCACTTTATGGTAGGGGATGTAGATCACCCATAGGATGATTCAAGGCTAGAGATGTGAAACCATTGGGGATTGATTTAGTGAAGGATGCTCAAGATACGATGAGGAGTGTTCAAGCTAAGCTTTTAGTAGCCCAGAGTAGAAAAAAGAAGTATACAGATCATAAGGTAAGAGACATGGCATTTTCAGACTGGTGAGAATGTTCTTCTTAAGGTATCACCCATGAAAGGGGTGATGAGATTCGGCAAGAAGGGCAAGCTAAGTCTGCGATACATTGGTCCCTTTAAGGTTCTTGAATGTGTAGGGCCAGTGGCTTATAGATTGGCTTTACCTCCTAACCTATCAAGAGTTCATCCGGTATTCCATGTATCCATGTTGAAGAGATATCATGGTGACAGGGATTACATCATAAAATGAGACCCAATTGTGTTAGACAATGACCTTCAGTATAAGGAGGAACCGATTGAAATTCTTGATCGTGATGTGTGTAAGTTGAGAACCAAGAAGATTAAGTCCATGAAAGTTCAATGAAAGCATCGTCCAGTTAAGAAAGCTACTTGGGAAATTAAGAAGGACATGCGAGACAAGTATCCCCAGTTGTTTGTCGATTCAGGTACTATTCCATTCTTTCCTTATCCCATTTTTCTTAGTTTGTCACTCGGGGATGAGTGATGGGTACATGGTATATATTGTAACAACTAGTTCCCGTCATTCTAGAAAAGCCAACGGGGAAAAATTTTGTGCCTGAAAACTCTTTCATAGTAACTTGGAATTTCCCAACCTAGTCCTGATTTGAATGAAATCAGAGTCAGTAAGGTCTAGGGAAATCTGATAACAATTGGGAGATTTAATTATGAATTTGATCATACGAGTAGATATCTAAGATGTTAAGGAACCTGTACGACTTTACGGAATTGAATTCAAGCGAGTAGAACTCCCAAAGTTGATCTTAGCGTGAACGGGTAGTTTCTTAATGTCATTGGTTATAGGTGATGGTTGTGATTTCATGTTGTGTGATGTATGTTTTTTCTTACTTCATTATAATGCATGTATGTATGCGAATGATGCATTATTGATCACATTAATTGTAAAGGAGGATAGATGAATGAAGAATGCCATGAATCATGACTTGATTGTATGATTTTTGAGAATATAGTTGTGATTGTGGAATGTGAAATGGATTGGGTGTTGACTTGGATCGGTTGCCACGTTCTGGCATAAATATAGGATCGGTTGCCACATCTTGGCATAAACAATAGATCAGATACCACGTTTTGATATACTAACAGTTTGGTTTGGGTTCCATGAGAAGACCATTGATTTGACATAACTGTATATCTTGAGGATTGTAAAATTGTACATTGTTCGTAAATGATGTTGATATTGTATATGTTCGGTGTATGCATGTTATTTTTATGCTGTAATGGCTTCTATATGTTGCACTTAGTAAGATAGCCGCATGATCCTACTAGTACATAGTGGTTGTGTTCTAATCCTGTACTTTCTCTTTCTTTGTTGTGTACAAGGCATCTTCAGGCGTCTATTGATAGACCTTGCTTAGAAGATCAGTGATCACTTCGAATTCAATGGTGAGCCAGTTCTTTCAGGCTGCCATGAGTTCTCTTTTTTGCCTATGTCCACATTTCGGACTTAGACTTTCTAGTTAGTTATTAGTACGTTAGTTTAGGGTTGTAACCTGATGAGTCCACAAATTGGACTCATTTAGGGCTATATTTTAATAGAAATTGTGTCCTCAAATGCTTATTTTATCTCGATATCTGATGAAAACCTTAAAGTTTCAGGAATTTGAAGTTTGAAGGAAAGCATGGACACTACTTCGCAAAAAGGAACGAAAAGGCTGAAAATAACAAGAAAATAAAGGCTTGAGGATCGCCTAGTTCACTTGGCGAATCACCAAAGGGTCTCACTTCGCCTTTTGGTCCAGTGTGATGAGCCCTGAAGGAAAGGATCTAGTCGGCTGAAAAAGGGAGCAATCGGCGCATCGCCGAGGAGTTCCGCAAAGCAGTACTATGTCGCCCAATGACCCTGAGCACAACAATGTCGAAGGATGGTGCAAGACAGCAATTAACTACACCAAAGGGTGAATCGTCGAGGTGATCGGCGATTCCGACTAATGTCACCGAATGATCCACCGCAGCACAGATTTTTGAAAACTATAAATACTCATTGAGAGTTTTAGCTTAGTATCAAAATTTTTAGTATTACAGTTTTTAGAGTATTATTAGACAATATCAGAATTTTTAGTACTTTTATTTTACTCTCAAGTTTGGAGAGGGTTTTGAAAAACTTGAAGAAGAAGAGGGTTTCATCTTTTCCAATTTGGAAGTGGGTCTCTTGGATTCTTGTTTCTTTGCTCAAATCAAGACTTATGTCTCTATACCCATTTGATTTCAACATAATTGAAGGTATAAATTACTATCTCTTGATGTGTGGCAAAAACCTCACATTCATGGGGTGTGATTTAGCAAATATTTGTTTATATTATTGTTGGGTCTTGCTTGCTGATAGGTTAGATGTAGTTTAATGGTGATTTAACTTAGTGGTTGTGGTTTAATTTAATGGGTTTGTAGTTGCAAATACAAAGCCACCCATGTGTTTTCGACTTGCCCGAGAGGGAGGTCGCAAAACCAAGACCACCAGACTGATGGCCTAAGGAGTGGGTTGACATGAGGTTTATTCCGAAAGAGTGAGCCCTAGTCCCATATCCTAACACTCAGCTCGATATAGTGAGTGGAGTAAGGCGTAGGTTGGTCTTTATGCAGCAAATGGGTGTCAGAGAGGAACGAATTTGAAACGGGGTAAGTTACCCAAGAGGGAACTTATTTCCATCTAAAGCTTTGCCTAGTCACTATTATCGTGCAAGTTTCCTATTGAAAGCATGTACCCATCTATTTATCTCAACTTGTATTGCGGTCACACCCCAAGAAATCTTCCCTATACTTGATTTACTTATCATTTTTGTTGTTTTTGCTATACTTATGACAAAAAACCCCAAATTGATATTTGACACTTTTGTGTTCTTTCTTAATTTACAATGTTTTTAATCGTTAATGTCTTTAGCTACGACTAGTTAGAACTTAATTTTATTTTTCTAGTAATTCTCAAAACCACTCCCTTGGGACAATACCCGAACCCTTGGTTGGGTTACTACACTATTGCACGATTATAGACACTCGTACTGGAAGTTGTGTCATTGATTACTCAAAACATCAAAATGGCACCGCTGCCGGGCAGTGGTGTTATTTGAGAATTTTTAGATTAGTAGAATATTTGTTCTTATTAGCTGTAAGCTACTTACCTATTTTTTAGTTTTGTTTTGAGCATTTGTGTGTTTCAACAACCATATGAGTGGGAACAGTGAAAATAGCTGCCAAGTAGGCAACCCAGCGGGTTATGCTTTTCATTGAAATGATATTGATGATATTAATAGTGTGTACAACCCTGCCCAAGTGGGTGAGATGAATGCAATTCGCTTGCCACAAGCAGACGGAAATGCAACATTTGAAGTTACTAGCACAACACTCCATTTCATATATTGAAGAGGTGTATATGGAGGGTTGGAGCATGAAGACTCATATTAACATGTACGAAGCTTCATAGAAGTGTGCACACCTCTTTCATTCAAGAATCTATTGCAAGAATGCATACTGTTGCGCTTATCTCCATTGTCATTAACTAGGGAAGCCACTAAGTGGTTGATCTAGCTTCCAAAGAACTCCATCAAGTCATGGGAGAAGCTGGTTATGGCTTTTCATGAAAGATTCTTCCCTCCATAAAAAATGATGAAACTAAGAGACGACATTCAAGGTTTCAATCAAAAGGAAGGCAAACCAATTCACAAATCCTAGACACGATTTAAGAGAATTTTGTGAAAATGTCCAACATATGGATTGCCGAGTGAGTTACTACTCCAATATTTTTACCGTAGTCTAGATTTAGTTAATAAAGGGATAGTTGATCAGATGATGCAAGGAGGAATAATGTTACAATCAATTGAAGTAGCATTATTTCTCCTAGATGGCATGACAAGAGTAAATAAAGCATGGTACACAAAAGATGACCAAGTTTCCCCACTGTGATTCAAATTAACGCAAGAACAACTCGCAAAGGAAAGGGAAAGGGATGAAAATATCAAAAAGATGTTTTCTCAAATGGAAGTGATGCACGAGCACATGAAGGGGATGTATGGAGAATTTCGAGTTGAGAAGGGTTCTCTTTCTGGTTATTTAAGACCAGGGGAGAATCAAGGTCGAACTCCAAAGGAATTGAGGGGGGTTCGTCATCCGGTTACTTAAGACCGGGGGAGAATCAAGGTTGGAACTCCACAAGTTATGAGGAGGATTTCCACCCACACTATCAACAGCAGGGCGGAAATCAAAGTTGGAACCATTATAGGGGTGATGAATCAAGGAGATATTGCCACGATTCGGCTGAGCAAGATGGCCATGAGGAAGACCGTACTCAATTCAGTGAAAGCCTGAAATCAAAAGGGAGCACAAGTAGTCCTTGGTAAATGATCTATTGTCATGAATACTTGATAAAGTGGAGGGCTCTGATGATTTGCTGAAAGGAATGAGAGATGATTTTTCATTACTAAAGAGTAAAGTAAATTCTCATGCTGATGATATAAAAACACTAGAAGGTCAATTGAGTCTATTATCAGCTAAATTATCCTCCAGAACACTAATGGAAGATAATGAAAGAGGGCTGGCTGTGGTAATCCGTAGTGGAAAGATGGCAGAAGGGAATGTGATGGAGGATGAGGACCCTCGAATGCAGGAAGAGAGCCAGGATATAGAGGAACGAGAATGGCACGTTCCACAAAACCTTGCCAAAGAACCAAAAGAGGATGCAGAGCAACATGTTTCGGTTCCAAAAGTCACGTACCATATACCCAAAATATCGCCACCATTTCGTCAATGTTTAAAAAAGAAAAATGAAGATGAGAAGTTCAAAAAAAATTTATCAGTATTCAAGAATCTATCAATTAACCTTTTTATGGTAGAAGCATTGTTGGAAATGTCAGGGTATGCCAAATTCATGAAAGAGTTGGTTACGAAGAAAAGGAGCTTGGAGTATGAAACAATTGAGGTACCCCATAGTTGCAGCGCAATTATGACAAATGAGTCAATCACCAAGAGAGAAGACCTTGGGGCATTCACAATTCCATGCATAATTGGCATGCTCCAATTCGCTAAAGCTTTGTACGACTTGGGAGCAAGCATTAACTTGATGCCCTATGCAATATACAAGCAACTTGGTTTGGGTGAACCAAAGGCAACCACAATGAGATTCCTCATGGCTGATCGATCAATCAAGCACCCAGTAGGGATACTCCATGATATATTGGTAAAAGTAGATAGGTTCATCTTTTCGGCTGATTTTGTGATTCTAGACTATGAGATCGATGCTGAAATCCCCATTATTTTGGGGAGGCCATTCTTAGCTACCGGGAGAGTATTGGTGGATGTCGGAAGGGAAAATTGAAGTTTCGTGTGAATGACGATGAGGTGACCTTTAATATTTGTAAATCCATGAAGCAACAAAGTAATATCAATGTGGTTTCTACTGAGGATGTTATAGATGAGGCAGTGGCAAGTGTTAGCCATTTAATGTAGAAGAATGAACCCCTTGAGTCTGTACTCGCCAACGATGATTAATCCGAAGTTCAAGGCTATGAGGAAATGGTAGCTACCTTATCAGGGTTAGGAGTATACTCAAGGAATCCAATCAAGTTTGATATCGACCTGAAAAACAGAGAAAGTCCTCTTGCAAAGCCATCAACAGAAGAACCCCCAAAGCTAGAATTAATAGTCCTACCCTCTCATCTAAAGTATGCCTTCTTAGGAGCCAATAATACGTTACCAGTGATTATTGTAGCTGATTTGCTTGAAGGGCAGGTGAAATTGCTCATTGAAGTATTGCAGAAGCATATAAAAGCTATTGGGTAGATAATAGCCGATATAGTATGAATTCCTCCTGGGATCTGTACTCACAAGATTCAGCTTAACAGTGAATGTAAACCTAGTGTGGAGCTTCAACAGAGATTGAGCCCTCTAATGCAAGAGGTGCTGAAGAAGGAAATCATCAAGTGGCTAGATGAAGAAGTGATCTACCCTATCGCAGATAGTAAGTGGGTAAGTCCAGTGCAATGTGTACCTCAAAAAGGAGGTATAACCGTAGTCCCAAATGCAAAAGGAGAACTTGTGCTGACAAGACCGATGACTGGGTGGCGAGTATACATGGACTATCGAAAGCTTAACTCATGGACCTAGAAAGACCATTTTCCAATGCCCTTTATGGACCAAATGCAAGACCAGTTATCAGAAAGGGGGTGGTATTACCTTTTAGATGGATATTTTGGTTAAAATTAAATCTCTATCGCATCGGAAGACTAAGAGAAAATCACTTTTACCTGCCCTTATGGAACATTTACATTCAAAAGGATGCCATTCGGGCTATGTAATGGCCCAGCAACATTCCAGCGTTGCATGTTGTCTATTTTTGCGGATATTGTAGAAGATTCTATGGAGCTATTTATGGACGACTTCTAAGTCGTAGGGGACACGTTTGAGGAATGCTTGACATACTTAGGACAGGTGCTCCAAAGATGTGTGGATACGAATCTGGTTCTCAATTGGGAAAAATGTCACTTTATAGTGAAGGTATCATTCTTGGGCACAAGGTGTCGCAAAAAGGACTTGAGGTTAACAAGGCGAAAATTGAGGTCATTGAGAAATTACCCCCACTAATTTCAGTTAAGGGTGTTCGCAGCTTCTTGGGTTATGCAGGTTTCTACCAAAGGTTGATTAAAGACTTCTCAAAGATTGCACATCCACTATGCAAGCTCGTAGAGAAGGAAGTGAAGTTCTATTTTGATAATGCTTGTATGATCGCATTTAATTGTTTGAAGGAAAAAATAGTATCTACCCCGATTATCGTTAGTCCTAATTAGTCCAAATCTTTCGATGTAATGTGTGATGCTAGTGGAACGGCATTGGGAGTAGTGTTGGGGAAAAAGCTCAACAAACTATTTCACTCAATTTATTATGTGAGCAAAACTTTGAATAGTGCCCAACGAAATTATACGGTCACTGAACAAGAGTTGCTCGAAGTGGTCTATGCATTTGAAAAGTTCTGGGCATACTTGCTAGGAACCAATGTAATAGTACACATTGATCATGCCGCACTCCGCTACTTGATGGAGAAGAAAGATGTAAAACCAAGACTGATAAGGTGGGTGCTATTACTACAATAGTTCGATTTTGAGGTGAATGATCGAAAAGGCTGCAAAAATTAAATGGCCAACTACTTATCGAGGTAGGAAGGAAGGGAAGATACCGAGCGTGAGATCAACATAGATGATTCCTTCCCCGATGAACAGGTATTTGATATATCTCTCAAACCTACACCGTAGTATGCAGACTTTGCAAACTACATTGTGAGTGGATTGATACCTGATGAGCTGACTTTTTACCAACAAAAGAGATTCATGTTTGATGTCAAAAGGTACTTTTGGGATAAATCTTATTTGTTTCGAGAATGTGATGACCAAGTTATTAGGAGGTGTGTTCCGAAAGAGGAAGCAGTAGAAATTCTACATGCTTGCCATGCATCTCTAGTAGGAGGTCACCATAGTGTTATTCGCACTAGAGCTAAAGTCTTCCAAAGTGGTTATTACTTGCTGTCCCTATACAAAGATGCACATGAATTTGTAAAGAAATTCTCATAATATCACCAACAAGGCGGAGTGTCTAGAAGGCACGAGTTGCCTCTCACTCCTATTTTGGAAGTCGAGCTATTCGATGTATGGGGGATCGATTTCATGGGCCCATTTGTGAGCTCATTTGGAAACAAATATATCTTGGTGGTTATAAATTATGTCTCCATGTGGGTAGAGGCCATCGCCCTTCCAAAAAACAAAGGAAAAAGTGTTGTCCAATTTCTAAAACGCTACATTTTCGCAAGATTTGGCAATCCTAGGGCAATCAATAGCAATGGGGGTCTCACTTTTGCAATAGGTGGTTTTCAATGGCACTGAGAAAATATGGGGTGAAACACAAGGTAGCAACCCCATATCATCCCAAACAAGTGGCCAAGTCGAAGTGTCAAATTGGGAAATCAAAAGCATCTTGGCAAAGACAGTTAATGATAACAGAACTGACTGGTGTATGAAACTTGATGATGCACTATGGGCATACCGAACTACTTATAACACACCTACCGGTATGTCTCCATATCAGTTGGTTTATGGTAAGGCCTGTCATTTGCCCGTTGAGCTAGAACACAAGGCATTGTGGCCTTTGAAGGCCTTGAATCTGGACTGGTCAACAACTTCAAGGGAGAGGGTAGAACAGTTGAACGAACTGGAAGAATTTAGACTCAGATCGTATGAAAGTTCAGCCATCTACAAAGAAAAGATGAAGAAATGGCATGATGCTCGAATACTCAAGTGGGACTTCAAGGTAGGAGATTGGGTTTTGTTATACAACTCTCGACTTAGACTCTTTCCCGAAAAGCTCAAATCCAAATGGTCTAGACCTTTTAGAGTAGCACGAGTGTTCACCAATGGTGCCATAGAAATTGAAGACCAGGAAGGATTTCCATTTGAAGTGAACATCCAACGTCTAAAATTATATTTTGGGGATTGCCAAGAGATTTCTTTGGTTGAAGTGGTGTATTTAGAAGATGCCTGAAGGCGCTGCTGCGTCGTGCCACGACATTAACTAAGGCATTGTTTGGGAGGCAACCCAAAACCATGTATTATTTTATTTTGCTTTGATAAAATAATGGTGTGTTGATTGTGCAAATGGAAGTATGAAGAGTAAACAAAAAGTGCAGATAGGCGAGTGATGAATCCAGTCGGCGAGTCGCCAAAAGGGTCGATGAATTCGACCCTATCAGTCGTTTGACTCTAGACATCATCAACACTAGAGTCTGTAAAACTCGACGAATGTTGGAAATCATTGGCGAATTGCCGATCATGTCAGCGACCACGATGGAAACCGCCATTTGGATCCTCGTAAAGCAGAGGTTCTGTAAACTTAGGCGGGGAAATCCAACAGTCGGCGTTTCACCGAGTGAGTTGGCGAGTTTGACTAACCTGGCCGAGTGGACGGTTTTTGAAAGCCAAATCATTAATGCCCAGACAAATGGAGCGACTACTTAGCCAGGATCCCCTCTTTACCTCCCTCTCTATCTTTCTTTATTCTCACTGTTGGACATTCATCATTTGCATTTGAGGAAAAATACTTTTTATTTATGGTGGGATGAGGCTCACCTTTTGTGTAATAATTGTGATTCATGTTTTGTATATATTTAGGTTGTCTATTTTTAATTATGTTATTTATTGATTTTTGTGGATGTTTGAGCTCATGGCTCCCTTTTGTTTTAAATTACAAAAAAAATGATTTTGACCCTTCTGAAAAATTCAACATTTTTGCCACCTCTTGTGTGTTGAATGTGGTTGTTCTTTTGCAAAATTTAAGTCTCAATCCCGATCAATACTGATGACTTGAATAGTGCTATCAATCGAACGAACATGAATGCGCGACTACGACGGACCAAATGAAGTTGCATAGACAATATGTGAACTCTTTGCATCTTATTGTGATTAGCCATTTATCGAATTAATTCTCTTGTAATGACCATTGCACACTATCAAAGTGTGTAGTCTTGTTTGACTTAAGTGTCGATGCCTTGTGTGATTAGCTTACTTTGAATTATGCATGAATAAACCCAAAATTTGCCCTGTTAGTCTAATTGATTTAGAAAGGTGTCCTCTTGATATGATCTTTGGAAAATTTAAAGAGTGTGAGCCAAATTTGACATATACCTCTTTTGTGGCCTACCCGTGAGTGTGTGAAACTGTTTTGAACACCCCTTGATCCTTACCTTTCTTTGAAAGAACCTTGATGAACCCTAGACCTTACTTGACCCACTACCAATAATCCTCTTGATTTGTGGTTTAGTGAATAGCCAACTTAGGCCAAAAGCATAAGTTGGGGGTGTGGTGAAAAGGAAAAGGAGAAGTCAAGAAATGCAAGAAAAGTCTCCCTCAAAAGTCGATTGGAAAATAAGGGCAAACCTATGGGTGAAAACATGCACTGTGTTCCTCTTTTTGAGTGTGAGCATTTCATCTGATTCTTGATCTTGAATTGATTAACCTCTATGTGTGAATATGGAATCATTCTCTGTGTGTGAGGGCATTTAGATACTTTTTGTTAAGCTTAAACTTGCACAAAGTAGCAAGTATTGCGAGCATGAGAATATTTGGTAATGGTGTGTCACAACTTGAATCTTTGAGTACACAATTGAATATTCCCATAAGTAGTTTGAAGCCTTGTTGTGTACATTCATGATTGAGTCTTGTGTAGCACTGTTTGAGACACCCTTTTTGAATAGCTGAACTTGAGTTTGCTTGAGGACAAGCAAAAGTTTAAGTTGGGGATGTTGATGAGTCCACAAATTAGACTCATTTAGGGCTATATTTTAATAAACATTGTGTCCTCAAATGCTTATTTTATCTCAATATCTGATGAAAACATTTAAGTTTTAGGAATTTGAAGTTTGAAGGAAAATATGGACACTACTTCACAAAAAGGAACAAAAAGGTTGAAAAGGAAAAGAAAATGAAGGCCTGAGGATCGCCTAATTCACTTAGCGAATTGCCGAAGGGTCTCACTTCGCCTTTTGGTCCAGTGTGATGAGCCCTGAAGGAAAGGATCAAGTGGGCAGAAAAAGGGGCAGTCGACGCATCACCGAGAAGTTCCGCAAAGCAGTACTATGTCACTCAATGACCCAAAGCACAACGATGCCGAAGGATGATGCAAGATGACAATGAACTACACCAAAGGGTGAATCGTTGAGGTGATCAGCGATTCTGACTAATGTCGCCGAATGATCCACCGCAACACAGATTTTTGAAAACTATAAATACTCGTTGAGAGTTATAGCTTAGTATCAGAATTTATAGAATTACAGTTTTTGGAGGATTATTAGACAATATCAAAAATTTTAGTGGTTTTATTTTACTCAAGTTTGGAGAGGGTTTTGAAAAACATGAAGAAGAAAAGGGTTTCATCTCTTCCAAATTAGAAGTGGGTCTCTTGGATTCTTCTTTCTTTGCTCAAATCAAGACTTATTTCTTTATACCCATTTGATTTCAACATCATTGAAGGTATAAATTTCTAGCTCTTGATTTGTGGCTAAAAACCCCCATTCTTGGAGTGTGATTTAGCAAATATGTGTTGATATTATTGTTGGGTCTTGCTTCTTGATAGGTTAGATGTAGTTTAATGATGATTTCACCTAGTGGCTGTGGTTTAATTTAATGGGTTTGTAGTTGAAAATGCAAAGCCATCCATGTGTTTTCGGCTTGCCCGAGAGAGAGGTCGCGAAACCAAGACCACTAAACTGATGGGCTAAGGAGTGGTCGACATGAGGTTCAGCCCGAGAGGGTGAGCCCTAGTCCCATATCCTAACACTCAGCTCGAGAGAGTGAGTGGAGTAAGGTGTAGGCTGCTCTTCATGCGGCAAATAGGTGTCCAAGAGGAACGCATTTGAAACAGGGTAAGTTGCCCGAGAGGGAACTTATTTCCATATAAAGCTCAGCCTAGTCACTATTATCTTGCAAGTTTCCTATCGAAAGCATGTACCCAACTATATATCTCAACTTGTGTTGCGGTCACACCCTAAGAACTCTTCCTCATACTTCATTTTCTTGTTATTTTGTTGTTTTTGCTATACTTGTGACAAAACCCCCAAGTTGATATTTGACACTTTTGTGCCCTCCTTTAATTTACAATGTTTTTAATTGTTAATGTCTTTAGCTACGACTAGTTAGAACTTAATTTTATTTTTCTATTAATTCTCAAAACCGCTCCCTTGGTACACGACCCCAACCTTTGGTTAGGTTACTATACTATTGCACAATCATAGACACTCATACTAGAAGTTGTGTCGTTGATTACGCAAAACATCATAACCCATCTTGTTTAGACTTATGGATCTTGTTAGAGTTTTGGTACATTGACTTTCAGGTTCTAGGCATTTATTTCCACAATTCATTGTTAGATCTTTTGGAAGTTTATGGGAACTTCAATATTTAGTAATTTAAACTTGCTTCCATAACTTTAAATGCCTTAGTAGTTTGATTTAATTGTGTAGTTCTTGGTTAGCTAGTTAGTATTGATGGTTCTCCCACTGGCGGGTTAGTGTTGGTGCCAATCACGATGGTCTAGGTCGTGATAGCTACCATTCCAATACCCCTCAAAATATGATATAAGCCCACATATCAGAGACTAAGCTTCCCTTTCATTCCAAACGTCATTACACCCTCTATGGAGTGATATTTTCAAGTAAATTCAATCATCAACACCAAATTTGAGCTCTCTTCTTCTAACATCGACATAAGACTTTTGTCAACTTTGAGCCAGTTTCAATCTTACTTTAATAAGTCAAACTTTTTCCATTGCCTTATGCACTAACTCGGGTCCTATTAGCAACTTCACCATCTTAAAACCAACTAATAGGAGACCTACATCTCCTACCATAGTGAGCCTCAAAGGGAGCCATACCAATACTCGAATGGTAACTATTAATATAAGAAAACTCGATCAAAGGCGAATGATCATCCCAATTACCCTTGAAGTCAATCACACAAGCTCTTAATATATCTTCAAACGCTGGATAATATGCTCCACTTGCCCATCAGTCTGAGGATGAAATACCGTACTTAGCCTGACTCGGGTACCGAAGCCTTTTTGGAAAGACCTCTAAAATTGAAAAGTAAATTAGGTATCTTAATCGTATATAATAGATAGGGGCACTCCATGCAACCTAATAATTTCTCAAATATACAACTTTGCATAATCTTCTATCGAGTAATAAGTCTTTAAGGGAATGAAATGAGTCAGCTTCATTATATGATCCAGAATGACCCAAATTGAATCGTGCTACTACCGAGTGTGGGGTAAATCGGTAATGAAATCCATATTCAAGTCTTTTCACATCCAAGTCAGAAATATAATGTCTTGAGACAAACCTTCTACTTTTCGATGCTCAACCTTAACTTGTTGAAAATTTGGGCACCTAGCCACTAATTATCCGTGTCATAAGATAAATGTTTGGGAACCCAGACTTAACTAGCATAGAAGGAACCCATTTGGGAAGCCAGACTCACTGAGGTAAAAGCTTCCCTCTCATGTACAATAGCCACTCGATGCTAAGCATAATTTCGATTAAGTTCATATTTAGTCTTAATTTAAGTTCATGTTTGATGGAAGAATGTCTCAACACTCAATCCAACATATTTCATAAGATAGCTCATAGATTCACTAGGTGAGAATAGCCTTTCCACCTTAGAATCGTCATATTGTGAGAAAACCTTTCACATTATGTTCGTTATGTGTTTATGAGAATGACCTTTCCATCAACACGACAATTAGATTATAATCATGTCCATCATTTATATACAATGAATCCACAATCATGTATAATTCTCATGTTTTACCCCTCTTGAGTCAAGGATCACATTCTATCCCACACATCAAGATTTACTACATTAGATATGGATAATAACATAATTCAAATATTTTAATAACTACATGCATAATTCTATCATATTCTACTTGCATCAATAAATACCCACACTTTAAGATCCAAATTGGGAAAATAGGGAAATTCATGGATTCTTGAGGAATTCCACTTAAAACCATTTAAAATCATCAATATATCCATAATAAAATATAATTCAATCATTTAAAACAAATTTGAAAGGAATCCATGAGATTGAACTCAAACCCTAGGATTTTGAGGAAATCAATATATTTGAAATTGAGTTAGGAGGGACTCCATGGATGAAGGACTACCATACCTTGTTGAAAATCCTCAAAAAATTGAATGGAAAAGACCTCTACTCCAAACCCTAGCTTGACTTTCTTCTTCTTTTTCCTTGGGGTTCTAGAGAGAAGATTTTTGGGGGAAATTGATTTTGCTTTGGGAATTTGGGAATTATGAGGAGGATGAATAAATTTAGGGTTCTTAAAACATTATATAGTTATTCTAAAATAATACAAAAGGATGTCATTTAATATTAATTTAAAAGTAGAAAACCCCAGAACACCGCTTAACTACTTCACAAAAAATAGTTCCCATGCATGACATACGGCCCCCTCACCCATGGACAGTGTATGGACCCACGACCCATGCTGGTGAAGCGTGGGTCTTGGTCAGTGACCTATTTTCTAGGGGTGGTCCTACAGATGCCAACCCACGGAGCGTGGGTTGACCCACGAGGTGTGAGTGCATTCTGTGGGTCACTACCTGGCAACCCTTCTAGGTCTTTTCCTCATGAACCTATGGTTGGTCCTTGGGGTTTAGGGCTTGACGTTCTTACACAAAAACATGAATTTTAAGGTATGGCAAGGTACGTTCAAGTCTCTAACCCTAACATCAAGCTCTAGCTAAGCCTACTAGCTTTTGGAGTGTTACAATATCTCTCCCTCGGGAACATTCATCCTCAAATTATGATCTAGACACCTTACGAAAATAAGACTCAATAATATCAGGTCATCATGCATAAAACATCAAAACAATGCCCAATTCAAAGGAGGAAACATCACCTCCATCTCAAAACATCATCAATGTAATATAAGGGAGTAGGAACTACATCTAACAACCCAATATGCATGAAACTCAATATTTCTCATATTCATAGGAGGAATTACCTGCTCCAACTAAAATAATGCTCAACACAACATCATGGAGCCAATATGCAATTACTCTCAAAATCATACTAAAGCATGTTCATCAACACACCTCATGAAATCAAATAGGCAACTCATACTAAATGCACAACAACATGAGTAACATAAATCATGAAAACTCATTTTCTCACTACACATGAATTTCATAAGGAACATGCATAACATAAGGAATTCATGGATAAGCTCATATAACACACATGACTTCCAAAACACTAAAACTCAAGAGGAACTAATTACCTCAAGCTTGAATAGGAGTAAAAGGAAAAAGATGAGGATATCGGGACTTCATATCGGCCTCGGCCTCCCAAGTAGCACCCTCCACTAAGTGATTCCTCCATAAAACTTTAACGGAAGCTATTTCCTTGTTTCTCAATCTCTTTACTTGCCGTTTTAGAATCTCCACCGAGACCTCTTCGTAGGAAAGGCTTTCATCAACTCCCAACCCTTCTAGGGGAATAATGGATACCGGATCTCCAATACACTTCTTAAGCATAGAAACATTAAACATCGGATGAACCGGAGCCAACTCATTTGGCAAGTCCAATTCATAGGCAAATTTCCCAATACGCTTCAAAATTTGATATGGGCCCATATAGTGGGGACTAAGTTTCCCCTTCTTGCCAAACCTCATCACACCTTTAATAGGTGATATTTTCAAATAGACCCAATCATTAACTTCAAATTCTAGATCCATTTTCTAACATCAGCATAGGACTTTTGTCTACTTTGAGCCATTCTCAACCTCTCTCTAATGAGTCGAACTTTCTCAATAGCCTCAAAAATCGATTCGAAATCAATAAGAGCAATATCACCTACCTCAAACCAACCAACTGGAGATCTACATCTCCTACCATAAAAGGCTTCAAAAGGAGCCATACTAATGCTTGAGTGGTGATTATTATTGTAGGCAAACTCTATCAATGGCAAATGGTCATCCCAGTTACCATTGAAATCTATAACACACACCCTCAACATGTCTTCTAAAGTCTGAGTGGTGCATTCTGCTTGACCATCCATTTGGGGATGAAAAGTTGTGTTAAGCTTGACATTAGTACCAAGCCCTTTTTGGAATGAATTCCAAATGAGCGAAGTAAATTGAGTACCCCGAACTGAAATAATGGATAAAGGAACTCCATATAAATTCACTATCTCCCTTACATACAAATTGGCATAGTCTTCCGCCGAATGAGAAGCCTTGACAGGAATAAAGTAGGCTGATTTTGTCATCCTATCTTCAATGACCCAAATAGAATCATGTTGCCTTCGAGTGTGAGGCAAACCCACGATAATATCCATGTTTACATCTTCCCACTTCAAAGTAGGAATAGGGATATATTGTGACAACCCTCCCAGCCTTTGATGCTCAACCTTAACTTGTTGACAATTAGGACATTTGGCTACAAATCTTGCAATATCTCTCTTCATACCTTTCCACCAATACACTTTCCATAGATCACAGTACATCTTGGTGGCTCCCGGATGAATATAATACTGAGAACTATCACTACAAGAAAAAGTCTTTTTAAATACCAACATTTAGGGATGAGTTTAATATTTGGTCTCTAAAAGTATATTTATTGGGACGAGAAATTTTTTTGGTCCCTAATTCTGAATCATAGTTGTTGTTTTAGCGAAAGGAAGAAATATAGTCCTTAAAGTTATCATTATCTAGTCCCTGATGCTCTCAATAAGCTAGATAGATCAGCACTACTACACTTTTCCTCTAAATAAATAGCAAAGAAAATTAAAAACATAGTAAATATATAAAACTAAAAATTCTTAAATTACTAAAACTCTATGCTATTAAAATATATATATTTTCATTTCTCTCATGTAAAAAAATTCCTACTCTTTGAAACCCTAAGCTTCACACCTACTTCTCATAACTCACAATTCGCAACTGGAGAACTTGGTCTCGACATTAGCATCTTCATTAGTTGTCTAAGACTACTCGATTGATGGTCTCTATCGGTTGTGCCCACCATCGAATCTTTGATGGGTTTGTCGTCCTAGAGGCGGATTCTTCTCGATTGCACTCGATCTACAAAGAGCTCATCTAATAGATCCCCAATTTTATGATTTATCTCTTGTTTTTGTATGTTATTTGTTTCTCATGATTATTTTTTTTGGTTTATTTTGCAAGCTCTTGTGTTTGTCCTTTTTCAGTTTCTCAAGAATTGCAATGTCACTCACAAAGTCCATTCCACGTTATGAGGGAAATCAACGCTAGTACCTTAAGAAGAAATCATTGCTGTAAGTTTTAAATACATTTGAAAAGACCAACATCGTTGGTTGGTTGTTAGTTTGTATAGAGATTTTGGTTTGAGTATTCCTTGTAATATGTTCCATATGTATTTTTATTTATTTTTTGGTAATAAGAATGGAGCTATGTACTATTCTTGAATTTAGATTCAATACACTAGTGTGATTCTTTGATTTTAACATTGACATGGTTGCAAAGTTGAAATTGTTCTTATAGTTTGTTCAATTATGGGTTTGATTTAATTTTGTTAGATTATATGATTGTTTGATTGGGCTGTCATTTTTTCCTCCTTCTTTTTCTATTGTATAAATCCACATTTTGCCTTTTTTTCTTTTCCAAACTGTTGAACTTTAGGAGATGTTATGTTCCTTTTCTTTTTTCTTGAATTGCCTCATTTGAACCATGTGTACTTGAATTTTAGCATCCAGCCTCAATGTTTTCTTTTGAGGTATCCTTAATGACAAGTTATGTCATTTGATCTTTCTTTCACCTTTGTGTGCAATGAATTTTTTTCAAAGACTTGTTGTTGATTGCATTATGAAAGATTGGATCTTTAAACATATTTTTCCATGTATGATATACATAAAATGTTATTGTATATTTATGGCTTTATGCAGAATGTTTTTTGTTTTTTGACTTTCTAATATTCCGCTAGGAAGAAATATGTATGATTCTTTCCCACTCCTACAATTTTTGGATTTCATCCATGTCTTTCGTATTTGAGTGACATTTGAAAAATATGCCTCATACATTTCATGTTTGATTAAGTTCTGCTGCTCAATTGAAATCAGACTAAGGCTTAGCCTAAAACCTAAAGATGATTCAGCATTTGACTTGTTTAGAGTAAAAATTATTATTGGGTTTAAATCTAGAGCTCGAATGATAAGAAGGAGAAATTTGACTGCTTAGGTGGGGTTTTTATCACTATGATTTGTATTTAAAAACCCTTTTGGAGATCAACTTGAAGGTCCAAGAATAAATTATAGGATGTCTTCTGTTTTTTCATATTAGATGATGTAGTTCAGTACTTTAACTATGATTTTTTATGCTCTTCTTAACTTGTGTAGCAAACTTATACACTTTTTAAGTAATCTTACATTAAAAAAAATAGATGCAGGGGAAACATGCATCTTACATTGATGAACTTACTGCTGGATTTTTGTATATGCTGGAGAAAAATAACAGTCAATGTTCTGAATTTTTCTATAACTCTAAATTTTTATGGTGTTTATTAGTATGTTGTTTTAGCATAAAACATACTATGAGGACTTGATAACTTACTTTATGATAAATAGGAGATATCAAATGGAGAAACTTCATACATAACAATACGGTCAATGTCTTTTCCTTCTTTTGTGCACTATTTGTTTCGTCACTAGTGAATTCACTGACCTATTAGAATGAAATGATCCACATTGAGTCAGTTGAAGTATAAATATATACCTTTAAGGAGAAAATACATACTATCTATGTTACTTGGACTTTTTTAAAATGTCGATGGGTGTATGTCAGATCCTCCAAAATAAGTGCAGTTTGGAGGATCCGACACGGGTGCAGGAGCATTTTAGGAGAGTTGGAGCAACATAGCTATCTATTGGGTAGTAGCACTTCATTAGTGTTATATATTATATTGTTCAGCTATGACCTTTTGTTCCGATCAGTAGGCTTCCTTTCTCATGACTTATGGACTTTGTTTATTTTAGCTAGAAACCTTTGAGCTTGCAGAATAACAGTTATCTTGACATATATCATGAAAGGTGAAGAATTTTTTCTAAAAGAATACCTCTTAATTTAGTATGGCTGTATGTTTCCAAGTTAATTGGTCAGACAACTCTTCCCTTTTCTTGATTTTTTACCAGAAGTTTTTCATTCTTTGCATTCTAGTATTGGTAAATTTTGTTAGAGGAATTGAAGCACATTGCAATTATGGTATGATACATTTGTTGTCTATCCATTCCTCTGTTAAATTTATTATGCAAATATTATAAGTATACAGATTGTAAGGAACAATAAATAGAACACTATAGTTTAGACAAACATATTAGCCGAAGTAGTAAAATATTAATCACCTAAAGTTGAACTAGTTATAATGATAATTATCAAAAGTCTTTTATTTTCATCTTTTGAGTGATAATTCTAGATCGCATGAGTCTTTGCCATGCATTCATTTCATTTATCAGTCAAAAAGTTATTCTAACTTTCATTTTGAACTCAATATAGAATTATACTCTGTTTTTATTTCTATTTTTTTTTCTCTTTTTGATAGTATACGTAGAATCTATTGATGGAAAGATGATGGAAAAAATGATCTCCTGAGTAGCAGGGGGAGAAAAACAATAAGTCGTAATTGAACATCAAATAGGCTTCTTCAAAAGTACAGTTGGACTGTAAGTACTCCTTGGAGATTTAGTTAGAAGACATTAATTTTGTTGCTTTAGCATTGTGTCATCCAAGAATGACCAATAACACCTATGAAATTTCCGCTTGTTATGATACTTGTGTACTTGCTGAATATGGCAGTTGATTATGGTACTTGTTTTCCTGTAGCTGATTATGGAACTTGTGTGCTTGTTGAAATTTTAACCAGTAATGCAGAAGTGCTGCTGAAATTTTGTCATTGTAATTAGGAGTTTCCGACAACAAACATCACATTTCTACTTATATAACTAGACTTGATATCTCTCTTGATTGAATAGTAACTTATGCCTTTTGATAGCTAATCTAAGATCATTCTTAGTAGCTAGTATGGTATGTCCAACTAATTTTATTTTTCTTCTGCTCAAGGAGTTCCCCTGTACAGTCTACACATTTATATTAGAGCTTAGACAATAGTTTTCATCTGAAAGGTTATCTAATGCCTTTTCTTTAACTCGTATTTTTGTTGGATCAGAACTATTGAAAACTTTTGGAAATAGAGCATGGAGATGGATAAACTATTATATTAGGTGAAGATATAAAAGCTCCAAAAAATGATATTAAATTCTTCTTCGGTATAAAATTTGTGCAATATCACCAGAACTAGAGATTAACTATTGCTTCATCCAACATCAGAAAAAATCCTCGACAAAACTTCAAATGTGCGGATTTGCTGATCTATGAGTGACACCACTAAGGTACTCAGGTGGTTGGTAACTCGACTATTTAAACTTCTAACCAACTTCACAAATTTGTCTTAAACTTCTTTCTCTTTTCCTTTTTGTATAATTTGTGAAATTTTAATTTGATCACGATAGGGTGTATGGCTCATTGTTGTTTTATTGGTAAAGTGCAGATGGATTTTATGAATTTGGTTTGTTTTTAAGGTAATTAAGTAGTTACTTAGTGTACATATATTGGATGTATCGGTTTGGTGTTTAACAATTTTTTCAATTGATTTGTGTAGTCTTTCTAAATGAATGTTTTAACACTTTGACAGGTTATGAAATCTAAACTTTACAACAAGCAGGTTTCTGAGGATATACCAATTGACGTATTATTATGCTAGGACTGTTGAAAAATTCATATTACAATTTAGAGATATTAACAAGATAGCATTTTTGCTATGAGTTATGTTTACAATATTGTGATAATATAGATTACATCATTGATGTATGGTGCTAGATGTTGATTATTTTTTGTAATTAATTTTTTCTACATATATGAAAGAATAATCATCTCTATAGTGTCCTCTTATTACCTTTCTACTTGCGAATTGTATATGATTTAGGGACAAGTAAATCTCACTTTTAGAGACTAGACTTTCAGCCATTAAAATATCTTTTTAGGAGCAGAAAAATGTAGTCCCTAAATTATTTTTAGGACCAGAAGAAGGTGGTCGCAATTGGTCAGGGACCAGATTTTAAAGGTTACCATCTTCTATTTGGCACTAGAAATGTGGTCCCAAAAAACATTTTAAGGACCAGTTTTATTTGGGTCGCAAAAAGTACTTAGGACCAGCTAATGGATCCCATCCCCAACGACCATCAGCGAAGAAGCTTATAAGGACGAGGTGGCGACCAGATTTTCTAGTCGCTACTAACCTTAAAGGACTATAATCTTACTTTTAGGGACCAATTTTCCCTTCGTTATTGACAGTTTTTCTTGTAGTGTATGAGCCTCCTCTAGATTTGATCCCTCAACCCATCCACATCTGGAGCACATAATTGACCTTGGTATCTAAGTACCCTATCTCCCCCTTAGGAGAAAGCATCAATGGACATCTTGAGTACCGATTCTTTCAATTCAACTAATATAGGATCAAGGCCTTGTTTAGACTTCACATTCTCCACAAAGGATGACTCAGAACCATTATGAACCATGAAACCATGCTTAGTGGAATTTACTAGTTAGATACCTAGTCGGGCTAATCTATGCACTTCACAAACCACTTCTTTCTTTTCATCCTCTACATGAGCCACACTACCCATAGATAATCTACTAAGTGCATCCGCTACAACATTAGCTTTGATGGGGTGGTAAAGGACACTCATGTCATATTCCTTTAAAAGTTCTAACCACCTTCTTTGTCGGAGATTCAAGTCTTTTTGACTAAACATGTATTGAAGACTTTTGTGATCGGTGAAAACATCCACATGGATCCCATACAAGTAATGTCTCCATATTTTCAAAGCAAATACTACCGTCGCTAATTCAAGATCATGGGTCAGATTATTTTTCTCATGGACTTTAAGTTGCCTTGAAGCATAGGCAATCACCTTACTGTTTTGCATGAGGACACATCCCAAACCCACTCTAGAGGCGTCAGAATATACAACAAACCCATATGTACCCTCCGGTAAGGTCAACACCAGAGTGGAAGTAAGTCTATCTTTTGACTCTTGAAAGATTTTCTGACAAGCCTCCGACCACTCAAACCTAGCTTTATTTTGAGTCAAAGTCGTCAACGGAGAAGCAATGGAGGAAAACCACTCAACAAACCTCCTATAGTAACTGGCCAAACCCAAAAAGCTCCTAATGTCAGAAGGAGTTAGAGGTCTAGGCAAACTCTTGTGCGCGTCTGTCTTCTTTTGATCTACCTCAATACCCTTGCTTGACACAATATGACCAAGGAAAGCTATGGACCTCAACCAAAACTCACACTTGCTAAACTTTGCAGGTGGTGGTCTTTATGGACTTGCAACACAATCCTCAAATGATCTATATGTTCATTCTCACTCCTCGAATAGATCAAAATATCATCGATAAACACTATCACAAGCATATCAAGATATTACCTAAACACCTTATTTATTAGGTCCATAAATGTCATCGGGGCATTAGTTATGCCAAATGAAATCACAAGGAATTCATAGTGCCCATACCTATTTCGAAAAGCTGTCTTGGGTATAACAACCCCTCTCACCCTAAGGCTCTGATAACCCGAACAAAGATCAATTTTGGAGAAATAGCTAGCCCCTTAAAGTTGATGAAATAAGTCATCGATTCTCAGAAGGGGATATTTATTCTTGGTGGTCACTTTGTTCAATTGACAATAATCAATGCACATCCTAAGCAACCCATCCTTATTTCTAACAAACAATACTGGAGCACCCCATACAGAGATACTCGGTCGAATAAAACCCTTATCTAACAAGTCCCTTAGTTTCTCTTTCAACTCTTTCAACTCGGCCGGAGCCATTCTATAAGGAGGAATGGAAATAGGTTGCGTATCTGGTAAAAGATCAATGCCAAAATCTAGTTCCCGCTTAGGAGGAATACCAGGTAAGTCATCGAGGAAAACTTCTAGAAACTCATTTACTACCAGAACTGACTCTAGAGAAGGGGTTTCGAACTCAACATCCATCACCCTAACAAGATGGTAAAAGTACCCTTTGGAGATCAATTTCCTAGCTTTAAGCCAAGAAACAAATTGACCTCTAGGGATAGAATTTCCCCCCTTCCACTCTAATATAGGCTCATTTGGAAATTTGAATTTTATGACCCGAGTCCTACAATCTACAGAGGCCTAACATGCATGCAACCAATCCATGCCCAAAATCATATCAAAATCTACCATGTCTAACTCCACTAAATCTACCAAAGTGACTTTATGAGCCAAGAAAATGGGACAACTTCTATAAACTTTCTTAGCCACCACGGACTCACCAACCGTGGTAGAAACCAAAAAAAGGCTCTACTAACACTTCGGGGAGTATTTCAAACTTCATGGCCACAAAGGTGTCACAAAGGACAAAGTGGCACCGGGATCTAACAAAGTATGTACATTAATAAAAAAGACTTTTAACATATCGATCACCACATCCAGGGAGCTCTCTTGGTCTTCTCGAGATCGAAGAGCATAAATGTAGTTTTTCTTTTGGGCATTGGAGTTTGAACCGCTTGGAGGAGCTTGCTTTCCCTCTCTCCCTTGAACCTTAAGAATTGGGAAATCTCTCATCATATGACTAATCTTCCCACAGCCATAGCAGCCATCCATTCCAACTATGCACTTACCATCATGTTTCTTACCACACTTAGCACAAGTAGGCCTAGTCATAGAAGAATAACCACTATTACCTCCTTGAGGTTTGGGGTTAGGAGCCCTATCCTTGTTTATCATTAGGGAAGAACTAGAGGAACATTTGTTGGAGAACCTTTGTTTGAACTTTCATCTACCTTGTCCATCTGACCTAGCATTGGTGAAGTTCCCATCACCGGTTCTAGCTCTTTTCACCTACCTATACATTCGCTTAAGTTTTTGCTCCTCAATTTCTTCGGCATGGACCATAAGACTCGAAATATTTATACTTGGGATAAGCATTGCCAAACGACATTCATTGACTACCAAGTCGGACACTCCCATCACAAATTTATTCTTTCTAGCCCTCGAGTCCGCCGCTATGGTTGGAGCATACTTTGATTGTTGGGTGAACTTTAGAGTATACTTTTTGACACACATACCCCCTTGTCTAAGGCTTATGAACTCTTGCATTTTTCATTCCCTCAACTCTAGGGAAAAGAATCTATCAAGAAACTTCGATTTAAATGATTCCCATCCTACCAGAACTGCTCCTACGGGTCTCTCACCCTTCCATTGATCATACCAAACTTGAGCCATATCTTTTAGTTTATAGGTGTCTAGCTCTGCCTTCTCCTTGGAAGACACCCCCATAGCATCAACCACTCTGCAAACCTCATCGATAAACCTTTAGGGATCCTCTTCTACTTTGGAGCTAAGAAATTTGGGAGGGTTCATCCTTGCAAAATCCTTGAATCTAGAAGCCACAGAATTTATATTAGGGTTCACACGAGGTCCCACATCTCTATTGGTCTGGGCCGTCATGGCTTAGGCTTGATTTGTCATGGCTTGAGTTTGAGTCGTCATGACTTGGGTCAACATTTGGATAGTAGCTCTAAACACCGTCTTGGACACATTATCAACCATGGGATCAACCGGAGCTTGGTTACCTTGAGGAGGAGCTCCTTGATTCACATTCTCATCTTCCACCCTTCTTGCGTTAGCCCTTCATGTATTCATTTCCTTAAGAGACAAGAGAAGGATGAGGAGAGGGACTTTTATAGAGTTAAACTCTAAGGAACGACTTAAGAGTAATGAAAGAAGTGAGATTTCCTGAACATCTTATAGCCTCTCATTCATAAATGTGGCGCGCTTCTCACTCATGAACAAGACCCTACTAGACGTGGCTTATGAGACATCATCCTAGAATCATTCTAAACCTTTTGCTCTGCTTACCAAGTTTGTCATGACCCAAGGGTACCCCCTAGACATTACAAGGCACATAATACCCCTAAAGGCACCATATAAGTCACTTGTCATATCATAACATAAAGCATTTGAACAATAAGAGTAAAGACGCATTTAACTCCAAAGTTTCTTAAAAGCAAAGAGGAAGTCTAGACTTGTCTCAATTAGCCATCTATTACAATTGAAGTATCAAATAGGCCCTTACAACATAGTTCTCAAATGAAAGTACAAGAAAGGAACTAGAAAATCATCATCCATCCTTGAACCATGAGGACTCAACAAAAGCAAGGAGAATATTCGATCCAAGCTTTGACCAAGAAGGAAGATCACCTCAAACACCGGAACCTACACTAATAGTAAAGTGTAGAAGAAATATGGGTTAGTACAAAATTGCACTAAGTATGATAGTCATGCACAAAACCATGAAAACATGCTAAAAAGAACATTTTTTTAAATGCATGCAAATTGCAAATGAAAACCCCATTTAGAAGATAATGGAAGAGCATAAGTCATAAGTATGTTCATTACACAAATACTCACATCATAAGAGAACCATAGCATTTGTACCCTTAAAGCCTACTTGTGCAATGCATGGATAAGATCCCATAATCCTACCCAAGCTAGTAAATCTTATTGAGTAACCATCATTGTTAATTCATGTTCTTGTTCATATCTTGGTCATGGTCGGAATGAGCCTTAACCGACATAGACCATGGGAGCTTAACATGGAATCCGGTGTCATGCCCCACACCGAAAAGAGGTGTCCTACTTGCATAAGGTAGAACTAGCATGTATTAGCTTTTAGGTTGATCCACTAACTTAAGTCCTATGTGCGCACATAGTTATGGGATAGGGAGATTGCTACTAGAAACCCGAACTTAACTAGCGTAGAAGGTTTCCATCTCATGAGATACATATTTAAGAACCCGGACTTAACTAGCGTAGAAGGAACCCAATTGGGAATCCGGACTCATAGAGGTAAAAGCTTCCCTCTCATGTACACTATCCACTCGGTGCTAAGCATAATTCCCATTAAGTTCATATTTAGTCTTAACTTAAGTTCATGTTCGATGGAAGAATGTCTCAACACTCAATCCAACATAGTTCATAAGATAGCTCATAGATTCACTAGGTTAGAATAGCCTTTCCACCTTAGAATCATCATATTGTGAGAAAACCTTTCACATTATGTTCATTATGTATTTATGAGAATGACCTTTCCATCAACACGACAATTAGACTATAATTATGTTCATAAATCATATACAATAAGTCCTCAATCATGTATAATTCTCATGTTTTACCCCTCTTGAGTCAAGGATCACATTATATCCCGCACATCAAGATTTAATACATTAGATATGGATAATAATATAATTCAAATAGTTTAATTACTTCATGAATAATTCTATTATATTCAACTTGCATCAATAAATATCCACATTTTTAGTTCCAAATTGGGAAAATAGGGAAATTCATGGATTCCTGAGGAATTAACTTAAAACCATATAAAATCATCAATATAACCATAATAAAACATAACCTAGTAATTTAAAATGAATTTGAAAGGAATCGATGAGATTGAAGTCAAACCCTAGATTTTTGGGAAAATCACTATATTTGAAATTGAGTTTGGAGGGACTCCATGGATGAGAACAATTCATGGATAAAGGACTACCATACCTTGTTGAAGAATCCTCACGAAATTGAGTGGAAAAGACCTCTACTCCAAACCCTAGCTTGTCTTTCTTCTTCTTCTTCGTTGGGTTCGTTGGGGTTCTAGAGAGAAGATTTTGGGGGAAATTGATTTTGCTTTGCGAATTTGGAAATTATAAGGAGGATGAATAGATTTAGGGGTCTTAAAACATTACATAGTTAGTCTAAAATAATACAGAACAACGTCATTTAATATTAACTTAGAAGTGGAAAACCCCAAAACACCCCTTAACTACTTCAAAAAAATAGTTTCCAGGCATGACCTATGGCCCCCTCACCAATGGACCGTGTATGGACCCACGGCCCATGTTGGAGAAGCATGGGTCTTGGTCAATGACCTATTCTCTAGGGGATGGTCCTACGAATGCCAACCCACGGTGCATGGATTGACCCACGAGGCGCCCTCCGTGGGTCACTGCCTAGCAGCCCTTCTAGGGTTTTTCCTCAAGGACCTATGGTTGGTCCTTGGAGTTTAGGCCTTGACGTTCTAACAAAAAAACATGAATTTTAAGGTATGGGGAGGTGCGTTCAAGTCTCTAACCTTAACGTCAAGATCTAGCTAAACCTACTAGTTTCCATAGTGTTACAACTTAGCACCAAGAGAACTTTGAGATGGAGACTCTCCTATTAGTAGATTCCCGGTCTCTAGAAAAAATCCCCTTATCTGAAACTACATGCCCATGTAGGATTATCTTCAATGACCTAAGCTAGTGGATTCACTTTAGCGAGAATAATTGTTGCGAATTCTTGCCTTGGCAAGTAGATTCTGATGTCTTTTTGGGTATGGATTGGCTTTCTCCTTATGATGATACTCTTAATTGCAATGTTTAGATGGTGACCTTAGCGATGCGTGTGTTCCGAGGGTTGAGTTGAAGGGTGTTATTGGTTCTTACCCTAGTAAGGTTATTTCTTTCCTTCATACTTAGAGATTGGTTGATAAAGGGTATTTATCTTATTTATGTTTAATCGGGGATACTAGCTTTGAGCTATCTCCTATGGAGTCCATTCCCATGCTTCAGGATTTTGGAGATGTATTTCCTACTGATCTTCCATGTGTTCTTCATGATAGAGACACTCATCTTGCTATTGATTTGGTGTAGGACACTAACCTTATCTCTATTCCTCCTTATCGCATGGCCTAATAGAGTTGAAGGAGAAGTTGCAGGTCTATTGAGTAAGAGATTATTTTCCCTAGTATGTAACCTTTGGGTGCACCAGTCTTATTTGTGAAATAGAAGGATGAGTCTTTGAGGATATGCGTTGATTCTAGACAACTGGACAAGGTAACTATTAAGAACAAGTATCCTCTTCCATGCATTGATGGTTTGTTTGATCTTCTTCAGGGGCATCTTTGATTTCCAAGATAGACTTGAGGTCTGCTTACAATCAATTGAGGATTAGGGCATCAGATGTCCCTAAGAAAGCTTTTCGGACTAGGTATGGCCTTATGAATTCTTCCTAATATTCTTTGGGTTGACTAATGCCTCTGCAACGTTCATGGAGTTGATGAACAAGTGTTTCACTTGTACTTAGATTCCTTTGTGATTGTATTCATCAATGGCATCTTAGTGTATTCCGAGGATTATGTTCACCACTTGAGGATAGTGCTTCACAAGTTTAAGAAAGAGAAGTTGTACACAAAATTCTCCAAGTGAGAATTTTGTCTTGATTCAATGGCATTCTTGGGACACATGGTGTCCAAGGTGGGTATTAGAATGAATCCAGCCAAGATTGAGGCAGTTAGAGATTGGACAAGACCTACTTCTCCTACTGAAATTCGTAGTTTAGTGGGGTTGGCAGGCTACTACAGGAGGTTTTTGTAGGGTTTATCTACTATTGTGGCCCCATTAACTAGATTGACTCGGTAGAGTGTGGGTTTCCAGTGTGAGAAGGGTTTTCCAAAGCTCAAGACTTTATTGACCTCATTTATTATGTTGACTTTACCCAGGAAGGGTCGGGGCTTTACTGTGTATTGTGTTTCTTTAGGAGTTGGTCTAGGTGGATGGTTGATGCAAAAGGGTAAAGTAATTGCTTATGCTTTGAGATAGTTGAAGACTCGTTTGAAGAACTATCCACCAACGACATGAAGTTGGCGACAATGGTCTTTGTGCTTAAGTTGTGGTGTCACAAGTTGTATGGTGTTCATTGCAAGGTCTTCATCTATCATAGGAGCCTTTAGTATATATTCACTAAGAGGGATCTGAACTTGAGGCAACGTCGATGGCTAGAGTTCTCGAAGGACTATGACATGGCTATTTTGTATTACCCATGGAAGGCCAATGTTGTAGCGGATGCATTGTGTAGGAAGACTTCTTGCATGGGGAGTCTTTTTGTGATACAAGTGGATGAGAGACAATCGGCTAGGGATGTAAAGGAAATAGCCAATAGTCTTTCTAATTGCAGATTTCAAAAAATGGTGGTGTTATTGCCTTTGTTGAGACCCGATCTTCTTTGACTAAGAAGATTAGAGAGAAAATTTGGTGATGAGAAGTTGTGTATTATTTGAGACAAGGTTTTGAAGGTTGAATTTAAGGAAGAGACACTTGATTCTGAGGGAGTGGTGAGGATTGGAGGCAGATTTGTATGCCCAAGATGGAAGAGTTGGTCAGACTGATCTTTGGCAAAGCTCATTGTTAGAGAAACTCTATTTATCTAGGAGCGGCCAAGATGTACCATGATTTGAGTCAACATTAATGGTGGTGCAGTATGAAGAGGGACATTGTAGAGTTATTGGTTAGGTGCTTGACTTGCCAACATGTCAAGCATGAACATCAGTGGCCTGATTGTGTGTCTCAGAGGATGTTCATTCCTACTTGAAAATGTGAGCGTATCACCATAAACTTCATAGTGGGTTTTCCAACCAATGTGAGGGACATTTGAATTATGCAATATAATGCACATTAGCATTTCAAACAATGGCAAGTTACTATTGAAAAGCTAAACACAACCCTGAAACTCAACTTCATGTTGGCCATTTTTATTTATAACAAAACTAATTCAAATCAATATAATGTTAAACCATTCAACAAACTAAAAAAAACAATAAATTTAAGAATTTTAAGGCCAATATATTTGGATGAAAAAAAAGATTTCACTCCAAATTATGAAATGCATTGTACTGCCAAAACTCCTAGAGAATAACTTTATTAAGCTCATCCATGCCCTTTTATCTACTCCACGAGTAGTTGTGACTCTAGAAATCTTCTCGTCCCAACAAAATAAAGTACCAAAGAATCTGCAATGGTTCAATAGTTACATTTGGCAATTTAAAAAAGTTGAAAGGAATGCCACGACATTAAATTTGTATAGGAAAATGAAAAATAATTCTAAGAAAGTTGGAAAGCAACCAAAATATTGAATAACATGCAGTAACTGTAGAAAATTAATTCTACGTATATATCCATTTGTTGGATTGATTATGTATACAACATTATTATGTACAATGTTAGTACAAAAACTATTAAAAAAATCTATCATATTATACTAAATTACTATTTGATATTAAATTAATTAGATATTTTATAACATTTTATTTAGTTTAATGGTGGAATGGTAATTCAACTTTGCACTTTAGAGTTTCCCACTTTCAGTATGCTATACTATAGTTCTCGAACATGCGTGTTGCACGTATATCTCATGCTAAATAGTATAAATATTTTAAAAGTTCAAGAATTTGATCTTATTTTTTTAGTCAAAATATAAATATAAAATTTTATACAAGATCTAATTAAAGAAGTCTAATAGAGAGAAAACCCACAAAAATATTTAGTTCAATAATAATAATTATTATAAAAAATCAAGGTGAAAGAGTAAAAAAAAATTGATCCCACTAAAACCCTCTATACAGAGCTAACAAAGGATAGTATAACCATATATTTATTGTGCACTATCAAAAAAGTCAAAATTCTTCAAAAAAATGTCACAATCATTCGAAAAAGTCATAACCCTTCGGTAAAAGACACATCTCTTCAGTGTTAAAAGGTGTCTATTTTTAATATAATATAGTATTAAATATAAAAGATATATTAAACTGAGTGTTTTTAGTCGGAGATATTACAATAATGTAGCATTCAAGTTATGAAGTTCATATTTTAAAAATAATATAGATAAATATAAATAGATAGATATAATCTAAAGAGACTTGACTCTTTTGATGAGGTTTCCAATGAATCCATTAATGACTTAAGTTAATGTTATTCAATGAAAAGCACATCCCTTTTCATTTGACGTATGTTGATGACCTAGTGTTATTTACTATGAAAAGCACATCCCTTTTCATTTGATATATGTTGATGACCTAGTGTTATTTGCTAACTCTATCAATAAGGTGCTCAAGGATATCCCATGTTTGAAAAGGTAACTCGTCACCAAAGACTATTACCTTCCAGAATCAATAGTTTATAATGTAGGGAGGCTACTAGTTTTATAGAGCATAAATTTTCTTTTATTTATTTGGGAAAGAAAAAGGCAAAATTTTTTGATAATTGAGTTATCAAGTTTGTCAACATAATTCTTTTTTTTGGACAATCCTTATTTTTCTTCATAAAAATAATGTATACTAAATTTATCTTTGTTACATATAAATAATCTTTTTCCAAGGGAAAAAAAATAAAGAGGATAAATAAAAGGTTTACCACATCTGCCAACCTTTGATTTTCCGATTTCAAATTTTCTAAATTGCTTGATCTTTCAAAATCACATTATGGGCATATAATTTTCTTCATTGCCTCTTTCATTGCGATATTCTCCCGATAACATCTTTCATTTTCTACCTGGAGAGTCTTGTTGTCTTATTTCTCAATTTGAGTCTGATGAAATATATATGGAGCAAACATCTATCTCACACACACCTAATGAATCTAAGATTTGGACTTATTTAGGGCTTTAATTATATAGATTTAGTGTTCTCAAATGCTTAATTTGTGCCAATAACTTATGTAAAACCCTTGATTTCTAGGTATATGGATTGAGGAACAAAGCAAGGACACTAATTTGCAAAAAGGAACAAAGTGAGTTGAAAGAATAAAGAAACGCAGGCCTGGTGATCACCAAATTCACTTGGCAAGTCACCGAGTGGCCATTTGACAGCTTAGAGTTTCAGTGTGCCAAGCTCTGAGGGAAGAAATCAAGTTGGCGATGGCAGCAGTCGGTGAATCACCGACTATTTCCATGATGCAGTGCTGGATCTCCCAAAGTTACAAACCTTAAAGATGCTGAATGCCAAGGCAGTAAAGCGATGAATATGACCAAAGGGCGGCTCGCCAAGTGGTTATGCGAGCCTGACTTACTTCGCCAAGTGGCTCTTCAAACCATAATTTTGATAACTTTAAATACATTTTTGAACATTTAGTTTAGTATCAATTACTCTTTAGAATAGTCTACTATTGAGTTTTGACCTCTAGAGACAAGTTTTCTCTAGTTTTCCTTTAACTCTGAAGGATTGAAGTTTTTCACTTTTGAGAAATTGGAAGTGGATCTTTCAGATTCTTCAATTTGAAGCATTGTAAAGACGAAATTAATCTTACCCAGTTGATGGAAACTCAATTTGGTAACGATTTTTATCCTTTTATGATGTCTAGCTAAAACCCCAATTCTTGGGGTGTGATTATATGATTATGGGTTGATTTAGTTCATGGGTATTGCTAATTATTAGTTTAAATGTTGTTTAGAAGGGAGTTCAATCAGTAATTATGGTTTAATTTAAGAATTGTAGTTGCAAATGTAGTTCTAACCTTGTGTTTTTGGCTTGCTCGAGAGAGAGATTTTAAAACTAAGATTATTGATTGATGGTCTGTGGGTATAGGGTTGCCATGGGTTCAGCGAGAGAGAGTGAATCCTAAACCTAATCTCGCACATTCAACTCGAGAGAGTGAATGGACTAAGAAGTGGGCTATTCTTATTCGCATGCTTGTTGATGTTCGAGAGAAATCAACTTGATTCGGTGTGAATTGTTTGAGAGAAAGTTTACCTCCTCTATAGTCTAGCTTACTCACTAATATTTAGCTATTTTCTAATGGTTTCAATTACCCATTTGTCTATATTAGCCTATAAATGAATCACATCCTAAGAACCCGTCTACTTATTGTCATTTCATTTTGTTTACCACTGTTCGTAGTTGATAATTTCAAACCAAAACCCCCATTTGACATTTGTGTCATCCCTTGATTAGAATGATGTCTTTATTTGATAACTTTTATTCCTATGACTGATTTGAACATGTTCATACTTTCCTATTGAATCTTAAACACGTACCGCTCTCTGTGGGATTTGACCCAACTCATTTAGTTAGGGTTTATACTGATTAATGACCGTTGACACTTAGAATTGGATGAAGTGTCTTTGAAACGTCATTAATCAAAATGGCACCGCTATCGGGGAGTGGTGTTGTTTGAGATTCATTTGCTGCAGTTGAATTTTGTTCTTTTTAGTCATAGTTGAATCTACTTACTTTTAGTTTTGGTTTGTGTGTTGCTATTTTAAAACTGAGGAAATCAGTGTCAATGGAAGTAATGGTATCCAAGTGGGACACAAATATGACATCGGCAATTCAATGATGTCAATGAGCCGAATGCTTATGACCCTAATCTTGTGGGTGGAGTTGGTGCCATTCACTTGCCTCCAGCTGAAGGGAACACGATGTTCCACATTAAAAGCACTATGTTGCAACTCTTCCAATTGAAAGGGTTGTTTGGTGGGTTGGCTCATGAGGATCCCCATGAGCATATAAGAAACTTTGTTGATGTTTGTGGCCATTCTCCTTCAAGAACATATCCTAGGAGTCAGCCCGATTGAGGTTGTTCCCATATTCTTTAATGGCAGAAGCATGTAAGTGGTTGGCTGATTTTCCAAGTGACTCCATCACTTCATGGGAAGATCTTGTCACTGCATTTCAAGTGTGTTTTTTCCCTCCTTCGAAGATGATGAGACTTAGGGACAACATTAAGAGTTTCAAGCATTTGGAGGGTGATCCAATCCATGAGACTTGGCTAAGATTCAAGAAGATGGTGTTACAATGCCCAATTCATGGTTTTCTCGACAACTTTTTGTTGCAATACTTTTACCGAAGCGTTGATTCAGTTAACAAGGAAGTAGCTAACCAACTTTCTCCAGGAAGTTTGATGCAACAACCTTACATTATAGCAGCCCAGCTCTTGGATGGTATGACAAAAATTAACTGGGCATGGTACACCCGTGAGGATCAAGTCTCCTCTCTCACTTTTAAACTGACGAAGGAGCAGCTTGAGAAAGATCAAGAGAGGGACCAAAACATAGTAAAGATCATGACTCAACTTGATATTTTATTCGAAAATGTCATGGGAGCTAGTGCTAGGAGTGTCAATGTTGTGGGTGTTGGTTGTGTAAACCCCGAAAAGGCCATGTTTGAAGTGCTGTATAATGAGGAAGTGAACTTCCTAGCCAACCAAGGAGGTGGTTATCGTGCGAACTACCTGAGGCAGGGTGGTAACCAAGGTTGGAACAGGGATGATGTCTACAGAGATCGTGATAGAGAGTGGAGGGATCGTAAACCCACTTGGAAGGAAAGAGATAGGGAAAAGGACAGGTACATTCCTCCCCACGAGTGTCAAAAGCCCAAAGATTCTTAGGGTGGCCTTTCTGAGGATATGCTCTCTCGTATTCTCAATAAGGTTGAAGGGTCTGATAAAATTTTGAAAGAAATGAAGGAAGATGTATCGACCCTTAGCCAGACGGTTACCTCTCATTTCGTCTCTATTAAACAGTTGGAGACCCAAATGGGTCAAATTTTGTCTAATTTAAACCCGAGACAACAAGGGGGTTGCTTAGTGACACTATGGCAAACCCCAAGAATGAAGTTTGAGTGATGACTTGAGTCGTGCCACGATGTTAACTAAGGCGCTTCTTGGGAGGCAACCCAAGTTTTATTGCTTTCTTCTTGTTTTGGAAATAACATGTGTTGATTGTGCAGGTGAGAAAGTGGAATGTGTTTGAAAAGTGTAGGTTAGCGAGCAAAATGTCAAGTCGGCGACTCACCGAAAAGGTCAGCGAGCCCAACTTGGACCACCGTTGGACTCAAGAAATAAGAAGATGGAGTCTATAAAACTCGGCGGGCCCATGGACTAATCAACAAATTACCGAATAGGTCGGCAATCCCAACTTTGTCCGTCGTTTGGACCACCACATTAACTGGAGGTCTTGTAATACTCGACGAGGTAAGTACCCACTCGACGTGTCACCGAGTGGTTTGGAAAGAGAACTAATGGTGCCGAAAGGGCAAGAACTAGATTGTTTTTAAAAGGCCAAAGGTTTAAAAGTTCAAACTCTTTCACATTACCTCACTTTTTAACTTCACCAATTTACACCAGCACTCTATATTGCCTATTTTCCTGCATTTTCTTGCTTTTTCATCATTGATCCTATGTTTGGAGTTAGACACTTTGCCACCTAGCATTTTAATTTATATATTCGGCATCAAAGGTTGGTTTTCCAAACCCAAACTCATAAATTAGCGGTTAAACTCAATTACATTGTTATAAATATTTTTGAAGTGTGCTGGGCCTCTCTTAATCTGTATTTTTGTGCTTGTTTGCCGATATTAATTTCATAATCATGCCTAAAATGCTTAATTGTTGATTTCACAAAATTTTGTGCTTTAAAGTTGATCAAAATTGTTGGGTTGTGCTTAATTGTTGTTGGGTTTAGTCGGGTGAAGTCTGAGTAACCCATATTTGTTCTAAATGACGTGCTTTGCCCAATGATGGAGCATTTGACGTCATTCTTAAGGGCTAAAGTTGTCAAATTGTCAATTTTGGCCAAATCGGAGGAAGTCTGAGTACCCTAGTGGCATTGGTTTTATGGGTCCAAGTCTAATTGAGTATGTGTATGTTTTGATTCTGTTTTCAGGGGCTACAGGGTTGATTTTGGAAGTTGGGGTAGAAAGTAGGCACGTTGGGTAGTTTGGCGAGCTAGGTTGAGCTCGTCAAACCACTCGACGGTTCGCTAAATCTCCTTTGATCGACAATAATTTTATGGGTTTTATTGATTTTGATTATGTAACTTTTAGCGAGAAGCATGAGTTCTCGGAGTGCACTCGATGACTCGCCGAAAGTCTTCTTTGATCGCTTTTTTTGCACCCCCAACCCCTAAAATACACTGTAATTTTCAGCAGGATAATCTTTGCTCACCGGATGATGTCGGCGATTCACCGAAGAGGCCTTCCCATCACCGATAGGTCAGTTTTCTAGATGTTTTTGAAGCCAATCCTTTTGGCGAACTTGATCTAGCTCACCAAAGTGATTCGGCAACTCACCGATTGGTTCGGCGAGTCTGTCTGCAATATATTTTCTGCATTTTTCTTGAATTGTTTCTAACAGTTTATAATTTTGTTGCAGATATGGCTAGACCAAAAGTAGCAGGTAGAGGCATGCCATCCCGCAAGAGGACAAAGAGGATTATTATCAATGAGGATGCAGTTGTATCCCAAGCTAAGGTGACAAAACTACCTACCACTAGTGGGAAAAGAAAAGGGAAAGGCAAGGCACCTATGTATGCATCACTGGAGGTCAACTCCGATAGTGAGGGGATATATGCCACTCACTTCACCACCTCTGAGAGTGAGAGTGAGCACCAGGACCCTCGAGTCGGAACTTCTGAGCCTGAAGATGATGAGTTATTATCAGCCCAGAGAGCTGAACTACGTTCCAAGAGGTTGAATGATCCATCTAGGATCAGGACTCCCCAAACCACTACCCATCCTCCTGCTCTAGCACAAGCTGTGGTCCCAACACCACTTGCACAAGGTCCTCCTCCCCGATCTATGAACAGACTGAAGACTGAGGGAATGCGAACCATAACCGAGGAGAATAGGTTGTCTACTAAAGTGTGATAGATAGGTACCTAGAGATTATGAGCTGCTTGAGGTTCCACAAGTTCCAAATATTCACTAGACCCTGTGACCCTTAAATTCTAAATTGGGTCTGGGAATTCTACACCACCTACGGAGCACTAGTGCCATAAGGGAAGAAGCAGGCCATGAAATTCAAGCCGACTGATTATGTGGTTGTCAGGGACATGAGAGTGAAGTGTGATAGTGATGCTATCATGCAGTTATGGAGTGTTCAATAGAAGTTGATGATGATTGTCAATACATGATCTGGACAAAAATGTTGGAAAATATAAAAACAATGGTTGGCTCCTCTGATTTTTTATAGTACTCCAAAGTGGATCGAGGTTGGAGCACACACTGAAAAGAAAGACCTTAATGTAGCAGCAAGGTACTGGTTTGGCTTCATCATCAGTACTATTATGCCATCCTAGAATGAGTCGATTCTCTTCCACATGAAAGAAGCTTCCCTTGGTTGCATCATTGGTGGGACAAGGCAGAACTTGGGAATGATCATTAGCTAAGAAATGGTCATGAGGGCTAAGCAGCGGCAGACTTCTCTCCCCTTTCTGGTGCTGATCACCAAGCTGTGTAGGCGAGCGTGAGTGCCTCGAGATGAGAAGAAGGATATGGAAGTGACTCCCACCTCCTGTACTGACATCCAGAGGATTGAGGCAGAGTACTTTGAAAGGCAACTCTAAGAAGAAGAAGGCAGCCCCGGTGGACACTTCCCCGGTTGTTGATACTCAGACACTTCCTGCAGAGGCACTATTGCCTACTTCGACCCCTGGGCCTTCAGGTGTATCTAGTGTTGTGCCTTCTGTAACTCCTAGCCCCTCCACCGCTCCCATACCTCCTAGGTCTGCTACTGCTGCTGCTGCTGCCCAACCCCCGCTCACTCAGGCTGCATTACTTCAAATGGGGCAGCTAGCCCACTCAGCAGATAAGCGTGCCTCTAAGATTGAGGCAACCATCCCTGGATGATTGAGAGGGCCCTGAGTGCTGCTGTGACACACCTTAGTGTGTCTCTTGATGCCCTTGTAGCAAGGATAGTAGTGTGTGAGCAAGGCCAGGGGACCACTGATGAGGTGACGGACTTAAAGGCCACGATTGCTAAGCTGAGGAAGGACGTGGACCATCTAAAGTCCATGAATATGTCCATGATATTCTGGACTTTAGAGATCCCCAATATGCCTGCTGATACAGATGTGCCTCCGACTACCATCGGAGATGAGGTTCGAGTTGAGGAGGTAGCTGCTACAGAGTTCGAGGCTGAAACTGATGAGGTGTAGCTTGGTGTCGATAAGGAGGCAACCTATGAGGGCCTGACAGAGGTTGAGGAGGCAATGATAGATTTAGCCATGCAGACTTCTTTGGCAAACACCACCATGGCCAGATCTAGTGTTACTGATACCTCAGGCACTGATGCCAAGATTAGAGTGTTGCATCGGGCATTAACGCCCTGACATATGGAGCGACTGTGTAGACAAGACCCTTCCTTACCTCCCTCTCCGTCATTATTATTGACTTTTAATCATTTTATTGTATTTGAGGACAAATTACTTTTTTTATTTATGGTGGGGTTAGGTATTTCCATACCTACCTCTTGTGATTATTATTTTTGTTTATATATTGGGTTTTTGTGCTGTAAATTGTGTTTTGACACAATTTGGCTGATGTTTGAGCTTATGGCTCCTTGTTTTAAATGCAAATGGTTTTTGACCCTTCTGAAAAATTTTGTCACCTCTTATTATGTTTGATTGTAGTTATTCTTCTGCAAATTTGAGTGTCGGTTATGATCAATACTGATGACTTGAATAGTGCTCTTAATTGAACAAAAATGAATGTGTGGCTACGATGAGGCCAAATGAAGTTGCATAGATAGTATGTGAACTTTTTACATCTCGTTGTGACTAGCCGGTTATCGAATGGAGTCTCTTGTGATGAACATTGCACATTAGCGAAAGTGTGGAGTCTTGTTTGATTATTGGTGCCAATGCCTTGTGTGATGAGCCTACTGTGAACCTTATGTGATGACACCTAGAATTTGCCCTGTTGGTCCAGTTGACTAAGTGATACAAGCTCTTGAAATGATCTTAGGCAACAATTTTGAAGAGTGAACCAATTTGACAATATACCTCTTTTGTGCCCAGCCTTGTGAGTGTGTGAACTTTGCTTCAAACCCTTTTTGAGCCTTATCCTTTTCTTGGAAGAAACTTGATGCAATTGTAAACCCTCTTTATCCAATCAGCCATAATCCTTATGAAGTGTAGTTTGTTTGAATAGCTAGAAGCCTAAGTTGGGGGTGTGGTGAAAAGAGAAGGTAAATCAAGAAGTGTGAAGAAATCCCCCTTGATCCATGGTTCTGAAAAAAGATGGAACCCCTCCATAAAAAAAATAAGAGAAAAGAAGAAAAAGATAAAAAATAGAATGAAAAAGTTGTGAAATAAAAATTGTGAAAGTTGCAAAAGAAATGGGTTGTTCGGTTTTCCATTGGAAGTGAATAATGGGGTAAAATTTTGAGCATGGGTGAAAATGTTGAAGAAAAGGAAAGAAAGTGATGTTCGTGCTACATTTCATGAGGATAGCAGCCACTGAGCCTAAATGACCATACCTTTACACTCAGCCCTGTTACAAGCATTAAAAATACCTTTTTGATCTTGAGTGAGCTGAAGTGAATGTTGATTAGAAAATAAGGGCAAACCTATGGTTGAAGTCATGCATCTGTTCATTGATAAGTCCACGATTTGGACTCATTTAGGGCTTTATTTTAATAGATTTAGTGTCCTCAAATGCATATTTTGTGCCAATAACTGATGTAAATCCTTGATTTTCAGGCATTTGGATTGAGGAACAGAGCATGGACACTAATGACCAAAAAGGAACAAGGCAGCTGAAAGAAGGAAGAAAAGAGGGCCTGATAGAAAGGAGCAGTCGGTGAGTCGTCGAACGGTTTTGCGATGCAGTACTAGATCGCCCAAAGTTACAAAACTTGAAGATACTAAAGGCCAAAGTAAAAAGGCGGTCGAATTCACCAAAGGGTGGATCATCGAGTGGATCGGCGATCCCGACTTATTGTGCCGAATGGTCCTTCGTAACATATTTTTGGCAACTATAAATACATTTTTAAATTCTTAGTTTAGTAGCCAAGTTTTATTATTATTCAGTTTTAAAGTTTGTAACTTAGAACTGAGAGTATTGAGACAATATTTTCCTTAGCTTTGAAGAATTGAAGATTTCCATTTCGGAGAAATTGGAAGTGAGTCTTTGAGATTCTTCAACCTTGACCTTTGTAAAGACAAAATTAATTGTACCCAGTTGATGGAAACACAATTTGGTAACGATTTGTATCTTTTTATGATGTCTAGCTAAAACCCCAATTATTAGGGTGTGATTATTTGATTATGGATTGATTTAGCTATTGGGTATTGTTAATTGATATTTTAAATGCTGTTTAAAAGTGATTTCGATCAGTAATTGTGGTTTAATTTAAATGATGTTGTTGCAAATGCAATTCTAACTTCGTGGTTTTGGCTTGCACTAGAGAGAGGTTTTAAAACCAAGATTACTGATTTGATTGTCTATAGGTATTGAGTTGTCAAGGATTCAGCTCGAGAGAGTGAATCCTAAACCCTTTTCTACACATTCAGCTCAAAAGAGTGAATGGACTAAAGTGTAGGTCGTTCTTAATTGCTACTTATTGGTGTTCGAGAGAAACCAATATGATTCAGGGTAAACTATTCGGGAGAAAGTTTATCCCCATTAAAGTCTAGCTTATTCACTGATTTACAGTTATTTACTATCAGTTGCAATCACCCATTTGTCTACCTTTGTAACAACCCGAAAAATTAGTAAGACCAAGCTAGAGTCTAATGGAAACTAATAGGTGAAACTAGAGCCTAACGTGGGAGCTTTTGAGTTTGGTGTTTGGTTTTAGGTTGTATATTGACTTCCCGTGCTTAGAATGTGGGGTTTAATGGTTGAACGTCAGGGCATGTCTTACACCCCGTACCCTTATAGGCTAACCTACGTCTTAGTATAATGGGTTGACAAACCTAAGAAGTGGGCAAGGGCCTAAAGTATGAAGGAAGGGTGAAGGAGAACCTTGGCTTCTCTTTGGGAAGGTTGGCGATTGGCAGCATTGTCGCCCAAGTCACTTGGGGATATGTCAAACTACAGTTGGTCACCCATTGTGATGTCCCTCCTAGCCTAAGCTACTGTCCAAATGGGCGAGATGGCTTGGGGATCTCCCAATGGGTTGGCGATTCGCCCAACAACCCTCCCCATCGCCCAAGTGAGCTGCCCACTTTGGTGTCCTACTGTAAAAATGGGTGAGCTTAAGGTTCATTAGGCGAGTCGCCTAAGTGGTTTGGCGAGCCAAGGAGTGCCAAAGGGCGAGCTCCAGCGAGAATTAGGAAGTTTTTAAAGTTTAAGTTGGAGTTTTTAAGTAGTCCTTCCAAAACTTGAACCAACACTTTCCCACTCTTTTCCTAACAAGTATGTATACTTTTGAAAGTCAAATTCCTCCAATTTAGTTACTCCTAGAGACTAAAAGAGATAACCCAATAGAAACCATCTTCTCTTAATAATTTTCTCTCTAAGCTCAAGGAAGAAGAAAGAAGCCATTGGAGCTAGGGTTTGTAGATTGTCAAGGTTCTTCCCCAAATATTTTGGAGATTCTACACCTAAGGTACGGATGCTTTTCATTCTTGGTTAGCTATCACCAAGAAGCTCCTTCAACTATGTTTTCAAATTCCCCAAATCTAAGGTTTTCAAATCTAGTCATGGGTCTTCTTCCAAAATGAATTCAATTGTTTAATTATGGTTTACTATGATTCTTTAAGATGATTTATGGTTGGATTATTGTAGTATTGATGGTTTTTGATGAAAATCACTCTTGGACCCATGATTTCCCCTTCTTCCCAAATTGTGAACTAGGGTATGACTTGATTGATGATGAAAGCTTGACAATGGATTATGTTTACATTGAATTATGATTATTATTGATGATACTACTGAATTTGATGAGTTTAACTTTAATTCCAATGAATTGATAAGTTTTCCCTAATCCTAGCTATGGCCCTTCTCTACACCCTGAATGTTTTAGAAGTTGACTCAACTGATTGAATGTGAGTTGATTATGATGTAATTACATGATCTAAGTATGAATCTACCTATATTCTTGATTAACCTAATATTCTAGGGTTATATCATGAAAGAGGCAAATCGAGGGTTAGATGTGAACCTTTAAGATTGATGAACTTCTTAGTGAATTGCCTTAGATTAGATCACTTAGACATGAATTGCTTATGAATGAATCTTGTAGACATGAACTAACTTGATTAGGTCTTATATGATGTATCATGGTTGAAGTAGTATTGTGATCTAGTTCAATTGATGGTATATGTACATAATTGAGTAAGAATGAAGTATGTAGTTAAGTTTACCATAAAAAGTTAGGTATACATTATGTACAATGTGAGGCATGGCTTGAGAGTAAGGCTCACAATATTAAGATAATTCCTAAGGCTTAAAGTGTAAAAGCTACTATGAATAAGTTAAAGATGCTTAGGCTTAAAGAAGGAAGCTATTGTGTAGGTTGAAGTTGTATATGGCATTATTGTGCAAAGACTTCACCCGCATGACCTATAATATGATCACATGAGTTTTATGCATGAAATGAATGTATTACTAAGTCATGGTTGTATCTATGTTATATATGTTGAATGCTAGATATGTTGACTCAATATGACTCTTAAATGCAATATATGTGTATTATGTGTGATTGGGGTATTATGTACATTCTTATGAACACTTGAGAAGGCATTGTCTATGATGATAATGTATCTATGGTGTTAATTGAAAGGTTAGTTCTCATATGCACCTTTACGTACTATTATGCATGAAATGTACATGATCATGTTGATCCACTTGAAAGGTGGAGGTGTTTAGTTATTGTGTATATTGTGGTATTGATGCAAGATCCTTCTTCCCTATACCCTATGCACTTGATTATGTATGAAATATGTAAGTATGCTGATGATAGTATAGTTGTGTTAAATTAAAGGTCATTCTCATGAACACACTATGAATGATAATGTGAAAGGTTTACTCACTTATTGATCGTTCTAAAGTGAAAGGATATTCTCACTTAATGAATCTTTGAGCTATTATGATGAATGTTGGTTTGAGTGCCTAGTGCATTCTCTATTGAACATGAACTTCAATAAAGATTTAAGTAACTTTAAAGGGAATTATGCTTAGCACCGAGCGGATATGAATATGATATTAGTTCCTTCATGTTAGTAGTTGGGTTCACATTATGGTGTCTCATGAGATGGAAACCCACACGTTAGTAGTATAAGGTTTCTAGTAGCAATCTTCATATCACATAACTATGTGCCCACATAGGTCTTAGCTAGTGGATCCACCTAAAAGCTAATATGTACGTTCTACCTTAGGCAAGTAGGACACCCTCTTTTCGGTGTAGGGGTAGAACACAAAATTCCATGTAGCTCACATGGTCTATGTCGGTAAGGCTAAATCTCCCTAAATGATAAGAATATGAATTATGATAAGAACATGGGCATGTTCTATGTCTCCTCAAAAGTTTGTACTTAGTATGAATGGAGGTATGGGACTTCATTCGTACATTGCACAGGTAGGCTTTGAGAGTGGGCATGGTAAGTCTCTTTTATGATATGATGATTATGAGTTGAATGTATGCTTTATATGAATTATGAATATAAATATGAACTATGCTTATAATTCCTTAATGAGTTAGTGTGAGTGGGGGGTATGGGAATTCACTTGTACATTGCATAAGTAGACTTATAAAGGGGTTGTGGGGTAGGTTCTTTTGTTTTATGATGTTATGATGACTTATGAATTATGTATGAAATGCATGTACGAATGTTAAGGTTTATCTTTATGTGTTTTCAAGTTATGAACATGAATGACTCCTTACTTATGTATGTTGGTTATGACTATGGTAAAGTAAGATATGTATATTGATGGCAGCCTAAAAGTGAGACTTAGTGTAGATAGGATTATGGGATCCTAGCTATGCATTGCACAAGTTTAGCTTAAGGTTGCTCATAGATAATCCTATTATGTTGATATGATCTTTTTATGTACTTACGTATGTGAACTATGTCTTGTGAAAATTGGAGTATGCATTATGTTGTGTTGGAGACTATGCTTGTAATATTGATAATATCCTTTATATTATGAAGAATTGTGCATGGTTTGTCCTACGAGCTACATTTTCCAACTATTTCAAAGATGATGTTCAAAAGTGGCATGAAGCATGGTTTTAAACTAAATGTCCCTTTTTAGCATGTTTTAAGGATTTTCTTGCATGGCTTCCATACTTAGTACATTTTGTGCTAACCCATATTTCTACATTTTCTACAAGTATAGGCATTGGAGATATTGGATTCCATCCTCGTGGCTAGGTTCATAGGAGATGAAGAAGAAGAAGACTGGTGAGTCCTCATTGTATTCGAGGGCTCAACCACATGCCCTTTATTGTCTTTCTATTATGTTGTAGACCTTTGTTGTAAGGGTCGTGCCCCTAAGATTTGTATTTTCAAGAGTTTTTATCCGAATATTATAGATGGTTTGAGACATAGTGTCATAAACTCTCTCATTTTATAAAGTCTTCGATTATAAAGAAAAGTTTTAAATTTTCTACATTTTTCCTATGTTTTTATGTCATGATAAACTAACGGCTTATATAAGACCCCTTCGGGGTCAAGTACGCCGTGTTACGCTAATGGGGTGCTCTCGGGTCGTGACAACCTTAGCCCATAATCCAATCACATCCCAAGTACCCATCTATTTACTTGTCTATTTGTGTTTTTTGTTGCTATTGTATTTGCTAATTACAATCAAAACCACCCATATTTGACACTTGTGTCACCCTTAATTTGAAATATGCTTTTATTTGTAAATGTCTTTACCTATGATTGACTTGAACATATTTGCACTATGTTCTTGAATCTTAAGCACGTACCACTCCCTGTGGGATTCAACCCCAACTCACTTAGTTGGGTTATATAACTAACTAACCATCGTTGGCACTTAGTATTGGAAGAATTGTCTTGATACGTGAAATCAAAATGGCATCGCTGCTGGGGAGTGGTGTTTTTTAAGATTCTTTAGTTAGGTTGAATTTTGTTCTTGTTAGTTATAGTTGAACTTATTTTTAGTTTTGGTTTTCGAGTTGCTTGTTTAGAGCATCATAAATGAGCATGTCTTGTTGATATGGTGACCAAATGGACCTCTCTCCTTTAAGAATGATGATTCTTAGGGATAACATCCTAAGTTTCAGGTAAACAGAAGGTGAATCAATCCATGAGTTGTGGAAAAGATTTAAGTCATTACTACTACAATGCCCAATGCATGGAATCTCAGATAACATACTATTGGACTGCTTCTATAGAGGTCTTGGTCCGAAAAACAGAGGAGTGGATGACCAAATGTCTCCGGGGGGTCTCTCATAACTACCCTATGCAATAGCAACCCAGCTCCTTGATCACATGGCTAAGACCAACAATGAGACTGAGAAGGACCAGATCTTGGCCACACTATTAACTTAGCTGGATCTAGTGGCCAAAAAGATCTTGGAATTGGAAGCACCAGACAAAAAGAAAGACTGGTACATTCCCCCTCATGAGCGTATCAAGCCTAAGGTGTACGAGGGTGGATAAATAGAAGATATACTCTCTCTCATTCTTCACAAAGTCGAAGACCACGACAAAGTGTTGAATGAGATAAAAGAGAATGTTTCACTACTGAATGAGATGACTGTTTCCCATTCCATATCTATTCAGCTGCTGGAGACCCAAATGGCTCATGTGTTGTCATGTCTCTACCCCACAAATCAAGATTGAATGGGGATGTCGTGCCACAACGTTAACTAAGGCACTTCATGGGAGGCCATTCAAGTGTTTATTGCTTTATTTTTGTTTCAGAAATAATGGTCTGTTGATTGTGTAGGTTGAAGTGTAGAAAGTGTTAGAAAGGTACAGGTTACAGAGCTAAAAGTCCAATCGGCACATCGTCGAAAAGGTCGGCGAGCCAACTTGAACCGCTGTTTGACTCAAGACATTTTCAAATTAGAGTCTGTAAAACTCGGTGAGCCTAAGAGCTAATTAGCGAATCGCCGACCAAGTCAGCAATCACGATCTAATCTGTTATTTGGACCCCCACAGTAACTGGAGGTCCTGTAAAACTCAACGAGGTAAGTGCCCACTCGGCGTGTCACCGAGTGGGTCGGCGAGCAAAACTAATGTCACTGAATAGGCGAGAACTGGATGGTTTTTAAAGGCCAAAGGTTTAAAGTTTCAAACTCTCTCACTTTCCCTCACTTTTGAACTTCTCAAACTCACACCCGCACTTTAGTATTCAATATTTTTGCATTTTTACCATATTTTGGTTGTCGAATTTGTGTTTGGAGTGGAGTACTTTGTCGTCTAGCATTTTAACTTATCTAATCGGTATCTAAGGTTGGCTTTCTGAACCCCGAATCTTAATTTAGCAATTTTGTACTCATTTCCAATGATTTTGTCTTAATGATGTGTGCTGGGCCTCTCTGATCGTAATTGTGTATATGTGTGCCTTTTTTAATTCGAACATTTTGCTCGTATTGCCTTTATTGTTGAATTCTTATGGTTTTGTACCTTAATAATTGGTTAAAATTGTGGGGTTGTGCTTGCATGTTATTGGGTTTAGTCGGGTGAAGTCTAAGTAGCTTGTATTTGTGTCAAATGACATATTTTACCCAATGATGAAGCAGTTAACGTCATTCTTAAGGGCAATAGTCGTTCAATGGCCAAATTTGGCCAAACTGGGAGAAGTATGAGTATCCCAGGGGCATGGGTGTAATGGGTCTTAGTTTAATTTGATAGATGGATGTTTTGATTTTATTTATGGGGGTTACGGGGTTTAATTTGAGAAATTGGGTTAAAAATAGGCACGTTAGGTCGTTTTACGACCTGGGTCGAGCTCGCCAAACCACTCGGAGGTTTACCGAAGTTCTCCATATCACCTTTAATTTCATGACCAATCAAATGAAAGATAATTGAATCCTCTTTCCAACACCACTGAGTTTTCAAAAATCCAAGCTTGGAGTAAAAAGTTATGCTTGTTTTAGTGAAGCCCTTTCGAGCAGAGCATGATCGAAGACTCCTATTGATGATTAGTAGGTCAAACAATGGCCTATCAGTCCTGTAGTAGGTGACACTCATCAGATTTAAGTTAGGATTGTTTTAGTCCTTTTCCCTTTGTGTTGGGCACTTAAACTATGTCGTTCGATGCCTAAACTACGTCATTTTACTCTATTTAAGCCTAATAACTTAGTCAGACATACCCAAAATCCTAATTCTCCAAAAATCATCCAAACTAAGAGCAAAAAGGAGAAGAAAGAGGTGCCAGTTTCCCAAGAACAATCAGGAGGTTTGCTTCAAGTTTCAGGCCCAAAATTGAAGGATTTCTTCGTAGATTTCGTCACCAGGTATGCAAGATTTCACTAGTATGTCCCTTTCATCCACTAGGTCCCTAGAATTTAGTCAGTTCCTTGATTATCCATATCATGTTTAGGCCTAGGGTTTCTAAAACGTTGGATATTTACTGTGATTTAGTTGTTGTAATATCCTAATCGAAATAGCTTGTTTTTTTTTGGAAAGTTTGCTTAATTCTTTGTATGAAACTCAAACCCTAGTTGAATATATTCTCTTAGTTCATGAATTATACTTGCTAGGTTAGTTAAATAGATAATCATGCTCTAGAGTTCGAATGTTACAGTATTAATATATAAATGTTGCATTCTCAGATTGCATGCCAGTATTTTGAGCTATTCAGTGATTCAGCATTTCAATTACATTTGTATCAAATACATATTCAGTTGGAAGTAGACTTAGCACCGAGTTGGACTAAGGTTCAGTGTACCCTCGTAGTCCCAGAACTACGTGCCCCCCATAGGAGTATAAGTCCCCTCTGTTGGGCATCAGATTTAGTGATCACGCCAGTCATGCCTTTATACCCCTGGCAAGGTATATTGGGTCCTCTATATGGGGCATATACATCGAACTCCACGTTTAGCTCATGTGGTTTATATCGGTTAATAGTAGCTCCCACAGTCAAACATTTAGTGCATTTGACTAGGTTTTCAGTATATACTTCAGTATTCAGTGTAGCATGTCATGTTCATGATTAGCACCTGGTCATTGCATTCAATTTAGTTTTTCAGTGATGTTTCAGTATTTACATTCTTGGTCAGTTTATGTCATTTCTCAGTTATGCTTTGTTTAGCTTATATATATTTGCTTAGCTTAGTATCTATATCCTGCATACTCAGTACATTTCAAGTATTAACGCATTCTCTGCACTACATCCGTTCATGATGTAGGTTCAAGTACTCAGTATCTAGATCACGCTTAGATTGATTCTTGGTCCGCATTCAGCAGTTTCAGTGGTGAGTCCTCATATTCCGAGGACAATAGACATGCTTTCATTTTAGTATTTATTTTAAGTTTTTGGTTTTGTTAGAGTTAGCTGGGGCATGTCCCAGCAACTCAACTCAGTTAGAGGCTTTTCTGACATAGTAGTAGAATCAGCTTGAGTTGTTAAGTTTATCGTTTAGTTATTACTAAACTCTTAGTATGTTTTAAATATTCAGACTAGTTGGGGTTTTCCCCATTTTAGTAATCCATTGTTTTAGCCTCCGCATAGTAAATGTTTTATTCAGTTATTCTCAGTATGCTTGATATATGCTAGACACAGGGTTAGCTTAGGGTTATTCGTGATCCTATGTCTCGTGTTACGTCAAGGGGGTAGCCTTGAGGCGTGACAGACTTGGTATCAGTACATTAGGTTCAAGAGTACTAGGATGTCTAAAAGTCGCACTAAGTAGAGTCTCTTTCATGAGTGTGAAGTGCACCACATCTATAAGAGGGAGGCTACAAAGTGTTTTAAGAAAATCTTCACTTCCTTTGTTATTCTTATTATGTGTGGGAATGATCCAACTTCTCCTTTCTAATCCATTGTTATGTGTTTGAGATCATGACTTCTCTTAGAGCTAATTCATAGAATGATAATGCAGTTCCTCCAGTCCCGAGCCATGCAACGACCCAAAAAACTAGTAAGTGAAACTAGAGCCTAACGAGTTTTGTTTTGAGTTTGACATGGGTTTTGAGTTGTTAGATGATGTCCCGATCTTAGGTTGAGGGGTTTAGGGGGTTAAACGTCAAGGTACGACTCCCCAAGGACCAACCAAGGGGTCCTTGAGAGGGACACTAAAGCCTAACCCCCAAGACCCCAAGAAACCAAAAAGTTGTCAAAAATATGGTGACTCACGGATGGGACCTACGCCCCGTAGGTCCATCCATACCCCGTGGATGGCTTTCGTGGGTCAAGTTCTAAAATGGTGACACTCAGACCCAAACCACGGACCTGCAGGACAGGGCGTGAGCCCACCTACTGTCCGTAGGTCATCGGTCACCATTGGTGAGATGTCTAATCTCGACTAATTTAGGGGTTAAGTGGTAAATTCCTTTTTAGTGAGTTGAGTTAATGGAAGGTTATTATTGATTAATTAAAGTATTAAAACATCTTTTCCAATTGATTATTTCAAAACACTCCAAAGTTAGAAACTACCTCTCCAAATATTGGAGGTGAAGGATTCAAGCTTTCAAGCTCAAGATCTCACCATTCTCACTCAAGTTTTGTGGAGTCCTTCCCTAAAAGGTATGGTAGTCTTCATCCTTGATTAAGTTTCATTCAAGGAGCCCCTTCAAAGATGATTTCAAGTATTCAAAATCCCCTAAAAACCTAGGGTTTTCAATCTATGCATGGGTTCAATTCTAAAACATTTTCAAAGGTACATATATTATGAATTATGAATGTATTGTTGAATTAATGATGAATTATGGTGAATTTCTCTTATGAACCCATGTTTCCCCCAAAATCCTAAGTTGTGAATTGAGATTGGGAATTGATTGATCATGAAAGTATGTTGAATTGTTTATGTTTATATTGAATTAGTTATTGAATCATGTTAACTCCCTTATCTAATGTAATATTCTAGATGTTTGAGTTGATATTGATTTATAGCCTTGGAAGGAAATTTCATGAAGGATTTATGTATGTTTATGATGTGATGTATATGTGTGTGATCTCAAAGAAAGTATTATGATCATGTTTAGAATGTAATTGTGTTATAATTGAAAGTATATTCTTATTAACACTGATGAATGATGATGATAGAATGTGAAGGGTTTCTATAATGCGAGGTTACATCTTGAATTGGTAAGCTTAAGGCATCCTTTTCTTGTATTGATGAATGTGACCTTGAATGTTGTATATTGAATTGGTAGGCATAGGCATCCTTTTCTTGTATTGATGAATGTGATCTTGAATGTTGTATCTTGAATTGGTAGGCTTTGGCATCCTCTTCTTGTGTAATGAATGTGCCTTGACTTAATAAACATGGAATCGGTAGACCTAATGTTTGTAACCCTTTCATAAAATGACTAATGAAGTATTGTAAGGCTTGGTCTTGAATCGGTAGACCTAATGTTGGTAGCCCTTTCAGGAGGAGTCTATGAATGAATGCAATGTTAAACCTTGAATCGGTAGACCTAATGTTGGCAGCCCTTTCATAAATGAATGTTACAGTAGTCTAGGCTATGTCTTGAACCAGTAGACCTAATGTTGGTATCCCTTCATGATGAGTCTAGAAACTAATGTGATGATAAACCTTGAATCGGTAGACCTATTGTTGGTAGCCCTTTCATGTGTGAAATAATGAACATTGTATCGGTAGACCTAATGGTGGTGACCCTTCTTGAGGATTCAATGAGTTATCCATGTAATGTACCTTGATTGGGTAGACCAAATGGTGGTAGCCCTTTCTTGTGTAATGTACTTTGGGTCGGTAGACCTAATGTTGTGGCCCCCTCAAGTGCAATAATGTTAATGTGAATGAACTACTCTATGGGAATGAAGGCTAAGCATCGAGTGGATATGGTAAGATGAAAACTCTCCCCATGTTAGGCCGGGTTCCAATGAACATCTTCCTATCTCATAACTATGTGCCCACATAGGATATTAGCTTGTGGATCCACTTAAGCTAAAATGTTACCGATTCTACCTTAGGTAGGTAGACCAACCCTTACGATGTGGGATAGTACATCGGATTCCATGTAAGCTCACATGGTCTATGTCGGTTAAACGCTTAGTCCCATCATGTGTTATGTGCACTATGATTTCTTGAGAAGTTCTATGAAGTGTAGGTGGTAGTATGGGATGCCATCCATGCATTGCACGAGTAGGCTTTGAGAGGGCTATGGTGAATTCTGTAATGTCTTAATGACTAATGAATGAAAGTGCTTTAAAGGAAACTAATGAATAATGTTGACTTAAATGCTTAATGTGATGATGCATGCTTTACTTGGATGGTATTATGAGTTACTTCCTTGTCATGACCTATGAAATGTTTATGTTCCTTATGTATAAGTATGGTCTAAAGTGGGAGATGAAGAATAGTAAGTTCACTTTTGGTAGCCTTAATGTGGTACTTAGTATGGATGGTGGTATGAGACGATATTCATATATTGCACAAAGTATAGCTTGGGGTTACCTAAGGTGAAAGCTTAATGTGATAAAATGGATTGTATGTTGATTATTCTTGTATCTTATGCCTTTTATGGAAAAGTTCATGAAGTTTTCTCAAATTGGCATAATGCATGGTTTTCAAAATGTCTGTTTTAAAGCATGATTTTTGCATGGCTATCATACATAGTACATTATTTGTGCTAACCCATATTTCTTCATTTTCTACCAAAGTGTAGGGTTTGGAGATTTGATGTCCTATACTTGGAAGATAGGTTTCTAAGGTGCAAGGAGATGAATATTTGGTGAGTCCTCATAGTTTCGAGGACGAACCCATTATTTCCCTTTATGTCTTTTACTTTATGTTTAGAGCTTTTATATGGGCAATGTCCCAATGTTTTATTCAAAGTGTTGTAGATGGTTTGAGACAAAGTATAGAAAGACTTCTGCTTGCTTTTATGAAAATGGTTTCGATTGTAAAGAAAAGTTTTAAATTCCGCACTATTTTCCTATGCTCTTATGATCATGAATTCTATGAGGCTTGTATGAGACTTTTTAGAGTCTTGTATACCGTGTCACTTCTAGGTGTAGGCTCTGGTCCTGACAAACATGGTATCAGAGCACAAGGTTTTTGGGATGGTTTTATGATGTCTCAAACCACATCTAGTAGAGTCTTGTTCATAGTGTGAAGCGGGCCACATTTATGAATAGGAGGCTATTATATGTTAGGAAATTCTCACTTCTTCATTCTTTAAGTCATGTCATAAAGTTTAACTCTATAAAATATCTCTCCTATTCCTTATCTGATGGTCTTTAGGATATGACCACTTGAAGGGCTTATGCTAGAAGGAGTGAGGGAGAAAGGTTGGTTGTGATGCCAATTATGGATATGTGATTTGTAAGATTTGAGGTGATAGATTGTGATGTTGTCTTTAGTAAGAATGAGTTGCATTATGGTTATGTCTAGTTGAGGGTAGAACCCGACTTAGTCATAATGAGTTTAGAGGTATGTTGAAAGAAATGATGTTTAAAAGAATTTGTATGGGCTTGCTCCTAAGGGGGAGATATTGTGCTTAGATAGCAAGGTCGTTGAGTATCCTTGGTGTTCATGATTGAGGTTGACTTGAATTTTCACCTTGAGTGGTGTTAGTAAGGTTGTTTGTGAGCAAGAGTTGCTTAATGAGAACCTCCCTAGTTTAGAGTATCGGTTGGGATCTTAAACCGGAAAGTTAAGAAATAGAATGGTAAAGAAGTTTCATCCATGAAAAATGTTGAGGGGTAGTGTCCTAGTAAGGCACCGGTATGTTGATAGTTCCTTATGGTTGTGAATGTTATATTAGGGTCCCTATGCTATTTCATGTTAACATTAGTATGGGTTTACTCTTAAGGGGGAGATGGTATGTTGAATAGTAAGGTTGTTGAGAGTTCTGATATCCTTACCTCTTTCCTTCTATTCCTATTGAATCTGAGACCAAGAGTTCCTTGTAGCTTGTTTCATGTTTTGGAGTCATGTATGATTATGTGTTTCCATGGTCTCTCTTTATGTTATGCATGTTCTTGATGAATTTATGGTTAAATGATAAAATGAGTTTTTATGAATTATGTTCCTCATGTTGACGTGCTTTTAGTATGAGTTGCCTATATACTTCATGAGGTGAATGGTTGAACATGTCTAAATATGCTTTTAAGAGAAATTACATAATGTGCTTAATGATGTTATGATGAGCATGATTTGAGTTGGAGAAGGTAATTCCTCCAATGAAATGAAGAATGTTGAACTTATGGTGCATAATGAGTTTGTAGATGGAGTTTCTACTTTCTTGTGTTGCATTGAGTATGTTTGAAAAGGAGTTGATGATTCCTCCTATTTTTGTGCATTGTTTATGATGTTGCATGCATGATGGACTAATAGTCTTGAGTCATTATCCCTTAAAGTGTTTAAAGTGTCATTCGAGGATGAATGTTCCTAAGGGGGAGATAATGTAGCGACCCAAAAAACTAGTAAGTGAAACTAGATCCTAACGAGTTTTGTTTTGAGTTTGACATGAGGTTTTAAGTTATTAAATGATGTCCTGAGCTTAGGTTGAGGGGTTTAGGGGTTAAAAGTTAAGGTACGACTCCCCAAGGACCAACCAAGGGGTCCTTGAGGAGGACCCTAAAGCCTAACCCCTAAGACCCCAAGAAACCAAAAAGCTATAAAAAAAAATATGGTGATTCACAGATGGGACCTATGCCCCGTAGGTCCATCCACACCCCGTGGATGGCCTTCATGGATCAAGGTCCCACATGGTGACCCTTAGACCCAAACCATGGACCTGCAGGATGGGGCGTGAGCCCACCTACGGTCCGTAGGTCATGGGTCGTAGGTCACCACTAGTGAGCTATCTAATCTTGGCCAATTTAGGGGTTAAGTGGTAAATTCCTTCTTTAGTTAGTTGAGTTTAATGGACGGTTATTATTGATTAATTAAAGTATTTTAAGGATTTTAAAATTATTAAAACACCTTTTCCAATTGATTATTTCGAAACACTCCAAAGTTAGAAACTACCTCTCCAAATATTCTCTATCTAGAGACCACTATTAGAGGTGAAGGATTCAAGCTTTCAAGCTTGAGGTCTCACCATTCTCACTCAAGTTGAGTTCTTCCCTAAAAGGTTTGGTAGTCTTCATCCTTGATTAAATTTCAGTCAAGGAGCCCCTTCGAAGATGATTTCAAGTATTCAAAATCCCCCAAAAACCTAAGGTTTCAACCTATGCATGGGTTCAATTCCGAAATGTTTTCAAAGGTTCATATATGATGAATTAATGAGGAATAATGGTGAATTTATCTTATGAACCCATGTTTCCCCCAAAATCCTAAGTTGTGAATTGAGATTGGGAATTGATTGATCATGAAAATATGTTGAATTGTTTATGTTTATATTGAATTAGTTATTGAATCATGTTAACACCCTTATATAATGTAATATTCTAGATGTTTGAGTTGATATTGATTCATAGACTTGGAAGGCATTTTCATGAAGGATTTATGTATGTTTATGATGTGATGTATATGTGTGTGATCTCAAAGAAAGTATTATAATCACGTTTAGAATGTAATTGTGCTATAATTGATAGTATATTCTCATTAACACTCATGAATGATGATGATAAAATGTGAAGAGTTTCCTATAATGTGCATCTTGAATTGGTACGCTTAAGGCATCCTTTTCTTGTATTGATGAATGTGACCTTGAATGTTGTATCCTGAATTGGTAGGCTTAGGCATCCTTTTCTTATATTGATGAATGTGATCTTGAATGTTGTATCTTGAATTGGTAGGCTTTGGCATCCTCTTCTTGTGTAATGAATGTGCCTTAACTAAATGAACATGGAGTCGGTAGACCTAATGTTGGTAGCCCTTTCATGAGGAATCTATGAATGAATGTAGTGTTAAACCTTGAATCGGTAGATCTAATGTTGGCAGCCCTTTCATAAATGAATAATGAAGCATTCTACGCTATATCTTGAACCGGTAGACCTAATGTTGGTAGCCCTTCATGATGAGTCCAGAAACTAATGTGATGATAAGCCTTGAATCGGTCGACCTAATGTTGGTAGCCCTTTCATCTGATAAATGATGAACCTTGTATCGGTAGACCTAATAGTGGTGACCTTTCTTGAGGATTCAATGAGCTATCCATGTAATCTAACTTGATTTGGTAGCCCTAATGGTGGTGGCCCTTTCTTGTGTACTATACTTTGGGTCGGTAAACATAATGATGGCAGCCCTCTCAAGTATAATTATGTTAATGTGAATGAACTACTCTATGGGAATGGAGGCTAAGCACCGAGTGAATATGGTAAGATGGAAACTCTCCCCATGTTAGGCCGGGTTCCAATGAATATCTTCCTATCCCATAACTATGTGCCCACATAGGATATCATCTAGTGGATCCACTTAAGCTAAAATGTTACCGTTTCTACCTTAGGCAAGTAGACCAACCCTTACGATGTGGGATAGTACATCGGATTCCATGTAAGCTCACATGGTCTATGTTTGTTAAACGCTTATTCCCATCATGTGAGATGTGCACTATGGTTTCTTGAGAAATTCTATGAAGTATGGGTGGTAGTATGGGATGCCATCCATGCATTGCACTAGTAGGCTTTGAGAGGGCTATAGTGAGTTCTCTAATATCTTAATGACGAATGAATGAAAGTGCTTTAAATGAAAGTAATGAAGAATGTTGACTTATATGCTTAATTTGATGATGCATGCCTTACTTTGATGGTATTATGAGTTACTTCCTTGTCATGACCTATGAAATGTTTATGTTCCTTATGTATGAGTATGGTCTAAAGAGGGAGAGGGAGAATGGTAAGTTCACTTTTGGTGGTCTTAATGTGGTACTTAGTATGGATGGTGGTATGGGACGCTATTCATATAGTGCACAAAGTATAGCTTGGGATTACCTAAGGTGAAAGCTTAATGTGATAAAATGGCTTATATGTTGATTATGTTCTAATGTGATGAAATAGCTTGTGTTGATTATGCTTGTATCTTATGCCTTTTATGCAAAAGTTCATGAAGTTTTCTCAAATTGGCATAATGCATGGTTTTCAAACCAAATGTTCGTTTTAAAGCATGATTTTTGCATGGCTATTATACTTAGTACATTATTTGTGCTAACCCATATTTCTTCATTTTCTACCAAAGTGTAGGGTTTGGAGATTTGATGTCCTATACTTGGAAGATAGGTTTCTAAGGTGCAAGGAGATGAATATTTGGTGAGTCCTCATAGTTTTGAGGACGAACCAATTATTTCCCTTTTTGTCTTTTACATTATGTTTAGAGCTTATGTATGGGCTATGTCCCAAAGTTTTATTCAAAGTGTTGTAGATGGTTTGACACAAAGTATAGAAAGACTTCTGTTTGCTTTTATGTAAATGATTTCGATTGTAAAGAAAATTTTTAAATTCCGCACTATTTTCCTATGCTCTTATGTTCATGAATGCTATGAGACTTTTTGAAGTCTTGTACACTGTGTCATTTCTGGGGTGTAGGCTCGGGTCATGACAAACCATGAGGTTCCGAATGAAGAATTTCAAAATGTGATCCAGCTCTTAGCTCAGAGTGTGGCCAATCAGAACAATCAGTAGGTCCCATTTCCTATTAACATAAATGGTGGATCAGCTGCAGCTAGGGTTCGAGTCTTGGTTCGGATGAATCCGCCTGAGTTTCTAGGGTCGAAGGTTTATGAGGACCCACATAGCTTCATTGATAAGGTTAATAAAATCCTTGGAGTAGTGCAAGTGACTGGAATTGAGAGTGTTGAGTTAGCATCCTATTAATTGAGGGATGTGGCTCATATCTGGTTCACTCAGTGGAAAGATAACAGGAGTGCAGATGCAACTCTTGTGGCTTGGGATTGTTTTACTGGAGCTTTCCTAGATAGGTTCTTCCCAAGGAAATTTAAAAGAAGCTAAGGCACAAGATTTTATGAACTTGAAGCAGGGTTCTATGTCGGTCCAAGAGTACGGGCTGAAGTTAACCTAGCTCTCCAGGTATGCTCCACACAAGGTTGTCGATCCAAGGGAACAAATAAGTAAATTCTTGTTTGGGGTATCCGATATGGTGAAGACTAATTAATGCTCAACTACACCTCATCTGATACTAGGTGTAGATGATCATAATCCAGTATAAACCCAACAAGTGAGTTGGGATCGATCCCACAGGGAGTGGTACGATTTTGAATTCAATTATAAAGTTATAAATGCGATTTAAATGGTTGTAGGAATATAAATTATCAGAAACTCTTAATTAGATCAAAAGGTTGACATAACTATCAGGTGGGGGATTTTTATATCAATCAGCAATCAGAACAATAACATTCAACAAGAGTAATCAAATGAGTAAGAGGTACTTGGAGGAATGACCGACCAATTGCCAATTCTCGCTAAATGGGTGCTAGGTGATTACTAAAAGTTACTAAATCTTCATGGGTAGGATGGACCTTAGATGAGATAATTTTCTCTCAAACAACTACCTCGCTTAAATTGAGTTCTTCCGAACCTCAATAGGCTAAATACAAAAACCAACCCACAACCTCACTACATCTACTCTCTCGAGCTAGATAGGTAGAACGGGACTTAGGATTCACTGTCTCGAGCTAAACCCACAATAGCCTAATCACTATGAATGCTAATTTATCACGTTGGTTTGACACCTCTCTCTCAGCAAGCGTAAAACACTAAACCACATTGAGATAAACATTCAACACAACAATTTAACAACAACAATAAATCAGACTTAATTCAAATTTGCACTACAATCAATAATTTCTAACACCCACACAACTAAATTAAGCAATTAATCACATGGTCAAACCCCCAAGGATGGGGTTTTATCTAGTTATTATAAAAAGTGAAAATTCAATACCTATTACATGCTCTATAGCTGGGAATTGATTTCCAAAATCTTAAAATGAATAAATATTTCTTCAATTACAACACCCAACTCGAAATCTACTTGGAAATTGCTTCAAAACAACAAGTATAGTGTTTTTGTTCTAAATCTCCATTTTCATAATGTTTGGATCCCTTCTCTCTCTTCAAAATATCAATTATATTGTTCCAAAATTTGGCCTTTTTGGGGCCAATCGGCTAGGAAAGTCGGGCTTCGCTGACCAGTCGGTGACTCGCCAATTTTCTCTGTCCATCGCCTTCTTGTTTCATGTTTCATCGAATATGCACTATAACTTTAAGTGGTCTATATCGAGATCGTCGATCAATTCTGCGATGCGCCCTTTGTTCCTTTGGATCGCCAATTTGCTTACATCTTCACTGCTCATTCTGTAACTTTTGGTGGTCTAACCTCTCTTCGCCGATCCATTCGGCAATTCACCAATATGGAACACCGTTCGCCCAAATTTCTCTTGTCTTAGAAGTGATGTACTGTAAAATTGGGAGGGCTAAAGAGCAACTCAGCAAACCGCCGAGTGGTCTTGGCGATAACATGTAATTTCATCCTAAAAACATTTAATCCTATCAATTCAATCATAAACAATCATAATCCACTCAATCGGATCAACATTCAACATAACCCACAACATTGGGAGAAACCCTAACTAGAATTGGGGAAATTCTTTTTCTAATTGTGGAATTCTAGGGGACTCCATGGGAGGAAGAATCCCATGGATGAAAAATCATCATACCTTAGTCACAATGCCTCCAAAAGCTTGAAATTTAGAAGACTTGATCTTGACCTAGCTTGAATCTCCTTCTCCTTCTTCCAACTTCTAGAGAGAGAATATTTGAGAGGAGTTTTGGGAATTCTTTTGGGATTTTGAGAGAAGGACTTGAATGAGAGGTTTTGGGGGTTAAAAAAATACTTATATCGGTGTTTTAGACTTAGGCAAAACGATACCACTTCAATTTAATTAAAACTAGAAAAGACCCATATACCCCTAAAATCAATTGCCAGTCATAAACCACGGATCCCCAACCGATGGACCGTCGACTGACCTACGGTTCGTCCTGGTCAGTCGTGGTCCATGGTTAGAAACTTTTGGCCAAACGAAGGCTCCTTCAACCATGGACCATGGACCCATCCACAGGGCGTGGGTCCTGGCCGTGGTTCTTTCTCAGGCTGTTCATATTGTGCCCTATCCACGAGACCCACCTACTGGGCATGGGTCCAGCCACGGGGTGTGGTTGGCCCTTGTGGGTAACACCTGGAACTTCTCTAAAAGCTGCCATTTTACCTCTTTCGAATCCGGGGTGTTACATTATCTCTCCCTTCGGATCATTCATCCTCAAATGAGATTCTAAGCACGTTTCTAAATGAAAAGACTCAAGACTAGCAGCCCACCATGCATGCAACTTATCTAAATGAACACAACTGAGGAGGAACTTCATCATCAAACTAAACATACTCAATGCACCATAAGGAAGTAGGAACTACATCTAACAACCCAATATGCATGAAATTTTTGTGATTTCTTACATTTAAGGAAGAACTACCATCTCCAAACTTAAAAGCATGCTCAACACAATCTCATGGAGACTAAATGCAATCAACACTCAAAGCACATATTCAAAGAGGAAATCTCCACTCCTAGCTAAGGCACATCAACAATTCATCTCATGAAGTTTATAAGAAACTCATACTCAATACCAAGCATCATGAGGAAAATAATGCACAAAAGTCATTTTCTTTCAAAACTTAAGCTTTTTCATGAACATGCAAAATCTTAGGAAATCATGGAAATACATAAAACACACATGACTTTAAACATAAACAAACCAAGAGGAACTCATTACCTCAAGCTAGAATAGAAGGAAAAAGATGAGGATGCTAGGCCATCATATCGGCTTCGGCCTCCCAAGTAGCACCCTCAACTAGATGGTTTTTCCATAACACTTTCACGGAAGCAATTTCTTTGTTCCTTAATCTCCTGACTTGCCGGTCTAAGATCTTAACCGGAACTTCTTCATAAGAAAGGCTTTTATCAAATCCCAACCCTTCTAAGGGGATTATGGATGTCGGATCTTCAACACACTTTTTCAACATAGAGACATGAAAAACAAGATGCACCGATGCCAACTCATTAGGCAAATCAAGCTCATATGCAACCTTACCAACACGTCTCAAAATTTGGTATGGGCCTAAATATCGGGGACTAAGCTTCCCTTTCTTACCAAACCTCATGACACCCTTCATGGGTAAGATTTTGAAGTAAACCCAATCAAGAACATCAAATTCAAGCTCCCTTCTTCTTACATCAGCATAAGACTTTTGTCAACTTTGGGTGGGTCTCAACCTCTCTCTAATGAGTCGAACTTTCTAAATATCCTTATGAACTAACTCAGGCCCTATCAAGCAACTTCACCCACCTCAAACCATCCTATAGGAGATCTACACGTCCTACCATAAAGAGCCTCAAACTGAGCCATACCAATACTAGAATGGTAGCTATTATTATAGGCAAACTCTATCAAGGGCAAATAGTCATTCCAATTTCCATTGAAATTTATCACGCAAGCCCTCAACATGTCTTTCAATGTTTAGATTTTTCGTTCCGCTTGCCCATCGGTTAGTGGGTGAAAAGTTGTGCTAAGCTTAACCTTAGTGTTAAGACCCTTTTGGAAAGATTTCCAAAACTGAGAAGTGAATTAGGTACCACGATCGGAAGTAATGAACAAAGGCACTCCATATAGCCTCACCATCTCTCTTAAATTCAACTTGGTATAGTCCTCTGCCAAATAAGAAACCTTGACGGGAAGGAAATGTGCCGACTTCGTCATCTGATCTACTATTACCCAAATAGAGTCATGTTGTCGCCAGGTGCGAGGCAAACCAACTATAAAGTCCATTTAAGTTTTCCCACTTCCAAGTAGGAATGCTAATATTTTGAGCTAAACCTCCTAGTTTTTGATGCTCAACCTTTACTTGTTGGCAATTTGGACATTTGGCCACAAATCTTGCAATATCTTTCTTCATCCCATTCCACCAATAAATCTCCCACAAATAACGGTACATCTTAGTGGCTCCCGAGTGAATAGAATATCGAGAACTATGGGCTTCAATCACAATTTGTTCCCTCAAGTCATCTACATTTGGAATGCATAACCGACCTTGATATCTAAGGACACCATCTCCCCCTTAGGAGAAAGCCTCAACGGACTTCTTAAGTACCGCTTCTTTCAATTCTACCAAAGTCGGATCAAGGCATTGCTTTGCCTTAGCATCGACTATAAAAGATGATTCCAACCCTTTATGAATCATGACACCACCCTTGGCAGAATCTACCAATCGTACACCCAAATGGGCCAATCTATGGGCATCCCGAGCTAAGTCTTTTCTATCATCCTAAACATGTGCAACACTGCCTATCGATAGTCGACTACGAGCATATGCTACTATGTTCACCTTTCTAGGGTGATAAAAAACACACATATCATAGTCCTTCAATAATTCCAACCACCTTCTTTGGCAAAGATTTAGATCTTTTTGGGTAAACATATATTGTAAACTCTCATGGTCAATGAAAACATAAACATGGACCCCATACAAATAATGCCTCCAAATCTTTAAGGCAAATACCACCGCCGCTAATTCAAGGTCATGGGTAGGATAGTTCTTATCATGAACTTTTAGTTGCCTTGAAGCATAGGCAATCACCTTATCGTTTTGCATAAGCACACATCCCAACCCCACTCTAGAGGCTCACAATATACCACAAAGCCATCCGTACCTTTCGATAAAGTAAAAACCAGACCAGAAGTAAGTCTATTTTTTAACTCTTGAAATCTTTTCTCACAAGCATCCGACCATATAAACTTGGCCTTCTTTTTAGTCAAAGAAGTCAATGGAGAAGCAATGGAGGAAAACCCCTCAACAAATCTTCTATAGTAATCGGCCAAACCCAAGAAACTTCTAATGTATGTCGGTGATATAGGTCTAGGTCAATCTTGACCACATCTGTCTTAATCAGATCTACCTCAATACCCTTGCTTGAAATAGTATGGCCGAAAAAAAACCCATGGACCTTAACCAAAATTCACATTTGCTAAACTTTGCAAGCCAAAAACACGAAGTTAGGATTGTATTTGCAACTACAACCCATTAATTTCAACCACAATTACTGAATGAAATCACTTTTAAATAGCATTTACACTATCAATTAATGATACCCAGCAGCTAAATCAACCCATAATCACACAATCACACTCCAAGAATTGGGGTTTTAGCTAGACATCATACAAAGGTAAAAATCATTACCAAGTTGTGTTTCCATCACTAGGTAGGATTGATATTGTCTTTATAAAGGTCTAAGATGAAGAATCTTCAACACCCATTTCCAATTTCTCAGAAATAGAAATCTTCAAATCTTCAAAGCTAAGGAAACATTGTCTCTAAACTCAGTTCTCAGCTCTAAACTTGAAAACTGAATAAAAATGAAAACTACTCAATGTTAGATGCTAAACTAAGAATTTAAAAACGTATTTATAGTCGCCCAAAAATGTGTTGTGAGGACCATTTGGTGCAGTATGTAGGGATCACCGATCCACTCGGCAATCTGCCCTTTGGTCAATTCCATTGCCTTTTTGCTTTGGCCTTCAGCATCTTCAGGTTTTGTACTTTGGGCAATATGGTACTATATCGCGGAAACGTTCGGTGACTCGTCGATCTCTCCTTTCGACTGTCGACTTGATGTTATCCTTCAGGGCTCGGCACACTGGAACATTAGGTGAGATATCAGCCATTTGGCGATTCGCCCAATGGATTAGGCGATCCTCATGCCTTATTTTCTTCATCCTTTCAACTGTCTTGTTCCTTTTTGCTCATTAATGTCCATGCTTTGTTCCTCAATCCAATTACCTGAAAGTCAAGGGTATACATCAGTTATTGGCAGAAAATATGCATTTGGGGACACTAAATCTATTAAAATAAAGCCCTAAATGAGTCCAAATAGTGGACTCATCACACAACTTAGAGAAATGAAGAAATGAAGTTTACTAAACATCTAATAGCCTCTCATTCATAAATGTGGCGTACTTCACACATATGAACAAGACTCTACTAGACGTGGTGATCACATCCTCGAACATAATAAGGACTCACCAAATCTTCACTTCCTTGATCAATAACGAAGCTAGCCATGAGTGTGAGAATCTACATCGTTGGACCCTACATTTGATAATAATGTAGGCAAGAGTATGCGTTAGTACAATTAAGTACTAAATATGATGGCTAGCACAAACAACATAACATAAGCATTAGTAATCATAAGACATAAGGAATAGGCATAATAAACATCATAATAAAAGAGAAATACTTCCTTAAGTAGCCTTACTTAACCTTAGCCAAGACTTGGGCCATCCGCCTCTAGTCAAGGTCATATCATGAAAGGCATATCACGCAACGATCCAATCACATCATCCTCATACATAATTACATTATTCATGCTTACTTTTAAAGACATGGGGATTCGCCTCAATGCCTAACTTATAAAGGCTAATGAGTATTCGCCTATTGCCTTACTTACTTTTAGATCTCGGGTACTTGCCTCCACAATCTCATTATATGACACGGGTACTCGCCTTTACATCATTTCATAGGGATCATAGGTACTCACCTCCATGTCGATTCATCATAGCAAGAACGTGGGGACTCACCTCTTGTTCAACTCTAAGGAGTATGGGAATCAACTCATATCCTTACATATGGAGGTTAAGGGTAATCACCTCTAGCCTCATCAATTTCATAAGCTTTTAGTCTAGATTCATTTTAGGTGAGAAATACTTTCAACCTAGAATCATTCATGTGAGTAAAGCTTTCACATTCATACATTCATAACTAAGCAATTCATGTGGGAAGTATATCTTCCTCAACAATAACATCAATTACCAAAAATTCACATCATAAGTTTTACTCTCGAAGCCCTAATTCCCATGATCATCATCTAAAGGAGATATCAAAATCCATAAAGCTTCCCTTCAAGGCATCAGACTCAATTATATCAATTCTAGGTCAAATCATGAAATAGGCATGGTTACATGTAATTTCATCCTAAAAACATGTAATCCTATCAATTCAATCATAAACAATCATAATCCACTCAATTAGATCAACGCTCAACATAACCCACAACATTGGAAGAAACCCTAACTAGAATTAGGAAAATTCTTCTTCAAATTAACGATTCTAGGGGACTCCGTGGGAGGAAGAATCCCATGGATGAAAAGCCATCATACCTTAGTCACAATGCCCTAAAAAGCTTGAAATTTGGAAGACTTGATCTTGACCTAGCTTCAATCTCCTTCTTCTTCCAACTTCTAGAGAGATAATATTTGAGAAGAATTTTGGGAATTCTTTTGGGATTTTGAGAGAATAACTTGAATGAGAGGTTTTGGGGCTTAAAAATACTTATATAGGTGTTTTAAACTTAAGAAAAATGACACCACTTCAATTTAATTAAAACTAGAAAAGACCCATATGCCCCTAAAATTAATTGTCAGTCACGAACCACAGATCCCCGACCGACAGACCATCAACTGACCTACGGTCTGTTCTGGTCAGTCGTGGTCCATGGTCAGAAACTTTTGGCCAAACGATGGCTCCCTCAACCATGGACCATGGACCCATCCACGGGACGTGGGTATTGGTCGTGGTTTTGCCTCAAGCAGTTTCCATGTTGCCCTATCCACGAGGCCCACCTACTGAGCATGGGTCCAACCACGGGGTGTGGTTGGCCTTCATGACTAACACCTGGAACTTCTCTAAAAGCTGCCATTTTACCTCTTTCAAATTCGGGGTATTACAGACTTGTTCGTCATCGTCTTTATTGATGATATACTCATTTATTCTCGGAGTGAGGAGGAGCATGAGACTCATCTGAGAGTCGTTCTGCAAACTCTCAAAGATCGCCAGTTATTCGCTTCATTAAGCAAATGTGAATTTTTGTTACGATTTGTTGCTTTCCTTTGTCATGCGGTATATAGCGAAGGGATTCGAGTAGATTCTCAGAAAATTAAGGCAGTGCAACACCGGCCCAGACCTACCTTTCCAATAGATATCAGAAGTTTCTTGGGTTTGGCTGGTTATTACAGAAGGTTTATTGAAGGGTTTTCATCCATTGCTTCCCTATTGACCAAGTTGACTCAGAAGAAGGTCAAATTTCAGTGGTAAGATGGGTGTGAGAAAAGCTTCAGGTTGACTACAGCTCTGATCTTGACTCTACCAGATGGTTCAGACGATTATGTAATTATTGTAATGCATCCAAGGCCGGCCTAGGCTGTGTGCTGATGTAGAGAGATAAGGTCATAGCTTATGCTTCTAGACAACTTAAGGTCCATGAGAAGAACTATCCGACTCATGACTTAGAGTTTGCAGTCAAAGTATTTACCCTAAAGATTTGGAGACACTAATTGTATGGTATTCATGTTGATGTATTCACATATCATAAGAGCCTCCAATAGGTGTTCACTTAGAATGAGTTGAATCTTCGTTAGAGGAGATGGCTTGAATTCCTCAAAGACTATGACATGAATGTGCTTTACCATCCTGGTAAGGCCAATGTAGTGGCTGATGCTCTCAGCAGCTGTCTATGGGTAGTGTAGCACATGTTGATTCCTTATACTTTATTTGGGTGATAGTAGACAGAGTCACTAAGTGTGCTCACTTCTTGGCTGTTAGGATTACAGATTCAGTAGAGGACTATGACAAACTCTACATCAATGAGCTAGTCAGGTTGCATGGGGTTCCCTTGTCTATCATCTTAGATAGAGGTTCTTACAGACGGATAGTCAGGCACAACGTACCATTGAGACCTTAGAGGACATGTTGAGAACTTCTGTGATCGATTTAAAATGTAATTGGGATGATCACCTACCTCTCATAGAGTTTGCCTATAATAATAACTTCCATTCCAATATTCAGGTAGCCCCTTATAAGGCACTATATGGGCGTAGATGTAGATCTCCGATTGGTTGGTTCTAAGTAGGTGAAGTAGCCTTAATGGGATCAGATTCGGTTCATGAGGCTATGGAGAAAGTTCAAATCATCAGAGATAGACTAAAGATAGCCCAGAGTCGTCAGAAGTCCTATGCAGATTTTAGGAGAAGGGACTTAGAGTTCAAAATCGATAATTGGGCTTTCTTGAAGGTGTCACCTATGAAGAGGGTGATAAGATTTGGTAAGAAAGGGAAGCTGAGTCCTAGATATGTTCCTTACAGAATCATCAAAAGAATTGGTAATGTGGCATATGAGTTAGAGTTGCCTACAGAACTAGCAGGGGTTCATCAAGTCTTTCACATTTCCTTGTTGAAGAAGTGTGTGGGTGATCCGGCATCGATAGTACCATTAGAGAGTGTGGATGTGAAGGATAGTCTCACTTATGAATCGAGATCCTTGACCGTCAAGTCCATAGGTTGAGAAATAAAAAAGTCACTTCAGTGAAGGTTTTGTGGAGGAGTCATTCCGTAGAGGAAGCTACTTGGGAAGCAGAAGCAACCATGATGGCCAAGTATCCACATCTCTTTCCTTCCAATTCTGTTTCAGCTTGATGTAATAGTTCCTCTCTAGTCTCTCAGTTTATTCTTGCGTAAATTCAGTCTCATTATCTTGTTCCTTCAGTTGTTCTTGCATTTCAGCATATTTGCATGTTCTTGGAAGTCAATTAAGTTAGATATCATTTCTAGTACTTAGTGGTAGGGATTGCAGCTCCTTCCCTCTATACTCGGCTTGTTTAGACTTCATTCGAGGATGAATGTTCCCAAGGGGGAGATGTTGTAACACCACAGACTCGAGAAAATAGAAAATACAGCTTTCCAGAATTTTGTGTCAAAACCAACTGAAACCACCCACAGACCATAGGTAGAACTACAGACCGTATGTGGGGTCTCGTGGTTCAGTCCCAAACATAAAGGAATTTTAAATCTAAAGATAAGACCTACAGTCGTGGTCCACGGTCCATTGATGGACCAACAGCCTGTAGAGGGGACCCTCGTTGGGGTCCAAATTTTTATGGTCTCTGATCCCACCCACAGTCAACCAGTACAGTCCGTGATTGGACTTACTGACCATAGGTGAGGGTTAGTAGCCAATTAGAGGAAAATTGTTGTTGGTTCAACTTCAAATAGTCATATATTTTAGCAAAAAATAAATTAGGTGGCCCATGACCTATCAAATGAAAGATAATTGAATCCTCTTTCTAACGCCACCGAGTTAGCAAAAATCTAAGCTCGGAGTAAAAATTTATGCTCGTTTAAGTGAAGCCCTTTCAGGTAAAGCATGACCGACGACTCCTAACGATGGTTGGTAGGTCAAACGATGGCCCGTCAGTCCAGTAGTAGGTGGCACTCATCAGATTTAAGTTAGGGTTGTTTTAGTCCTTTCCCCTATGCGTTGGGCACTTGAACTACGTCATTTGATGCCTCAACTACGTTGTTTTACTCAGTTTAAGCCTAATAACTTAGTCAGACATACCAAGGACCCTCATTCTCCAAAAATCATCCAAACTTAGAGCAACAAGGAGAAGAAAGAGCCGCCAGTTTCCCAAGAACAATCATGAGGATTGCTTCAAGTTTTAGCCCCGAAAATGAAGGATTTCTCCAAATATTTCATCACCAGGTATGTGGAATTTCACTTGTGGGTCCTTTTCATCCACTAGGTCCCTCGAATTCAATTAGTTCTTGATTCTCCATATCTTGCTTAGACCTAGGGTTTCTAAAACCTTGGATATTTATTGTGATTTAGCTGTTGTAGTATCCTAAATCGAAATAGGTTGTTTCTTGAAAAGTTTTCTTAATTCCTTATATGAAACTCAGAATCCTAGTTGTATATATTCTCTTAGTTCACGAATTATACTTGCTAGTTCAATTAAACAGATAATCATGCTCCAGATTTCAAATGTCACATTATCAGTATATAAATGTTGCATTTTCAGATTGCATGTCAGTATTTTGAGCTATTCAGTAATTTAAAATTTAGTTACATTTGTGTTATATACATATTCAGTTGGAAGTAGACTTAGCACCGAGTTGGGCTAGGGTTCAGCATACCCTCATAGTCCAGAACTACGTTCCTTTGTAGGAGCATAAGTCCCCTCTGTTGGGCATCAGATCTAGTGACCACATCAGTCATGCCTTTATACACCTGGGTATGTATATTGGGTCCTCTCGATGGGGCATATACATTAGACTCCACGTTTAGCTCATGTGATTTATGTCAGTTAATAGTAGCTCCCACAGTCAGACTCCTAGTGTATTTGACTAGATTTTCAGTATATACTTCAGTATTCAGTTTAGTATGTTATGTTCATGATTAACACTTGGTCATTACATTCAGTTTAGCTTTTAGTGATGTTTCAATATTTACATTCTTTCTCAGTTTATGTCATTGTTTAGTTATGCTTTGTTCAGCTTTTATATATTTGTTCAGCTTAGTATCTATATCCTGCATGCTCAGTACATTCGAAGTACTGATGCATACTCTGCACTACATTCTTTCATGATATAGGTTCAGGTACTCATCATCCATATCACGCTTAGATCGATTCTCGGTCCGCATTCAACAGCATCAGTGGTGAGTCCTCATATTTCGAGGACAATAAACATGCTTTCATTTTAGTCTTTACTTTCAGTTTTCAGTTTTGTTAGAGTTAGCTGGGGGCCATGTCCCAGCAACTCAACTCAGTTAGAGGCTTTTCAGACATAGTAGTAGAATCATCTTGAGTTGTTAAGTTTATCTTTCAGTTATTACTAAACTCTTAGTATGTTTTATATATTCAGACTAATTGGTGTTTTCCCCATTTTCAGTTATCCATTGTTTTAGCTTCCACATAGTACATATTTTATATGCTTGATATATGCCAGACACAGGGTTAGCTTGGGGTCATTCGTGATCCTAGATCCCATGTTACGTCAAGGGGGTAGCCTTGGGGCGTGACAATTAGGATGGTGTTGCTAAGAGACATGATCTGCTCTTCTTCTCCTTTACCAACTTAACGAAGCTGGTGCTTAATTTCACAACATCTTCACCTTCTGTAAAGTCAAAATGTAATTAGATCAACAATTTTTTGGGGCAATTTGATATTTGAAGTGATCAAGATTTTGAATTCCATATATGACACTCGAGTTTTGTTCTCCATTATTAAAAACAAAAAGTCTTATGTCGCCACCATTTCTTGAAGATTCAATGAGAAAAAAATATTTCAATTGATAATTTTTTTTATTATCAAATGAAATGAAAAATAAATTAATTAAGTTGCTAATAAAAGGGTCTGCATAATGCAAGTGTTGTTGCCAAAAAGAATTCACAAGAATATTTTAGATGTATCACCGAATGAAGCGATTGTTTCAAATGTTTTGGCGATTTAAGGAGTTTTTATTTTATAATAGACAATACAGTAGTAGTCGCCACAAGAAAGAACATTGTATTTTAGTCCAACACTCCAACAACCGACCCTTTTGTTCACATCTTCTTTCCCGTCCGCTCTCCTCTGTAATGGGATCCCTATCGCCCCTCGACGACCCTCTGCCCTACCCAATTGCTCGCCGTGATGAATCTGTTACAGATAACTATCATGGAGTCAACATTCCTGATCCTTATCGATGGTACAATTTTACAAGATTTAACTCAATTAGCATGCTCTAAATACTTTATATGCTCTTCTCTCCTTCATATCACAATATTCTTTTGCTAATTTCTTGACTTGGGTACGAATATAGCACAGCATTCATATCTCCAACTAGTTTAGATTAACGCATAGTTGTTCTTGTCATGACTTTCTTTGGTTAATTTTGATTTCGTTGGTTTTGAACATCTTCATTAGCCAGTTTTCTTTCCTGAACTTTTCACATGGATCTTGATATAGTGGAATGGAGGATTTAAATAGCCTACCCAACTAACTTGGGACTGTGGCAGAGGCTGTTGTTACTGTTATTGTTTTGCTTTGGTAAATTTTGATTTGTTTTGTCCATTGAACCTTTTGATTAGGCTTGAGGATCCCGACTCAGAGGAGACCAAGGAGTTTGTGGAAAAACAGCTGAATCTAACGGACTCAGTTCTCAAGACTTGTGAGACAAGAGAAAAGCTAAAGGAAAATATCACGGAGTTGTATGATTTTCCTAAATATGAAACTCCTTTTAGGGCAGGAGATAAGTACTTTTACTTCCACAATACAGGACTACAACCCCAAAAAGTCCTTTATGTGCAGGTCTGCAGACATTCAATTTTGGTCGTTTCTATTCTATTGAAAATAGAGGAAATGACATAGATGATTGGTTTAGCCAACTCTAACTGATCTGGAATTGTGGCATAAGTTGATTTACTATGTCTTATTGTTTGGTGTTTTAGGATAGCTTGGATGGAGAACCAGAGGTCTTGCTTGATCCAAACACACTTAGTGAGGACGGGACAGTTGCACTGAGTATTTGTTCCATTAGCGAGGATGCTATGTTTTTGGCATATGGCATTAGTTCGAGCGGTAGTGATTGGGTGACTATTAAAATTATGCAGTTTGTTGATAAGAGTGTCGAGCCTGATGTATTGTCGTGGGTATGTTTTTGGAAAGATGATAAATTTTGATTATGGTGGACATAGTTCAGTGTATGCAGTTCTTTACTTCAAATGTAACTGTTTCCTCACAGGTTAAGTTTTCTGATGCTAGCTGGACCCATGATAGCAAAGGTTTTTTCTACAGCCGTTATCCCGCACCCAAGTGAGTATTGAAAGCTATATTTTCATTAGAAATCTGTTTCATATTCAAGTATGATTTGACAATCGTGATTTTCTGTATGTGTCTGGTGGATGATCTATACCAATTGAGTGCAATTTTAGGTCATGTGATATAATCTATACAATCCTATCCGATGTAATATTATCTGCTGGCTAATTCTCCACTAAGCTCAGTAGGTTTGTTGTAATACATATTGTGCTACTATCTGCTGGTATGCTATAATTGTAAAGGTATAAATAGACAAACAGAACCTTAAATTTGTTTCATACTAAACGTATAATTATGTCATAGTAAAGGTATGACATATATTTCTGAAAAATATGTCTGTTTTTTCTAGTTAAAGAGACTTTCGTAATTTTTCTATGGTTCTAAATTTTGGAGCGTGTCTTGCTTCATAGAGATGGAGAAAGTTTGGTTGCTGGGACAGAGACACATTCCAATTTATACCATGAAGTCTATTATCACCACTTGGGTACTGATCAGTCCGATGATATCTTGTGCTGGAAAGATCCTGAAAATCCGAAGTGTACGCGTTCAGCTTCAGTTACAGAAGATGGAAAGGTGTAATGCAGACTCTCCTAATCTGTTGCATAATTATTGTGGTCTGAGAATTATGGTACCTCCAAATTCCAAAGTAATATCAATATTTTGTTTATTCCAAAACCCTGGTAAAATAGATGTGGGTCTTGGAAAGATAAATATACATTAAAAACCGTCAATAGTCATCCATTCATAGTTTAGTCTAAAATGCCCTTAAACTATGTGAAATTGAACAAAAGTGTCATCCGTTAATAGTTTGGTCTTAAAATGCCCTTACCATTAATAGTTTGGTCCAAAAATGCCCCTACCACTAAAAGTTTGGTCCAAAAGGGCTCCTGTTGTTACTAAATGGGTCAACAATGCCATTTTTATTAAAAAAACACATCTTTTAACTAATAAAAATATTACTTTTGAAGAACCCTATTCTTGTTTTCTTTCTTTTAAAATCACTTTAACTGTTAAAACTGTAGAAAATAATTGTTTTTCTTCCTAATCTCATTTTATCAATTAAAATAGAATAATATCATGTAGCTTTTTAACGAATAATATAGGTCGTATTTAGAAGATCATAGGTGACTCAATCATTAATTTCATTTAGATAATGATAAAACAAAATTCATAATAAAATAGGATTTTTCTTTTAAAGAATTTTTTGGATTGAAGTAGGATAAAAATTTGCTAATAAAAAAATCATTAATAGGAAAAGAATGTGTTTAAAAAGGAAAAAGAGTTATTTGAAAAATAACATGTTTGACCAATTAAGTAACAATAAGGGCATTTTTGGACTGAGCTATTGACGGCATAGACACTTTTAGACAAACTATTAATTGAGGGTATTTTTGTTCAATTTCACATAGTTTAAGGGCATTTTAACCCTTTTCTGCATTAAAAAATAAAAACTACCTGGAGCAAGTATACATTGATAAGTATCACTCGCATGGATGTAATGTGCTTCTTGAAAGCGTCTGGGATGATTAGTCATCTTGTTTCTTTGCCTAGAGTATACGGTGTCCTACTTGCCATTTAATGAAATTTTACTCTATGCCGCTAAGGTGTGGACTCTGGTAAAGCAAGATGGTACTTATAAGAAGAAAGACAGAGAGAACTTCCTGAGAAGGTTCTAAGAGGGCAGCTATATGATAGACTATTAGTAGTCAAAGTACTACTTTCTTAAAGGCTTTTTGTCAGGATTATTGTGACACTAGGAGCACTTGGTTGAAAATGTTGATAATCTTCCTCCCATATTGATTGTAAATTGGAATTTAAGTGAGGCTTTGTAAATTGATAGAATTAGTTCGGGGATGCTTAGAAGCTCTTCATAGGCAACTCCCATTTTTAGGTTTTACTTTTTGTCTTCCTTTCATTTATGAAGTTCTTGTTGTTTGCAGGTTTTACTTAGGTTTTAGCTTACCCAATCCCCAAAAAAAAAAAAAAAGGTTCATCCTGTATAGAGTCTAACTTTCCAAAAAAATATTGCTTACTGACTATGTTTATATTTCCTATATCCCCTTGCAGTATGTTCTCCTGTATACTTATGAGAACTGTGATCCAGTTAACCAAGTTTATTACTGTGATTTATCTGCACTTCCTGATGGGATTGAAGGTTGTAAGGGGAGAAATGAATTGCTACCCTTTATCAGGCTTGTTGATAACTTTGTCGCCTCTTATGAGTATGTTGCAAATGATGCCACTGCTTTCACTTTTCGGACCAATAAGGATGCTCCCAAGTATAAGTTAGTCAGAGTAGATCTGAAAGAGCCTGATTCTTGGTCTGATATCATCCAAGAAAATGAAACGGATGTGCTTGAATCAGCCGTTGCTGTCAATAACAATCAACTTGTTGTGAGTTATCTGAGTGACGTGAAAAATGTTTTGCAATTGAGAGATCTGAAAGCAGGAGCACTGCTACATCATTTACCCATTGATATTGGCTCAGTGTCTGGAATTTCTGCTCGCCGCAAAGACGACACTATCTTTATTGGATTTACAAACTTCCTAATCCCTGGAATTATATATGAGTGTAATCTCAAAGAAGAGGTTCCGAATTTGAAAGTATTTCGAAAAACTGTTGTCCCCGGCTTTGATCATACTGATTTTCAAGTTAATCAGGTGAATGAAGATTTTTTGTCACAATTATGCTTGTGTTTTTTTTATAATGCTTGAACTTGTGTTTTTATGATCTTTTCTTCTATCAACATTTAGTCCTGGCCATAGAGGAGACCTCTGATCCATTTTATAAATGAAAATTTTGTTCATGATTTTTCCCATTGAATCAACCCATTTTTCGAAATTAGTTTAACCTGAAATGTCTAAACTAAAGTAGAAGATTTATACTTTCATGTACACTCATTTAGATCCTGCGTCTAAACTAAATTACAGGATTATTAGTTCTGAAATTTGATATTTTCATTTTGTTTAAAAGTTAATTGATTTTGAACCATACCTTCATGCGTCTCTTTTCCAAACTTCAATTCACTTGGCGTAATTAGCTACCTTTGATCTTCTTGGCAGAAAACATATACCTGAACTTTTTCCAAATCTGTGAAGAGTAAAATACTTATTATATAACTGGGTGAACATGTCATCCATTTGAGACAAGAAATTTTGCTGGGCATAGCAGTGGACTTATGGATTCCTCTACTTTTGGTTATAAGTACTTAGTCTGCAGTGCACAGAGGCAAATGCCATTTAGTGAAAACAAGTTCACAGATTGCTTCTATTATCTATCCAAAAAAGAAATTAAAAGAAAACAGGTTGCTTTTATTTTCATTTTGCTTCTCTCTCAATGAACATCACAGCAAAATCCATGTAAACGTTATAAAAGTAACAAGGACTTTTTTCTATTTTTTTCTTCTCCAGTGTCTTTCTAAAACTGCAATTGTCTGTTGTCTCCTTTTGTTTTGGGGTGGGGGTCTCCTTTTGCAGGTTTTTGTGCCCAGTAAGGACGGTGTCAAGATCCCTATGTTCATTGTGGCTGGAAAGGACATTTCCTTGGATGGATCACACCCATGTTTATTATATGGATATGGAGGATTTAATATTAGTATTACTCCGTACTTCTCTGTTGGTTGTGTAGTGATTGCGAAGCATTTAGGTGTTGTATTCTGCATTGCAAATATCCGTGGTGGTGGGGAATATGGAGAAGATTGGCACAAAGCTGGCTCCCTTTCCAAAAAGCAAAATTGCTTTGACGACTTCATTTCTGCTGCTGAGTATCTTGTGGAAGCTGGTTACACTCGGCCCAAAAAGTTGTGTATCGAAGGTGGAAGCAATGGTGGGCTTCTTGTTGGAGCCTGTATCAATCAGGTACTTAAACTGATTCTTCAATATAAGTATCTTACTTCAGCTGAATTCTGGTCTTGATAAATCAGTGATTGACCGTGGTAGCTTCATAAATTGCAGAGACCTGATCTCTTTGGCTGTGCTCTTGCACATGTTGGTGTTATGGATATGCTTAGGTTTCACAAGTTCACCATAGGTAGTGTATAGTAGACTGAGTTCTCACCTTTAGTGTTACATATTGCTTTTGCTCTTTACAAAATATATTCTCTTCCTCATTAGGTCACGCCTGGACCTCTGATTATGGCTGCTCTGAGAAGGAGGAAGAGTTTCAGTGGCTAAACAAGTAAGTTTTTCGAACTCTAATTCGAACATCCAGCATCATACTGTTAGTATGCTTTTCAATTCACGCATGAAAAGGAAAAGTGAAAAAAAGAATATGACAGCAGTTCCTACGGTGAAAAGAACTAACAGTATGGTGATAGATTGCTTTTGGACGAAGCCCCATTTGCAATATTTTGTGTACAAGAGAATGAGATGAAGAGAACTTGAGCAACTGTGCCAGTCTATCTTGTCAATCATACATTCGATGCTTCTCCTTCTTGCTTCCACCCCTTTTCTTTCTTCCCCTTTCTGTGTCTGTGTCTAATGCCACTCAATGTTCTGTTGACTGAGACATTTGACCTAACATTTTCTTATCTTTTTCCATCTGCGACATAAAATTTACTTGGCTTGTCATTCTCACTCAAATCTCCTTGTTCAAATGTGTTCAGGTATTCACCACTGCATAATGTCAGAAGGCCGTGGGAACAATCTCCCAATCAAGAATCTCAATATCCGCCTACTATGCTATTGACAGCAGATCATGACGATCGAGTGGTGCCACTGCACTCTTTGAAATTATTGGCGGTAGGTCTATCTAAATAACTTCTTCTGACTCTTCACAGACAACTATGAGCCTTTGTATTGCCATTGCATCTGCATCCAGTTTTTTCCTTGATTTTGATTGGCACGCATATTACGAGTTGATAAAATCTTTTTTACTTTCTTGTCAGTTGGAATAGTTTTTCAGAGTGTAGCATTTTAAATTGTAAATCTTGGGACTGAGTTGTGGTTGGTCTAAACAAATGAAAAATGAAAGAAATAAAGTAGTCTCTTTTGTTTCCTGCACCCGGGTATGAACATGATTTGGTTAATATATCGTGGCTCAAACTACAAATACACAACCATTTTCCTGTTGGGCTGTTCCACTTTGAAAACTTCAAAGCTATACAGTTCAAAGTTACGAGTACTACATCTATCACATGATCATAATAAAATATGTCCAGGCTGGTGCTACTGGTGATATTTATTTCAAACAGTGAGTAATTTTCTTTTGGAAAAGGGTTTTCACGTAGGTGAGTTCCCTTCATTGTATTTTTATGTAACACATACATTGATGGACCTGTGTGATCCTTTTTCCTTGAAAGTTGCATTATTGCTAATATGTGATTTACATTTTGTTTCTTGTTTTCTAGTGAACCATTTTGCTAATTGTGATGTCTTGTTTAGACCATGCAATATGTCCTATGCACAAGCTTGGAGAAGAGTCCCCAGACCAATCCCATCATTGGTAGGATCGAATGTAAGGCTGGTCATGGAGCTGGACGACCAACACAAAAAGTGGTGAGTTTCCTACTAGTGATCATTCTGGCCAGCTTCAATTGACAGTCACGCTATGTTGCATGCAATATCTCTGTTGCAGATTGATGAAGCTGCAGACAGATATGCGTTCATGGCAAAGGTTATGGGTGCATCTTGGGTTCAGTAAATGAAGTTGATGAAGGGTATTAGTAAAGCATATACAAAGAAGACTGAAGGGTGAGTTTACATATTGTCTGGTAGTCATAATTTGTGCTGCCAATTCCAAATCAAGTATCTATCACTAGGCTCTCTTAATTGATGATCTCTTGGGATTCCTATGGTGTGAAGTGAAGCTGCACGAAAAGCTTAACAACATGAACAATTTTTTTGGTTCCGACAATATTATTGGGCACTTTTTGAAGCTCGTATAAGATTGTGATGCATTGTATCTTAATCCCTTCAACCCCCAACTATTCTATTTTTGCTCCCCTCCTGCATTCCTTTCCAGTATGAAAATGGTATTCATTATGATGGGTTTCTCATGTATTTTCGCTGATTCTGAGAAAACTCATGTAAAGCTTATGATAATTTTTTTTTTAATTTTTAATTTCAACTGCAGAAAATATTCTTCTCAGCCTCAACTTGATTTCTTTTGACAGCCTCTGATACTTACTGGATTATGATTTCACTCATTTTGTGTTGATTTTTTTTTAAGATATTGAATGTTTACCAATATTAGTTGGAGGTCTATTTCATCTATCCTAGTGTTTCTCTTTAGCAAATAACACTAGAAATATCTATAATGACTCAATTGCAGATATATACTCATAGTCCCAAATCAAATACTTAATATCCCAATATAGAAAAAACCTTCGAAAAATATTAACATGGCTAGTAATCTCTTATTTCGGTGTTGTGGAATGCGGTAGATTGTTCCTTATTTGAAGAGCTACTCTTTTTCAGATTTAAACTCAAGATATTTGGTTAATAGGGAGAAGATCTCATTGATTCAACTGTATTTCTGATAAACTTACTTTCTTAGAAAATAGGGATAATTTGAGAGACTTCTTCTCGGATTTCGTTTCGTAACATCAATCTCTGTTATGCTTACCTCATACTTTTTTTTAGTAACAAACTTTTTAGGGAAAAGGGTCAAAAGTACCCCCTCCAATTGGGTTTATTAGTTGATTATGCCCTTACCGTTAAAACAAAGTTATTCTTACTCCTATCATTTCTAATTTCATCATTTGTGCCTCTATGTTGACGGAAATTCCCAAATCAACTCAAATTAATCCGAATCTTAAATAACCAGCCATTCCCCATTTTAAACCCATGCCCCGACCGCTCTAACATATAACCCATTCCCCTTTTACCCATTCTCTCAAATTTTCCATATAGCTCATTCCCTTTTACCCATTAACTTCTCCTCCGATTGTTCTTCATTTCCCCAACACAATTCCCTTCCCTCTGATTGTTCTTCCACCATCCTCTCTCTTTCTTTCGCCTCTAATAGTTCTTTTAATGTCACAAAATAGTTATTCATCTCAAAGAAAATGTGATTGTGGTTTGGTGGTCAAAACACTAATTTCGAGTACTACATCTAATCCCGGAAGAAGATTTTTTAGATGTCTTTGTTCGGATGTAAGTATATGAATTGATTTCGTCCTATTATTCATTTTTTTTGCTCTTAAGTTTTCTTCATGTGTATATTAGAAATGGGAAGACCAAGCTTTTTTCGAGATAACTTACCTACGTCATTTGAAATTATCATTGAAAGATGTCAAGATTGAAATGGAGAATTTGAAGATTGAAATAGAGAGCTTGAAGATTGTTATGGAAAATTTGAAGATTGAAGGAGGTCATTTGTTGGAAAAAATATCTAAATTGGAGGAAACTAATGATTTGGAAGTGGAAGAAGTTAGGACATTTGAAGACAAGTATTACAAGACAAAGTACAAATTTATGATTTCATGTTTTCTTTTTGTTGGATTTGTAGTTGCATTAATTACAAAGTGAATTCTGCTGTTAGTGTTTACTTTCCAAATCTTGTTTTTTAGTGAGATCAATTGTTAGTGTTTAGTGTCTTTTGTGATGTTAGATTTTTCTTCTTCTTTTTGGTGTTGTAATAAATGTCTTAAGCACTGATGTAATATGAAGTAATGTTTAGTCGTTGAAGTAATGTTGATATTTGTACTAATCACTCATGATCTTTCTGTTATACAATCATAAAACCTGAACAAAATTGCAAGATCAAACATTGAAAAGAAATTGATTCTGAACATTACATATATATTGATGAACACGTCATCTATATTGACAAAAAACTTATTCGAACATAGAAAAGTTAGTTAAGTAAATATCCCAAAAGAAGTTAGTGCAAATACAAAAAGCTTTTAAATACATAAACTTGTTTGTTTATGACATTAGTATCTCAAAAAGATGCAACAAAATACCAAATATTGTCTTCATTACTGAACTTGTCACTATGTGCCTTGACATTACCCATTTTCGTCTTTAGTTTTTCCAATCATAATTGCTCCAACATTGTTTCAATAATAGATGCATTGCCCTTCCATGTAAGCCATTTTGGTGCATACAAGTCACTTGATGCAGTCAGACCATCACCAAGGAAGTTGATTTGTCTTGATCCTATAGGTTGTGCTTGTTTCTGTCTTTGTTGGATTCTAGACTTCAACACCGAAATACCTCTTGGCTTCCACGTCATATCATTCTTAACTTCAAGATCAAAATCTTCATCTGATGCACAATCTTAAGTGGGCTGTTGAGCTGTCAAGGAAACGTCCTCAACATCTTCTTTATCAATTAGTGTTCTATGCCTTTCCTTTGTTTTCTTCTTTTTCTTGTTGGATCACATTTCCATCTGATAAAAGACCAAGATGATTATAGTATAATACTTAAGCATCGCACTCTAAAATAAGTTACTAAATTATCTAACTTTCATACCTTTCCCTTTCTTAATTGCTCTAACATTTTTTCAGTTTCAGATTCATTCCCTTTCCATGTTGGCCCTTTTGGTGCTTAGTCACCTAGTGCAGTCAGACCATCACCAACAAAGTTGATTTGCCTTGATTCAATAGGTTGTGCTTGTTTCTGTCTTTGTTGGATTCTAGACTTCAACTCTGAAACACTTTTTGGCTTCTAATGTTTGTCATCCTTATCTTCAAGACTAAAATCTTCAAAATGTTCATCATCACTAGGCGGTGGAGCTTTCAAGGGAAAATCCTCCACTATTGCAGCATTTGGAGATCTGGAAGGGCTAGACTCAACATCTTCTTCATCAATTAGTGTCCTATGCCTCTCCTTCATTTGTTTTTTACCCTCGTCACATTGCTTATCCATCTGACAAAAGGAAAAAAGTGATCATCTTGAGTATCACATTCTAAAATGATTACTAAACTATCTAGCCTTCTTACCTTTTGTTTTTTTCTCTCTAACTGTGCAACCTTCTAAGTGTTTTCACCCATCATTTAGTTCATGTGATAACATTATAATGTTTGTAATACTCAAGCAATACTAAATTATCACATTCTAAAATAAGTGACTACTAAAAAAAGATTTACCTTTTGCTTCTTACTCTCAATTTAAGCAGTCTTAGAAGTGCCTTCTTTACTATTTTGATTAAACTAATAAAACAACAGAAATATCACAATTACAAGATAAACAGATAATATTTTTGACCCTTACAATTACAAGACTCTAACAAATAACTGATTACATAGCAAATGAAGCGTTTTACCTTATGACAACTTCTTGCATTGTGTTTAGGAATCCCACAGCTTGAACATGTCATATTTTTCCTCTTCTTGGTGCAACCACTCAGTTTGTCTTTTAAGTGCTTCATCTTTATCTCTTTTCCTATCCATTCTAGGTCTACCAACTAAATTTACCAATTGTGGTGGTTTCATTGCTTGGTGCTTTTATTTTTCAAATTTTTTGACTAGGCACTGGTTGTAACTGACAATAGTAAATAAAAAAATATGCCTCCTAAGAGTACCACCAGCGGATCACTTTCAATGAATAAAGATTCTTGTAAAGAAGTGTCGTGATTGAATGGGGTGGAATGGGTGCATTTCTTAGTTGCCAAATTGGCAATAAGCCTGTCATTTCCTTTACTTACCTCAAATCCATCATTTCCATAAAAATTTAATTCACAAACATTAGCAATCTTCATGAATTCATTGTAAATTTCATAATCACAATTTTAGGTCATCGGTTCATTTTCATTTTTGACAAACCTGGTCATAACTTTAATTCTTATACCATCAAGCATCCTAATTATTGGTTTGTGTCTTGCTTCCAAAATCCAAGAGTTGAATGACGTAGTCAAATTATTTTCCACTTTATTATTCATGTAAATAGTGTAAAAAAAATACTCTTCACCAAGTTTGTATTGGAATATCCGATTAATAGTCTTTTGCTTCTTTAGAAAAGTTGACCTAATGTCTTCAATGATCATCCAACTCCTCTTTGTAGGTTATCCATGCACACCAGCACAATACCTTAAACATCAACTTAGATTTCCTATCTGTTTTCTCCAATGAGCCTCTATGTGTCTCACACAATATCTATGCATAGCATTGGGTAAAACATTTTTAACAACTTCAATTAATTCATGTTTATTAGTCAAAAATATATAAATGACATATGAAAATACATAAGATAATGATATATAGATAAATAGTGACAACAACAAATAAATATACATAAGATAAAGATATAGTAACATTGAATAAATCAGTGAGATTTTACGATTTGCATATCAGAGATAAATGTGGTTCCTTCTCCATTGTTGATGTTTAGAGACTTCTAAAGAAATTTCAAGAATCACACCCAATATACCTTGCACTCTTTGTCCACAATAGCCCATGTAATAAGATAGAAATGGTTCATTGAGTCCTGACCAATAACACATAACAATTGACATTTAGCTTAACCCTTAAAAAATGTACCATCCAGGCAAATGAAAGGTCTCAACCCACTCTTAAAACCATTTTTCATTGCTTCAAAAAAAATGTACATTCTTAAAAATTTCCTTTCCATCTGATAATGCATCTCTTGGAACCTTAAGGACAATATCACTTCCCACATTATCACTTTTAAAGCATTTGCATACCCAACAAGCTTTTTATAATCATCACAAAAACTACCTTCTATATTCTCCAAAATTATTCTTTTAGCTCTCTTACACTTTTCAAAATGAGCATTAATGATGAATGCAATTTTGAAATCAAATCTCATTTCCTTGATCTTATATTTGGGATTAGCCTGCAACTTCTCGTTAAAGTAGAAAGCAATTGTAGTTGTACTAACCTTGTAGTCACCACATGGATCATCACATTTATGCTCTCCTTTCAATGTTTTCACACTACCACTGGGAGAATGCTTTTCACCAAGCATACAAAGTTGCATTCTTCTTTGGAAAAATCCCTTAATCTTTTTTAGTCACTTTTTTAATGGTTAAATTATAGTCAGTTGCATATGTATGCAAACTAATGTACCTTTTAGATTATGCTATATCGTAAAATGTCATTGAATATGTAAATCCTTGTAATGACACAAGTTACAATCAATTACCCTCTTTCTTTCTTGTGTGCAAGAACCTCCGATTCTTCATAATTATAATTAGAACTACTAGTGGAAGTATCAGTGTCATTATCAATACCATCAGTAGAAGTACAATCAGTAGCTACTTCATCAATTGTTACCACCCTCTCTTTAATTTTGGTTATATTCCCAACATCAACATCTAACTCACTATCCTCAACAACAAATAAGTTAATAACATCAAAATTTTCATTAACAAAGGACAAGAATGTCCTACTCCCCTCATAACCTTCTATTTCATATTATTTTTCAGTAGAGACAGATACAATTAATTGTTGCACACCCACATATTCATTAGTAATATCTATAAAAGATTAGAGATCAGAATCATAATTCCTTCCTATTTGTGAACAAGCTTTCTATCATAAAGCAACTTAGGCTCTCTTATCCATTCTCCACCATAGTGAAGTACCAGATCAATCAGAACCATTTTAGGTAACCTGAGGCACACAAAAAACATTAACAACTTCCAAACCTAAACCACTTTTTAAAGCAATAATGAGACCGAAAGATTAACTAAACATTAACTAAAAAAGGTAGAAGAAGAGTAAAAGAAAATAAAAAGGCATACAAAGACAACAAACAAATTAAGAACTACAACATTTCAACAAACAAACTGGGGACCACATTCAATCAAGAATGAATAAAATATTGGGACCACAAATCAGCCTATACTCAATAACATCTCAAAAACCTAAACCACCTCCTCCAAAATCATACAATACCCTAAAACCTACCCATAAATGCTAACTCATAAAAAAACATACAAATAACTCAAAAATTTGTATAAAATCATAACACACAAATCCTAACTCGTCAATCAACAACTGGACTAACTAATTGTAAAATTTTATCGGTAGCAAATCAATGACTCAGAAATTCTAATAGAACCTTTACCCACAAATCCTAATTTGTAAATCAGTAAACTAACAAATCATAAAATTTATCGATAAAAAGATAAATCAATAACTCAGAAATTTGAATAAAACCTTAATCCACAAACCCTAACTCATAATCAACAACTAAACTAACAGATCATAATATTTTTCGGTAAAAAGGCAAATCAATAACTCAAAAATTTGTATAAAACCTTAACCCACAAACCCTAACTTGTAAATCAACAACTAAACTTCATAGGAAGACAATAATTAGAGAAGGTTGGTTAAATTTGATACCCTAACAACATCTAGTAGCTATATGGAGCACAATGTAACTACACCATTATTGAACAGGAACTACTTGATGTTGTATATAAATTTGAAAAGTTCAGGGCATATTTGCTAGGCACTGGAGTGATAGTTCACACTGATCATGCAGCACTGCGGTACTTAATGGCGAAGTAAGATGCAAAGCCGAGGTTGATTAGGCGGGTCTTGTTGTTGCAAGAGTTTGATTTTGAAGCAAGATATCGAGTGGCTGATGGCTTGTCGCGGTTAGAAACCAACATGATTGACCACAAAGAAAGAGACATTGTGGCCGAATTTCTAGATGAAACAGTGATGAGGGTAACCCGAAGAAACATCCCTTGGTATGATAATCTTGCACACTATGTAGTGTGTGAAATAATTCTCGAGGGTCTCAAATTTTTACCAACGAAAGAGGTTCTTGTTTGATGTAAAGAAATATTTTTGGGACGAATCATATCTACTCTGACAATGTGCAGACCATAAAATTCAACGATGTGTATCGAACGAGGAGGTCAATGAAGTTCTCAATACATGTCACACTCCACCTTTTGGTAGACATCATAATGGAGTGCGAACAACAACAAAAGTGCTTCAAAGTGGTTACTATTGGATATCACTAAACCGAGACACGCATGACTTTGTGAAACATTGCATACCATACCAAAAGCAAGGAGGGGTATGAAGAAAGCATGAATTACCTCTCAACCCCATCCTAGAAGTTGAGTTGTTTAATGTTTGGAGTATAGATTTCATGTGTCCATTTGTGAGCTCTTTTGGAAACAAATACATTTTTCTGGCAGTTGATTACGTTTTAAAATGGGTGGAAGCTGTAGCATTACCCGACAATGAGGGTAAGAGTGTGGTGCAATTCTTAAAGCGATATATTTTCGCATGATTTGGTATCCCACATGCTATCATTAGTGATGGAGGATCTCATTTTGGTTATCGGATGTTTGCTGTATTGTTGAGCAAATACAGGGTTAAGCATTGTCAAGACCTAGTGGTACCCCATAGATGTAACATGGCGTATAGATACCCGAAGGACTCCATACAAGACACTTAGCCATAACATAAAAATAGAATAATAAGAGTAAAAATAGTCCAAGTCCAAAACATTCTATAAAACAAAAAATAGAAGTCTAAACTCTTGTCTCATCATAGCCATAAAATACAATAGAATGAAATTGGTCCTAGCCCATACATCATGTCCAAATGAGAAATAAATGAAAGAAACTAAACAATAAAACTCCGTCCTCAAAGCATGAGGACTCACCAAAGCTCAGGAATCAATGAAATCACCAACTAGCCACAAAACTGAGCACCCTAAATATCGGACCCTACATTTGGGAAAAATATAGGCAAGAGTATGCATTAGTACCAAACAATGTACCACAAGTATGATAGTCATGCATAAAATATTTAAAACATGCTGAAAGAAACATTTCATGTCATGACATGCAATTGACCAAGATAAAACATAATATGAAAAAGTTATAAAACATAAGTCATAAATCATGGACAATGCAAGTTAACTTCTTCTTTAAAAGCTTTGAACTCATATGCGATACTTCTTTAAGTAACCTTATTTCATTCTTACTTGTGGGGAATTAGTCTTAACCGACATTGAGACAAGGTGAGATTTAACATGGAATCTAGTGTCTATCCCACACCGAAAAGCGGTGTTCTACTTGCCTAAGGTAGAACCTTGAACTTCTACCTTAAGTGGATCTACTAGCTAATCAACCTATGTAGGCACATAGTTATGGGATAAGGAGATTGCTACTAGAAACCTGACCTCTACTAATAGGGAAGCTTCCATCTCATGAGATTGTTTCTAGAAACCTGGCCTTTACTACGGGAGAGCTTCCATCTCATTATCAATATCCACTCAGTGCTAAGCATAAATCCCATGAAAAAGTCATTTCTTACTTGACTTCATTACTCATGAAGAGATTCTCTTGGACTACCAATTCAAGCTAGTTTCATTAAGATAGCTCCTAGTCTTTGATTCAATTAGGTGAGAAACCCTTTCAACCTAAGAATCCTTTGTTTGTGAGAAAACCTTTCACATCATGCTAGTATGTGTTTTAGTGAGAATATCCTTTCACAACACAACATCATCATTGGTATTTTACTCTCAAAGATCCTTAAATCATTTGTATAGATTTCATAAACAATGCATAAGTCCATAATTTACCTCCTTGAAGTCAAAACCCAATCTCAATCATCACTCTTAGAAAAAATGGGTTAGATATGGATTTCATCATAAATTCATGTAAAGCTTGCAAAACATGTGTAATTTCATAAAACTCTTACTTGAAGATCAAAATCTCACATCGTATGATTCATAATATGAAAACATAGGGTTCCCATGGGTTCATGGGGGAATTCATCATAAAAGTATTGCAATTCATCAATTCATGCATAGAAGATAATATGTAAATCATTAAAATCAATAATTATAAGAACCCAAGCTAAATGAATAAAACCTTAACTCAATTGGAGAATTCTACCATTTGAAACAGAGGAATTTGGGAACTCCATGGAAGGAAGAAATCCATGGATGAAAACTATCCTACCTTGAGTCCAAATGCTAACCTTCGATGGAGGAATTGTAACCTTAACTTGAAACCCTAGGTGAATCCTTCTTCTTCTTCTTCAGTTTCTAATGAAAGAATATTTGGAGAGGAATTTGGTTTCTTTTTGTGAAATTGGAAGAATTAAATAAATGGGGTGAATTTGGGGGGTTAAAAGGCTTATATAGACATAGGCAAAATGACATAGTATAGAAATTAATTAATTAGGATTGACCTAATTGCCCCTAAAAAATAACTGCTAATCAGTGACCCACGACACCACCACCGACGGACCGTGGACTGACCTAAGGTCCATCCTTCACACTCATGGTTTGGTGGTCAATGACTATGATCTTGGGGCTTCGAACCACGAACCTAGGCCACGGACCGTGGTTTGGCCTACGGTCCGTAGGTCTGGCCGTGGTTCTTGTCCTTCAGACCACTTGCTAGGAAGCCCACCAACGGATCACACCTATGGTGTGTGGTCTCTTCCATGGGCCGTGGGTGGTCGGTGTGGGTTTCACCTACAACTTCTGGAAATCTGCTTCTTTTCCCTTTTTTGGATACGGGGTGTTACAATATCTCCCTCTTGGGACCTTTCGTCCCCCAAATGAGTTTCAAAGTGGTTCTTAAAAGAGTAGGAGAGGAACTAATAGCCCAACCTGCGAATGCAATGCATACAACAATGGAGAAACTATCGATTCCAAGTTAGGATGTTCTCAAAACATCATAAGTAGGGTGAAACTAACTCTATCAGCCCATTTTGCATGCAATGCATATAAATAGGGAGGAAACATGAACTCCAAGCTCAACATACCCAAATACATCATAAGGAAGTAAGAACTACATGTAGCAACTCCATATGCATGAATTTTCAAAATTTCTCATTTTCAAGAAGGAACTACCTTCTCCAAGCTAAAAGCATGCTCAACACTATCTCATGGAGCTTATATGCAATTCACTTTCAAAAAGCATATTGAAAGAATGTTCATCAATTCATCTCATGAAGTCTTGCTTGCCCTCTCGCCCCTTAGCCATAAGCATTGGACAATCCCTCATTTTGTGACTACTCTTGCCATAACCGAAGCCACTATCTGTACCGGCTAGGAACTTACCATCATGCTTCGTTCCTTAGTGCAATTAGACCTAGGCAATGAAGATCCATTGCCATTATCTCCATAGACTTAGGGTTAGACACCTTATCTTGGTTGAACTTAGGAGGAGCATTGGAAGAACCTTGACCGGAAAACCTTTGTCAAAATCTTTGATGACCTTGTCCATCGGACCTTTTGTTAGAGGAATTACCATCACCGGTCTTAGCCCTTTTTGCCTCCCTAGACCTTTCCTTGAGTTTATCCTCCTAAATTTTTTGTACATGCACCATGAGACGAGAGATTTCCATATCATGAATGAGCATTACGGTTCGGCATTCTTTAACCACCATTTCGGACACACCCAATACAAACTTACTCATCTTAGCCCTTGAGTCCGCAACCATTGTTGGAGCATATTTAGACAATTGAGTGAACTTTAGAGCATATTCCCTCACACTCATACTCCCTTGTCGAAGGTTAATGAACTCTAGCACCTTGGCTTCCCTCATCTCACCAAGAAAGAACCTATCAAGAAACATGGCCTTAAACTTTTCCCAATCAAGAGGACCCACATCTTCCGGTCTCCCTTCCTTTCATTGGTTATACCATATTTGAGCCACACCTTTCAATTGAAAAACGGCCAACTCCGCCTTTTCCACCGGCGTAACTCCCATGAGCATCAACACCTTATAGACCTCATCGATAACCTCTTGAGGATCTTCCTCAACTTTGGAACCATGAAACTCTGGATGATTCATCCTCATGAAGTCCCTCACTCTTGAAGCAGCCGAATTCACATTTAATTTTGCGGGAACCACAACCTCCTTTTTGGCTTGGGCCGTAACGCTTGAGCCAATACTTGAAAAGTAGCCGTAAACTCTGCAATAGATACATGCTCGACCAAAGGATCGATCGGAACTTGAGGAGCTTGAGGAGGAGCTTCTTGTTCTACATTCTCCCACACATTCCTTCTATCATAAGCTCTTCGGGTAGCCATATCCTGACGAACATAAGATAAGTATTCGGAGAGATTCCTTATAGAGTTAAACTCTATCGCCCGACTTAAGAGTAATGAAATAAGTGGAGTTTCTTAATCATCTTGTAGCTTCTCATTCATAAATGTGGCGCGCTTCACACTCATGAACAAGACTCTACTAGACGTGGCTTATGAGACATCCTAGGATCATTTTAAACCTTGTTCTCTGATTACCAAGTTTGCCAGAACCCAGGGGTACCCCCTAGATATAACATGGCGTATAGGACCCCCAAGGACTCCATACAAGCTACTTAGCTCTCATAACATAAGAAATAGAATAATAAGAGTAACACTAATCCAAGTCCAAAACATTTTATAAAACGAATAGCGGAAGTCTAAACTCGTGTCTCATCATAGCCATATAATACAAAAGAATGAATTGGGCCTAGCCCATACATCATGTCCAAAAGAGAAATACATGAAAGAAACTAAACAATAAAACTCAGTCCTCGAAGCATGACGACTCATCAACCTTTCTCTAATAAGCTAAACTTTCTCAATATCTTCATAAACTAGCTTGAGACCTATCAAAGCAACTTCACCCACTGCATACCAACCAACCGAAGACCTACATCTCCTACCATACAAGGCTTCAAAGGAACCCATATCGATACTTGAGTGATAGCTATTATTGTAGGCAAACTCTATTAATGGAAATTGGACATCCCAATTATCCTTGATGTCTATAACACATATCCTTAACATATCTTCCAACATTTGGATGGTACGCTCTGCTTGACCATCAGTTTGGGGATTAAAAGTCGTGCCAAGCTTAACCTTAGTACCAAGCCCTTTCTTGAATGACTTCCAAAAGTGAGAAGTATATTGAGTACCCAGATCGGAAATAATAGATAGAGGAACTCCATGCAATTTCACCATTTCCCTTATATACAACTTAGCATAGTCTTCCGCCGAAAAAGAAACCTTGATGGGAATAAAGTAGGCTAATTTTGTCATCCGATCTATATTGACCCAAATAGAATCATGTTGTCTCCAGGTGCGAGGCAAACCCACAATAAAGTCCATATTTACATCTTCCCACTTCCAAGTGGGATTACTTATATCTTGGGACAAGCCTCCCCGGCCTTTGATGCTAAACCTTACCTTGTTGACAATTAAGACATTTGGCTACAAATCCCGCAATATCTTTCTTCATCCCATTCAACTAATAGACTTCCCCCGTAAATCACGATACATCTTGGTGGCTCTTGAGTGAATAGAATAATGAGAACTATGAGCTTCCTCTAAAATTTGTTCCCTCAAACCATCCACATTCGGAACACATAACCGACCTTGGTACCTAAGCACCCTATCTCCCCTTTGATAGAAAGCCTCAACGGACTACTTAAGTACCAACTCTTTTAACTCAACTAATATAGGATCAAGATCTTGTTTAGACTTTACATCCATCACAAGGGACGATTCAGAACCATTATGGACCATGACACTACTCTTGGCGGAATCCACTAGTTGAACACCTAGTCGGGCCAACCTATGCACATTACGAACCAATTCTTTCTTTTCATCCACTACATGAGCCACACTACCTATAGACATCTACTAAGTGCATCCGTTACCACATTAGCTTCATCGGGGTGATAAAGGACACTCATGTCATAATGCTTCAATAATTCTAACCACCTTCGTTGAAGAAGATTCAAGTCCTTTTGACTAAACACATATTGTAGGCTAATGTGATCGGTGAAAGCATCAACATGGACCCCATACAAATAATTCTTCCATATTTTTAAGGCAAACACAACCGCCGCTAACTCAAGGTGATGGGTAGGATAATTCTTCTCATGGACTTTAAGTTGCCTTGAAGCATAGGAAAACACTTTACTGTTTTACATGAGCACACATCCCAACCCCACTTTAGAGGCTGATATACACCATAAAACCATCTGTACCCTCTGGTAAGGTTAATACCGGAGTGGAAGTAAGTCTGTCTTCAACTATTGGAAACTTTTCTCACAAGCTTCTGACCACACAAACTTAGCTTTCTTTTGAGTCAAAGCTGTCAAAGGAGAAAAAATGGAAAAAAATCCCTTAACAAACCTTCTATAGTAATTGGCCAAACCAAAAAAGATTCTAATGTCGAAAGGAGATAGAGGACTAAGACAGCTTTGGACCGCATCCGTCTTCTTAGGATCTACCTTAATACCCTTGCTTGACACAATATGTCCAAGGAAAACTACGGACCTTAACAAAAATACACACTTGCTAAACTTTGCAAAAAATTATTGGTCCTTAAGAACTTGCAAACACAATTTTCAAATGGTCCACAGTTCATTCTCACCCCTTGAATAGATCAAAATATCATCGATAAAAACAATCACAAACATGTCTAGATATTGCCTAAACACTCTATTCATCAAGTCCATAAATGCCGCCGGAGCATTAGTAAACCCAAACAACATTACTATGAATTCATAATGACTATATTGAGTTTGGAAAGCCATTTTGGGAATATCAACCCCTCTCACCCTCAATTGGTGATAACCCAAACGAAGATCAATCTTAGAGAAATAACTAGCCCCTTGAAGTTGGTTAAACAAGTCATCAATTCTTGGGAGAGGATACTTTTCTTGATGGTCACTTTATTCAACTGACGATAATAATTGCACATTCTAAGAGACCCATCTTTCTTTATAACAAACAATGCGGGAGCACCTCATGGAGAGATACTCAGTCAGATAAAACCCTTGTCTAACAAATCCTTTAGTTTCTCTTTCAACTCTTTTAACTCTGTCAGAGCCATTCTATATGGTGGAATAGAGATAGGTTGCATATCCGGGAGAAGGTCAATACTAAAATCTATTTCTCGCTCGAGAGGAATACCGGGCAAATCATTGGGCAAAACTAATGGGAACTCACTAACCACGGGAACCAACTAAAGAGAAGGGGTTTCAAAATCTACATTTCTCACCCTAACAACATGGTAAATACACCCCTTGGAGATCATCTTTCTAGCTTCAAGGTAGGACACAAATTGACCTGTAGGCATAGAATTTCCCCCTTTCCACTCTAAGATAGGCTCATTTGGAAATTTGAATCTAGCCACCCGAGTTCTACAATCAATGGAGGCATAACATGCATGCAACCAATCCATACCATGAATCACATCAAAGTTTAACATGTCTAACTTTACCAAGTCAACAAGAGTAACTCTATAGGATAGATAAATGGGACATATTCTATACACTCTCTTAGCCACTACATGTCATGACCCGAGCCTACACCCCGAAAGTGACACGGCATACAAGACTTCGAAAAGTCTCATACAAGCCTCATAACATTCATGAACATAAGAGAATATGAAAATAGTGCGGAATTTAAAACTTTCTTTACAATCAAAGTCAATTTTCATAAAAACAAACGGAAGTCTTTCTATACTTTGTCTCAAACCATCTACAACACTTTGAATAAAATGTTGGGACATAGCCCATACAAAAGCTCTAAACATAAAGTAAAAGACATAAAAAAAAGTAGGTGGGTTTTCCCTCAAAACTATGAGGACTCACCAACTCCTCTACTCCATGCTCCTTAGAAACCTATCTTCCAAGTATAGGACATCAAATATCCAAACCCTAAACTTTGGTAGAAAATGAAGAAATATGGTTAGCACAAATAATGTACTAAGTATGATAGCCATGCAAAAACCATGCTTAAAACAGAAATTTGGTTGAAAACCATGCATATGCCAATTTTTTAGAAAACTTCATGAACATATGTATAAGAGGCATAAGATACAAGTATAATCAACATATAAGCCATTTCCTCACTTTAGAACATAATCAACATATAAGCCATTCATCACTTTAGAACATAATCAACATATAAGCCATTTCATTACAACAAAGCCTTCACCTTAAGTAACCCCAAGCTATACTTTGTGCAATGTATGTATAATGTCCCATACCACCATCCACACTAAGTACCACATTAAGGCCACCAAAAGTGAACTTACCATTCTTCCTGTTTATCTTTAGACAATACTCATACATAAGGAGCATAAACACTTCATAAGTCATGACAAGGAAAGTAACTCTTAATACAATCCAAGCATAGCATGCATCATTACAATAATCATATAAGTCAACATTCTTTATTAGCTTCATTAAGAGCACTTTCATTCATTAGTCATTAAGGGTTGATCTACTTGCCTAATGTAGAACCGGTAACATTTTAGCTTAAGTGGATCCACTAGCTAATATCCTATGTGGACACATAGTTATAGGATAGGAAGATGTTCATTGGAACCCGGCCTAACATGGGGAGAGTTTCCATCTTACCATATCCACTCGGTGCTTAGCCTCCCTTCCCATAGTGTAGTTCATTCATATTAACATTATTGTACTTAAGAGGGCCACCAATATTAGGTCTACCAACCCAAAGTACATTACAAAAGAAAGGGCCACCACCATTAGTTCTACCGAATCAAGGTACATTACATGGATAACTCATTGAATTCTCAAGAAGGGCCACCGCCATTAGGTCTACCGATACAAGGTTTATCATTTCACACATGAAAGGGCCACCAACATTAGGTCTACCAATTCAAGGTTTATTATCACATTAGTTTCTAGACTCATCATGAAGGGCTACCAACATTAGGTCTACCGGGTCAAGACATAGCCTAGATTACTTCATCATTCATTTATGAAAGGGCTACCAACATTAGGTCTACCGATTTAAGGTACATTTCATTCATTTATAGGCTCCTCATAAAAGGGCTACCAACATTAGGTCTACCGATTCAAGATGAAGCCTTACAATACTTCATTAGTCATTTGTGAAAGGAATGCCATAGGCCTATCGATTCATATTCATCAATTCTAGACACATTCATTAGCCATTTATGAAAGGAATGCCATAGGCCTATCGATTCATATTCATTAAGTCAAGACACATTCATTACATAAGAAGAGGATTCCTAAGCCCCGTACAGCTGGAATAAAACTATCACAAAGAAAATACAAAAAAGCCGGCAGACTGATGAAGATAGCCGACAAAACAAAAAGATATGATGGAAATAGCTATGTAATTAGTCAAAAGTAGGATAGGAATCTTATCTTCCTTTTTGTAAAGTTTTTTGTTTTCTTTTGTAAAGAAAAAGAAAAGTTGTTTGTTTTATTAGGAGTCACCGACAGGATACTATTAATGAATAGTAAAAGACAAAAAATACTATTCATAAATAGTAAAATGTCAATTATGTGAATAGTAAGAGTGATTCTTTGTGTAAATAGTAAAGGTCAAGTCACTGTGTAAATAGTAAGAGTCAAGTCACTATTCATGATACTGTTCATGAATAGTAGCCATGTAAATGTTTTGTATATATATATACGTTAGGAGAAGGGGATCATCATCCTTCATCTCCCACTTCTCATATTTTCCTCTGAATTCCGCAGATCCTTAAATTGGAATAAGTTTTTTAATCTAGGTACTTCTAATATACTTTTTCCTCTTTTTTGCTCACTATGTTTATTTACTATGAATGCTGGACTATTATGTTTACTATTGCTTTCTTGTTTTCATAAGTTATTGTTAGTTGTTTATCATCTATATTATATGGTTTAACTGTTTCTAGCCATTTTATTCCTAAAGTAATATTATTATTTCCTTGATGTATTTTAAATTTAATTTTTATTGGTATTCCTCCAATAATTAGTTCTTGTTCTGTAGTTTCTTCTATGTTTACCAAAGCTCTAGGTAATTCTGTGTTTATATTTTCTGCTGTAATTATTTCATGTTCTTTGACTAGTTCTCTTATAATTTGGTTTTCTACTTGTCCTGTATTTATAGTTATTAAATATTTTCTTTGGTCTAATATTCCTGTAATATAATATTGATATGGTTGTATTTCATCTTTCTTTTGCTCTAATGATTTAGTTATTAAGTCACAATCTAATCTTCTAGATGTGGTATGTATTAAGTCGCAATCTAATCTTCTAGATGTACTAGTTCTTGATGATGAAGGTGTATCGTAACTTAATCTTTTAGATGTACTTAATCTTTCTTTTACTATCTCTAAATCTTCTTCAATATCTATTTCTTTATAACTGTAATCATTATTATCTATTACTGTAATTATTTTATCAAATGAATTTTCTATTTTGATTTTTTGAATCTTATTTTTTGCTGTTATTTTATGCTTTGTATTTAATACATATAAATTTTTACATCTTGCTGTAAATATCTTACTTCCTGGTGCTAATTCTATGCCTGTCATTTTCCAATATAGTACTAGTGATTTATCTATGTTCTTGTCTTCTATTGCTACTGAATAGTTTGCACTTATAATAAATTTAAATTTTTGATATATTAAGTTTCCTCTAACTGCACTTATAATACTTTTTTCTATAGGTTGAATTATTCTATCATCTGCTAAATATAATTCTATAGGTGTATCTATTCCTTCTCTAAAACATGCCTTTATCAATATTTCTGTTGCTCCTAAATGTACATATTTTATTGGATTTTTTGATTTCAAATCGTGGATTTCTTTATTAATTATTTTTTTATTTATGATTGGTATTTTAGCTTTACCTTTAATATATTTACAATCTATTACATGTTCTTTTTGGCTTACTACATAATATTCATCGTGTTGTAATTTGAATAAGTTTTTTTTTTTTTAATCTAGGTACTTCTAATATCTTATCTATGCTTAAGTCTAATTCTTTTCCTTTTATTTGTTCAAACATATTATTGTCAAATATTATTTTTTGTTCTGTATATTCATTATCTTGATATTCTTCTTTACTTATTATTTTTATATCGCTTTCAGTCATAATCAGAAGCTGTCTCTATTTCATCTTCTAATTCAATATCTGTGAATTCGTATATGCTATCTTCATTTTCTAATTCATAATCTAAATAATCTATCTGTTTATATTTATCTTTTTCTATTATTACCTCTGTTATTTGTTTTTTCTTTAAATCTTTTGGTAATTTACAGTCTCTAGCTAAATGTCCTAGTTTTCCACAATTATAACATTTACATTCTGTTATATTTTTCTTAACTCTATGTGGTCTTTTTTGTTTATAATTTTTTATATAATATCTTTTTCTTGGAATTTTGTTCTTATATTTTGTTTTGAATCTTTTATACTTCTTTATCCTTTTCTTTTTATATGGATTTTTACATCCGAATTGGGGTGCTAACTTGCTTGTACAATATGCTAAGTTTTTTACTAATATTTTTTCTAGTTTTAATTCTTCTTTATGTTTTTCACATAGTTTCATAAACCATTGTTATAAGAATTTTATTCTAGCTCCTAGTGTATCTACTGTATTTGATTCTTCCCAATCTTTTATTATTTTTGAACTAAATGGTTCTGGTAATTTTGTGTAATATAATTTTCTTATTTCTCTACTTTCATCATTTGAATATATTCCTTTATAGTAATATTCTCTAAATGCACATGTATATTCATCTATGTAACTCATTTTACATATTGCTAATTTATTCATTAAATTTCTGTTTATTATTTTATCTTTCTGTTGTTCTTCTATTTCTGTTGTCATACTTCCAAATTCATTTCTAATTGATATTTCATATTTGTTTAATATATCTATTGCTGATGTTGCTATTTCATTATTATGTTTTGTATTATTTCTTAGTGTTTCTAAACTTGTTAATGTTAAATTTTGTAACTATATTTTTACTGTTCCTATATGTGTTCTTTCTATATATCCTGGGGCATCCATTATTGATATCTTGTTATCTATTAATTGTTTTGATATATAACCTATCCATAATTGAATTGTTTTATTTGTATCTGCTATACAGTCTATATCTAAGAAATTATTTTGGTTCGTAATTTGTCTGGGTGTCCAAGTCTTATTCAATATTTTATCCCATAAAACTTTATCTCTATTTTCTTTTTCATAAGTATAATATGTAGGTGTTGTATCCATTCGTGTTCTAGGATTCGAAGTACTAGGTTTTTCATCTAAATTTCCTACATTTATTTCTATATTTTTATCTTTTTCTATAAGGTCAGTATATGTTTCTGAATATGATTCATAATTATTTTCTGAAACATTATCATTCTCTTCTTCATTTATTTCATTTATTCTTAACTCTTCTATTTTTAATTCAGGTAATTCTTCTGTTTCTTCTAACATTGTTTTCATTCTTTCTATTTCTTGGTTTAACTTTAATTCCTCAGTTCTTTTCTTATGCTCCTCTTTTGCTTTTAATTTTTCTTCATATAATTGTTTAAGTCTTTCTAATTCTTTTTGTAATTCTTGTATTCTAGTATCTTTTACTTCTTCTATTTGTTTAATTTCTTTTTTAGCTTGTTCTCTAATTTTTTCAATTTCTTTTTTCCTATCGATTTCGTCATTTTCTTTATTTAATCGTACCATTGTTGTTAAACTATCTTCTAATTTTGCTGATTCTTTATCTGACATTAGGTATAATTGGGTTCCTATTTTTTTATATCTTCTTTCTAAGTTTGAATGTATTATTTTTATTTCTAGTCCATCTTGACTTTTATATATTTTTTCTTCTACAACATATTCTTCTTTATTCATTATAAGTTATGTTGATATTTATATTCTAAGTGGTGTAATTGTAGATCTAATAAGAATATCGTTTTTCTTTGTGCTTTTATAGATTTTTGGCATACTCCTGCCCATATATTTTCTTCTAATCTATTTTGTCTAAATCGTAATTCTTGTTTTATTTTATTAATTTTTTCTAATAATTGTTCTCTATACCAACGACAAGAGCTATCAGGAAAAATTTCATTTCATCAGCATTATTAACCAGATATTGTACAACAATCAGCAGCAAATATTCAGAACATATATGTTCCAAATGTCACGGAGAAGATAACAATGTCCCAACCGTACAGCTGGAATAAAACTATCACAAAGAAGATACAAAATAGCCGGCAGACTGATGAAGACAGCCGACAAAACAAAAGATAGGACGGAGATATTTATGTAAAAAGTCAAAAGTAGGATAGGAATCTTATCTTAACTTTACTATCCTGTCGGTGACTCTTAATAAAAACAAACTACTTTACTTTACTTTACAAAAGAAAACAAACAACTTTACAAAAAGGAAGATAAGATTCCTATCCTACTTTTGACTTTTTACATAAATGTCTCCGTCCTATCTTTTGTTTTGTCGGCTGTCTTCATCAGTCTGCCGGCTATTTTGTATCTTCTTTGTGATAGTTTTATTCCAGCTGTACGGTTGGGACATTGTTATTTTCTCCGTGATATTTGGAACATATATATTCTGAATATTTGCTGCTGATTGTTGTACAATATCTGGTTAATAATGCTGATGAAATGAAATTTTTCCTGATAGCTCTTGTCGTTGGTATATTTTCTGGTTTTAGGAGGCTTAGTATCCATTGTCGTATTTCCTCCATATCTCCTTCTCTAGTTTTTCGACAGTTAGAATATATCATCGTATTATCTCGGCTATAGTAACTCCATATTGTATTGTTGTTTAGGTAATTATTTGCTAACTCCGTTAATATTGTAGCTATTCCTATAACTCTTTTGTTGGCATAAAAGTCAGGAATATCTACAATAGGTATCTCATCTTGTTTCTCTATTTTTTCTGGATTTAACATATCTCTAGTCAAACCTATCTTTATGACCTGTATAACCGGTTTTATCTCATCGTATAGTATTTCTGCAGTGGCTGTATAGAATTTAATGAAAAATAGTGTTCCTTTAGTAATTCGTTTGTAAGTTAAGAATGCTTTGTATAATTCAGGTATCTTCGATATTTCATCTCCTGTAGCTGTGTATACGGTACTAAGTAGTCCGTAGTTATAACAAGTTGTAACCAAATTTATATTTGTACCTGGTAGGGCAATTAGTTTGTTGTATCCTTGTAGGTGTTGGGTAATGTAATCAGTATTTGGTTCTTTTATGTTTATAGCTCTGGGGTTTTTGTTTAAGTAAGTTTGGACTTTGTAAATATTTTCTGTATAGGTACGGGTGATGTGGTTATATGTACTTTTCATTGGGCATTGTTTTTATATGTAGTGGTTTGTAGAGTAGGTACAGATTTTTGTATCTTTGGTATTGTATATGGTTTATCAAAAAGTTTGTTCATATTTGTATTTGTATAACTTTTTTCTTCTGTAGCTTTTTCTTTCTTTGAAACTCTTGATGTACCTGCAGCTGTATTTAAACAAACATTATGGGTTTTATGGAGTTTCCCAATGTCTCCTTCTAGATCTGGAATTTTAACGTCTTCCGATCGACGTAGCTCCGCATTTTTAACGTCATCTTCGATCGCTAGCTTGCTCTTTTAGCTTCTGTATCTCACCATCCATACTATCCACTTTTTTACAAAGTGTAGTTAGGAGGTTGAGTATTTGATCCATTGTATTTGTTTTTTCAGTAACTTTGTCTTGAGAGGTGATCTGCAATCACATTCTTGTCAGTCTTTATAATTTCAATTGTAAATGAAAAGTTTAATATATTTACTACCAGTCTTCTTATTTCTTTTGTCGTAACTGAGTCTTGTACCTTTTTGGTTATCCACCATTTTACCTGTGTATTATCTGTTCTAACAATAAATTTGTTATATACAATATATGGTTCAAAAGCTAATAAATATTTATATAAGGCAAATAATTCTTTTCTATTTATTTCCCATTTTATTTGTATACAGACCCGGAATAATATCTACAGTGATGTTCTATTTTTTCCATTTATATATTTATATATTCTCTTACTTGGTTAACTAATCCTAAAAATGATTGTATTTTTTTTTTCTTAGTATCTAATAATTCTTCAGAATTAACTATTTTTTGTACAATATGTGTTTGCATTTTTATTCCATTTTTATCTATTTGTATTCCTAAGAATTCTATTTGATTTTTCATAATTTCAGCTTTCTTTTTTGATAAGCTAATTCCTGATATTTCTATAATATATATAAATTTTTCTAATAATTTTAGATGTTCTTCTTTTGTTCTTGAATATAATAATATGTCGTCTATATATACTACACAATTTTCTAGTTGGTTAAAATATATATCCATAAAATGTTGATATCTACCTGGTGCGTTTTTATATCCAAATGGTAAAACATTCCATTCATAAAATCCTTGTGGTACGGTAAATGTTGTTAAGTGTTTAGATTCTTCTTCTAGTTTTAGGTGGTAAAATCCTGATTTACAATCAAATTTACTAAAGTAATTATATCCTTGTATTTGTCTTTTAATATTTTATTAGGTATAGGGTAATTATATGTTTTGGTTTTTGCGTTTAGATTCCTATAATCAATAACCATTCTACTTTTTCCTCTTTTCTGTTCACTATGTTTATTTACTATGAATGCTGGACTATTATGTTTACTATTGCTTTCTTGTATATACTTATTTTCTAATAATTCATTTATATGCATTTTAAATTCTGATTGGTCTTCGAAATTATATCTTAATGGTTTTTGTGTTATTATACTATTTTCATCTATTAGTTTAATTTTTACTTTTGTTTTATGTTTATCCCATCCTTGTAATGGGTTTTCGTTATATAATGAGTTTAATTTATCATTTATTGCTTGTATTTTATCTATTGTGAATATTATAATTTCTATTTTATGATCATTAGTTGTTATATTTTCTAATTTTTGGGTAATTTTTTCACTTCCTTTTATCCATGGTGTATTTTTTCTGATTTTATTACTAACTCTTTTTGCTCCTATTTTGTGATTACATATGGTAGTGAACCACCAATGAGTTTTTGTTATAGTGTGTGGATATAGTTTTTCTAAAAGAGGCATTCCTAATAATATATCTTTATTTGTAAATTCATAACTATAGATTTCCTCTATTAATAATATTTTATCCCATATTTGTGTTTTTATATTTTTAGCTTTATGTGTTATTATGCTTCCTTCATTATTAAATCCTGTTACTATTAATGGTGTTTTTAATTTTTCCCATTTACCATCTAGTAGACAATTATGTTTACACATATTTGCTTCTGCTCCTGTGTCTATCATAGGTGTGTAATATCTATTATTCCTGATAATCTCTTGATTATTATTTGATTATTATCATGTTATAGTATTGTTATACTGAATAAATTCGAAGTAGTTTGCTATGAACGAAGGTTGGCTGAGAATAGGTAAGCCCAGACTATGCCATCTGAAACCGGAAACCTAGTTAGGCAAAAGAGAAGCCGTTTGAGGGGAAGTACGAACTTGTTGAAGGCGCTGTTAGGGTAACTGATTGAGGCTGAAAATCATAGTAGTGACCAAAAAAATTTATTTAGGATAACTTTAATATAATTTGATAATCGATAATAACAAACAAGAAGGTTAGAAGGAATAAACTTGTTTAGAAATCATGAAAATGATGAATACATACCTACTAGATGAAGATTATAATTATAAAATACTTATTTTATATGTTCTTAAAACACTTAATATTGACATAAAAAGAAAAATTTATGACCTTTTAATTATCGAAGAAATGACAGAACTAGAACAGATAATGGAATTAATAGAACAAAATTGGCAAGAACTAACTATCCAAAGTATAGATGAACTATATGATTTATATTCAGATTAATGATAAACTACGAATATTTAACATATTGGTTACAAACTATGGAAAATTTAGATCTACTAAATAAAATTTTAATAAATAATATTATAACATACCAAAGAACCAAGATATGGAATACTTAGAATATATTTCAGAAAATATAAAAGAAATACAAAATCTTATGATAAAGAAACAAAAATATTATGAAAAAATGTTTTTAAAATGAATGAAACTTATAGAGAACAATTATTAGAAAAAATTAATGAAATAAAACAAGAATTAAGATTTAGACAAAATAGACTAGAAGAAAATATATGGGCAGGAGTATGCCAAAAATCTATAAAGGCACAAAGAAAAACGATATTTCTATTAGATATACAATTACAACACTTAGAATATAAATATCAACATAATTTATAATGAATAAAGAAGAATATGCTGTAGAAGAAAAAATATATAAAAGTCAAGATGGACTAGAAATAAAAATAATACATTCAAACTTAGAAAGAAGATATAAAAAAAATAGAAAACCAATTATACCTAATGCCAGATAAAGAATCAGCAAAATTAGAAGATAGTCTAACAACAATGGTACGATTAAATAAAGAAAATGACGAAATCGATAGGAAAAAAGAAATTGAAAAAATTAGAGAACAAGCTAAAAAAGAAATTAAACAAATAGAAGAAGTAAAAGATACTAGAATTCAAGAATTACAAAAAGAATTAGAAAGACTTAAACAACTATATAAAGAAAAATTAAAAGCAAGAGAAGAGTATAAGAAAAGAACTGATGAATTAAAGTTAAATCAAGAAATAGAAAGAATGAAAACAATGTTAGAAGAAACAGAAGAATTACCTGAATTAAAAATAGAAGAGTTAAGAATAAATGAAATAAATGAAGAAGAAAATGATAATATCTCAGAAAATAATTATGAATCATATTCAGAAACATATACTGACCTTATAGAAAAAGATAAAAATATAGAAATAAATGTAGGAAATTTAGATGAAAAACCTAGTACTTCAAATCTTAAAACACGAATGGATACAACTCCAACATATTATACTTACGAAAAAGAAAATAGAGATAAGGCTTTATGGGATAAAAGATTAAATAAAAATTGGATACCTAGACAAACTACAGATCAAAATAATTTCTTAGATTTAGACTGTGTAGCAGATATAAAATAATTCAATTATGGATAGGCTATATATCAAAGCAATTAATAGACAGCAAGATATCAATAATAGATGCCCTAGGATATATAGAAAGAACGCTTATAGGAACAGTAAAAATATGGTTACAAAATTAACACCAACAAGCTTAGCAACCCTTAGAAATAATACAAAAACTAATAATGAAGTAGCAACATCAGCAATAGACATATTAAATAAATATGAAATATCAATTAGAAATGAATTTGGAAGTATGACAACAGAAATAGAAGAACAACAAAAAGATAAAATAATAAACAGAAATTTAATGAATAAATTAGCAATATGTAAAATGAGTTACATAGATGAATATACATGTGCATTTAGAGAATATTACTATAAAGGAATATATACAAATGATGAAAGTAGAGAAATAAGAAAATTATATTACACAAAATTATCAGAACCATTTGGTTCAAAAATAATAAAAGATTGGGAAAAATCAAATACAGTAGATACACTAGGAGCTAGAATAAAATTCTTGCAACAATGGTTTATGAAATTATGTGAAAAGCATAAAGAAGAACTAAAACTAGAAAAAATATTAGTGAAAAACTTAGCATATTGTACAAGCAAGTTAGCACCCCAATTCGGATGTAAAAATCCATATAAAAAGAAAAGGATAAAAAAGTATAAACGCTTCAAAACAAAATATAAGAACAAAATTCCAAGAAAAAGATATTATATAAAAAATTATAAACACAAAAGACCACATAGAGTTAAGAAAAATATAACAGAATGTAAATGTTATAATTGTGGAAAACTAGGACATTTAGCTAGAGACTGTAAATTACCAAAAGATTTAAAGAAAAAGCAAATAACAGAGGTAATAATAGAAAACGATAAATATAAACAGATAGATTATTTAGATTATGAATTAGAAAATGAAGATAGCATATACGAATTTACAGATATTGAATTAGAAGATGAAATAGAGACAGCTTCTGATTATGACTGAAAGTGATATAAAAATAATAAGTAAAGAAGAATATCAAGATAATGAATATACAGAACAAAAAATAATATTTGACAATAATATGTTTGAACAAATAAAAGGAAAAGAATTAGATTTAAGCATAGATAAGATATTAGAAGTACCTAGATTAAAAAAAACTTATTCAAATTACAACACGATGAATATTATGTAGTAAGCCAAAAAGAACATGTAATAGATTGTAAATATATTAAAGGTAAAGCTAAAATACCTATCATAAATAAAAAAAAATAATTAATAAAGAAATCCAAGAGTTAAAATCAAAAAATCCAATAAAATACGTACATTTAGGAGCAACAGAAATATTGATAAAAGCATGTTTTAGAGAAGGAATAGATACACCTATAGAACTATATTTAGCAGATGATAGAATAATTAAACCTATAGAAAAGAGTATTATAAGTGCAGTTAGAGGAAATTTAATATATCAAAAATTTAAATTTATTATAAGTGCAAACTATTCAGTAGCAATAGAAGATAGAACATAGATAAATCACTAGTACTATATTGGAAAATGTCAGGCATAGAATTAGCACCAGGGAGCAAGATATTTACAGCAAGATGTAAAAATTTATATGTATTAGCTACAAAGCATAAAATAACAGCAAAAAATAAGATTCAAAAAATCAAAATAGAAAATCCATTTGATAAAATAATTACAGTAATAGATAATAATGATTACAGTTATAAAGAAATAGATATTGAAGAAGATTTAGAGATAGTAAAAGAAAGATTAAGTACATCTAAAAGATTAAGTTACGATACACCTTCATCATCAAGAACTAGTACATCTAGAAGATTAGATTGTGACTTAATACATACCACATCTAGAAGATTAGATTGTGACTTAATAACTAAATCATTAGAGCATGAAATACAACCATACCAATATTATATCACAGGAATATTAGACCAAAGAAAATATTTAATAACTATAAATACAGGACAAATAGAAAACCAAATTATAAGAGAACTAGTCAAAGAACATGAAATAATTACAGCAGAGAATATAAACACAGAATTACCTAGAGCTTTGGTAAACATAGAAGAAACTACAGAACAAGAACTAATTATTGGAGGAATACCAATAAAAATTAAATTCAAAATACATCAAGGAAATAATAATATTACATTAGGAATAAAATGGCTAGAAACAGTTAAACCATATAATATAGATGATAAACAACTAGCAATAACTTATGAAAACAAGAAAGTAATTATTAAACGAACAATTATATGATAAACTAAACATCTCTAAATGACAAAAATATATATTTTAGCAAAAATAATTATAGAAGGATACTATAATAGATATTACACACCTATGATAGACACAGGAGCAGAAGCAAATATGTGTAAACATAATTGTCTACCAGATAGTAAATGGGAAAAATTAAAAACACCATTAATAGTAACAGGATTTAATAATGAAGGAAGCATGATAACACATAAAGCTAAAAATATAAAAACACAAATATGGGATAAAATATTATTAATAGATGAAATCTATAGTTATGAATTTACAAATAAAGATATATTATTAGGAATGTCTTTTTTAGAAAAACTATATCCACACACTATAACAAAAACACATTGGTGGTTCACTACCATATGTAATCACAAAATAGGAGCAAAAAGAGTTAGTAATAAAATTAGAAAAAATACGCCATGGATAAAAGGAAGTGAAAAAATTACCCAAAAGTTAGAAAATATAACAACTAATGATCATAAAATAGAAATTATAATATTCACAGTAGAAAAAATACAAGCAATAAATGATAAATTAAACTCATTATATAACGAAAACCCATTACAAGGATGGGATAAACACAAAATAAAAGTAAAAATTGAACTAATAGATGAAAATAGTTTAATAACACAAAAACCATTAAAATATAATTTTGAAGACCAATCAGAATTTAAAATGCATATAAATGAATTATTAGAAAATAAGTATATACAAGAAAGCAATAGCAAACATAATAGTCCAGCATTCATAGTAAATAAACATAGTGAGCAAAAAAGAGGAAAAAGTAGAATGGTTATTGATTATAGAAATCTAAACGCAAAAACCAAAACATATAATTACCCTATACCTAATAAAATATTAAAAGTAAGAGAATATATAAATATATAAATGGAAAAAATAGAACATCACTGTAGATATTATTCCGGGTCTGTATACAAATAAAATGGGAAATAAATAGAAAAGAATTATTTGCCTTATATAAATGTTTATTAGCTTTTGAACCATATATTGTATATAACAAATTTATTGTTAGAACAGATAATACACAGGTAAAATGGTGGATAACCAAAAAAGTACAAGACTCAGTTACGACAAAAGAAATAAGAAGACTGGTAGTAAATATATTAAACTTTTCATTTACAATTGAAATTATAAGAACTAACAAAAATGTGATTGCAGATCACCCCTCAAGACAAAGATACTGAAAAAATAAATACAATGGATCAAATACTCAACCTCCTAACTACACTTTGTAAAAAAGTGGATAGTATGGATGGTGAGATACAAAAGCTAAAAGAGCAAGCTAGCAGTCAGCAGCATGACGTTAAATATGCGGAGCTACGTCGATTGGAAGACGTTAAAATTCCAAATCTAGAAGGAGACGTTGGGAAACTCCATAAAACCCATAATGTTTGTTTAAATCATACCGCAGTACATCAGGAGTTACAAAGAAAGAAAAAGCTACAGAAGAAAAAAGTTATACAAATACAAATATGAACAAACTTTTTGATAAACCATATACAACACCAAAGATACAAAAATCTGTACCTACTCCACAAACCACTACATATAAAAACAGCCTAGCCCAATAGGAAAATACATATAACCACATCACCCGTACCTATACAGAAAATATTTACAAAGTCCAAACTTACTTAAACAAAAACCCCAGAGCTATAAACATAAAAGAACTAAATACTAATTACATTACCCAACACCTACAGGGATACAACAAACTAATTGCATTACCAGGAACAGATATAAATTTAGTTACTACTTGGATTACTCAGTACCGTATACACAGCTACTGGAGATGAAATTTCAAAGATACCCGAATTATACAAAGCATTCTTAACTTACAAACGAATTACTAAAGGAACACTATTTTTCATTAAATTCTATACAACCACTGCAGAAATACTATACGATGAGATAAAATCGATTATACAGGTCATAAAGATAGGTTTGACCAGAGATATGTTAATACCGGAAAAGATAGAAAAACAAAATGAGATATCTATTGTAGATATTCCTGACTTTTATGCCAACAAAAGAGTTATAGGAATAGCTACAATATTAACGGAGTTAGCAAATAATTACCTAAACAACAATACAAACAAAAGAGTTATAGGAATAGCTACAATATTAACGGAGTTAGCAAATAATTACCTAAACAACAATACAATATGGAGTTACTATAGCCGAGATAATATGATGATATATTCTAACTGTCGAGAAACTAGAGAAGGAGATATGGAGGAAATTCGACAATGGATACTAAGCCTCCTAAAATCAGAAAATACACCAACTACAAGAGCTATAAGGAAAAATTTTATTTCTCCAGCATTATTAACCAGATATTGTACAACAATCAGCAGCAAATATTCAGAACACATATGTTCCAAATGTCACAGAGAAGATAACAATGTGACCGCACAAATTTGAAATAAAATTATCACAAAAAGATACAAAATAATATCGTGATGAAGACAAATGACAAAACAAAAGATAGACGACATTTATGTAAAAGTCAAAAGTAGGATAGGAATCTTATCTTCCTTTGTAAAGTTATTTGTTTTCTTTTGTAAAGTAAAGTAAAATAGTTTGTTTTTATTAAGAGTCAATGACAGGATACTATTAATGAATAGTAAAGACAAAAATACTATTCATAAATAGTAAAATGTCAATTATGTGAATAGTAAAGTCGATTCTTTGTGTAAATAGTAAGGTCAAATCCTTTGTGTAAATAGTAAGAGTCAAGTCACTATTCATGATCGCTCATGAATAATAGCCATGTAAATGTTTTGTATATATATATACTTTAGGAGAAGGGGATCAGCATCCTTCATCTCCCACTTCCACATATTTTCTCTCAACTTCCGCAGATCCTCATATTGGTAATATAAGGATCTGCGGAACTTGAGAGAAAATATGTGGAAGTGGGAGATGAAGGATGATGATCCCCTTCTCCTAACGTATATATATATACAAAACATTTACATGGCTACTATTCACGAACAGTATCATGAATAGTGACTTGACTCTTACTATTTATACAGTGACTTGACCTTTACTATTTACACAGTAACCGACTCTTACTATTCACATAATTGACATTTTACTATTTATGAATAGTATTCTTTGTCTTTTACTATTCATTAATAGTATCCTATCGGTGACTCCTAATAAAACAAACAACTTTTCTTTTTCTTTACAAAAGAAAACAAAAAACTTTACAAAAAGGAAGATAAGATTCCTATCCTACTTTTGACTAATTACATAGCTATTTCCATCATATCTTTTTGTTTTGTCGGCTGTCTTCATCAGTCTGCCGGCTCTTTTGTATTTTCTTTGTGATAGTTTTATTCCAGCTGTACGGTTGGGACATTGTTATCTTCTCCGTGACATTTGGAACATATGTGTTACAATATTTGTGATTGTTGTACAATATCCGTTAATAATGGAGAAATAAAATTTTTCCTTATAGCTCTTGTAGTTGGTGTATTTTCTGGTTTTAGGAGGCTTAGTATCCATTGTCGAATTTCTCCATATCTCCTTCTAGTTTCTCGACAGTTAGAATATATCATCGTATTATCTCGGCTATAGTAACTCCATATTGTATTGTTGTTTAGGTAATTATTTGCTAACTCCGTTAATATTGTAGCTATTCCTATAACTCTTTTGTTGGCATAAAAGTCAGGAATATCTACAATAGGTATCTCATCTTGTTTCTCTATTTTTTCTGGAATTAACGTATCTCTGGTCAAACCTATCTTTATGACCTGTATAACCGGTTTTATCTCATCGTATAGTATTTCTGCAGTGGCTGTATAGAATTTAATGAAAAATAGTGTTCCTTTAGTAATTCGTTTGTAAGTTAAGAATGCTTTGTATAATTCAGGTATCTTCGATATTTCATCTCCTGTAGCTGTGTATACTGTACTAAGTAGTCCGTAGTTATAACAAGTTGTAACCAAATTTATATTTGTACTTGGTAGGGCAATTAGTTTGTTGTATCCTTGTAGGTGTTGGGTAATGTAATAAGTGTTTGGTTCTTTTATGTTTATAGCTCTGGGGTTTTTGTTTAAGTAAGTTTGGACTTTGTAAATATTTTTTGTATAGGTACGGGTGATGTGGTTATATGTATTTTTCTATTGGGCTAGGCTGTTTTTATATGTAGTGGTTTGTGGAGTAGGTACAGATTTTTGTATCTTTGGTGTTGTATATAGTTTATCAAAAAGTTTGTTCATATTTGTATTTGTATAACTTTTTTCTTCTGTAGCTTTTTCTTTCTTTGTAACTCCTGATGTACCTGCAGCTGTATTTAAACAAACATTATGGGTTTTATGGAGTTTCCCAACGTCTCCTTCTAGATCTGGAATTTTAACGTCTTCCGATAGACGTAGCTACGCATTTTTATCGTCATGTGTCGCTAGCTTGCTTTATTTTATTTGTATCTCACCATCCATACTATCCACTTTTGTACAAAGTGTAGTTAGGAGGTTGAGTATTTGATCCATTGTATTTATTTTTTCAATATCTTTCCCTTGAGTGGTGATCTGCAATCACATTTTTGTCAGTTTTTATAATTTCAATTGTAAAAGAAAAGTTTAATATATTTACTACCAGTCTTCTTATTTCTTTTGTTGTAACTGAGTCTTGTACCTTTTTGGTTATCCACCATTTTACCTGTGTATTATCTGTTCTAACAATAAATTTGTTATATACAATATATGGTTCAAAAGCTAATAAACATTTATATAAGGCAAATAATTCTTTTCTATTTATTTCCCATTTTATTTGTATACAGACCCGGAATAATATCTACAGTGATGTTCTATTTTTTCCCTTTATATATTTATATATTCTCTTACTTGGTTAACTAATCCTAAAAATGATTGTAATTTTTTCTTAGTATCTAATAATTCTTCAGAATTAACTATTTTTTGTATGATATGTGTTTGCATTTTTATTCCATTTTTATCTATTTGTATTCCTAAGAATTCTATTTGATTTTTCATAATTTCAGCTTTCTTTTTTGATAAGCTAATTCCTGATATTTCTATAATATATATAAATTTTTCTAATAATTTTAGATGTTCTTCTTTTGTTCTTGAATATAATAATATGTCGTCTATATATACTACACAATTTTCTAGTTGGTTAAAATATATATCCATAAAATGTTGATATCTACCTGGTGCGTTTTTATATCCAAATGGTAAAACATTCCATTCGTAAAATTCTTGTGGTACGGTAAATGCTGTTAAGTGTTTAGATTCTTCTTCTAGTTTTAGGTGGTAAAATCCTGATTTACAGTCAAATTTGCTAAAGTAATTATATCCTTGTATTTGTCTTACTTTTAATATTTTATTAGGTATAGGGTAATTATATGTTTTGGTTTTTGCGTTTAGATTTCTATAATCAATAACCATTCTACGTTTTCCTCTTTTTTGCTCACTATGTTTATTTACTATGAATGCTGGACTATTATGTTTGTTATTGCTTTCTTGTATATACTTATTTTCTAATAATTCATTTATATGCATTTTAAATTCTGATTGGTCTTCAAAATTATATTTTAATGGGTTTTGTGTTATTATACTATTTTCATCTATTAGTTCAATTTTTACTTTTGTTTTGTGTTTATCCCATCCTTGTAATGGGTTTTCGTTATATAATGAGTTTAATTTATCATTTATTGCTTGTATTTTTTCTACTGTGAATATTATAATTTCTATTTTATGATCATTAGTTGTTATATTTTCTAACTTTTGGGTAATTTTTTCACTTCCTTTTATCCATGGCGTATTTTTTCTAATTTTATTACTAACTCTTTTTGCTCCTATTTTGTGATTACATATGGTAGTGAACCACCAATGTGTTTTTGTTATAGTGTGTGGATATAGTTTTTCTAAAAAAGGCATTCCTAATAATATATCTTTATTTGTAAATTCATAACTATAGATTTCATCTATTAATAATATTTTATTCCATATTTGTGTGTTTATATTTTTAGCTTTATGTGTTATCATGCTTCCTTCATTATTAAATCCTGTTACTATTAATGGTGTTTTTAATTTTTCTCATTTACTATCTGGTAGACAATTATGTTTACACATATTTGCTTCTGCTCCTGTGTCTATCATAGGTGTGTAATATCTATTATAGTATCCTTCTATAATTATTTTTGCTAAAATATATATTTTTGTCATTTAAAGATGTTTAGTTTATCATATAATTGTTCGTTTAATAATTACTTTCTTGTTTTCATAAGTTATTGCTAGTTGTTTATCATCTATATTATATGGTTTAACTGTTTCTAGCCATTTTAATCCTAATGTAATATTATTATTTCCTTGATGTATTTTGAATTTAATTTTTATCGGTATTCCTCCAATAATTAGTTCTTGTTCTGTAGTTTCTTTTATGTTTACCAAAGCTCTAGGTAATTCTGTGTTTATATTCTCTGCTGTAATTATTTCATGTTCTTTGACTAGTTCTCTTATAATTTGGTTTTCTATTTGTCCTGTATTTATAGGTATTAAATATTTTCTTTGGTCTAATATTCCTGTGATATAATATTGGTATGGTTGTATTTCATGCTCTAATGATTTAGTTATTAAGTCACAATCTAATCTTCTAGATGTGGTATGTATTAAGTCACAATCTAATCTTCTAGATGTACTAGTTCTTGATGATGAAGGTGTATCGTAACTTAATCTTTTAGATGTACTTAATCTTTCTTTTACTATCTGTAAATCTTCTTCAATATCTATTTCTTTATAACTGTAATCATTATTATCTATTACTGTAATTATTTTATCAAATGGATTTTCTATTTTGATTTTTTGAATCTTATTTTTTGCTGTTATTTTATGCTTTGTAGTTAATACATATAAAGTTTTACATCTTGCTGTAAATATCTTGCTCCCTGGTGCTAATTCTATGCCTGACATTTTCCAATATAGTACTAGTGATTTATCTATGTTCTTGTCTTCTATTGCTACTGAATAGTTTGCACTTATAATAAATTTAAATTTTTGATATATTAAATTTTCTCTAACTGCACTTATAATACTCTTTTCTATAGGTTGAATTATTCTATCATCTGCTAAATATAATTCTATAGGTGTATCTATTCCTTCTCTAAAACATGCTTTTATTAATATTTCTGTTGCTCCTAAATCTACGTATTTTATTGGATTTTTTGATTTTAACTCTTGGATTTCTTTATTAATTATTTTTTTTATTTATGATAGGTATTTTAGCTTTACCTTTAATATATTTACAATCTATTACATGTTCTTTTTGGCTTACTACATAATATTCATCGTGTTGTAATTTGAATAAGTTTTTTAATCTAGGTACTTCTAGTATCTTATCTATGCTTAAGTCTAATTCTTTTCCTTTTATTTGTTCAAACATATTATTGTCAAATATTATTTTTTGTTCTGTATATTCATTATCTTGATATTCTTCTTTACTTATTATTTTTATATCGCTTTCAGTCATAATCAGAAGCTGTCTCTATTTCATCTTCTAATTCAATATTTGTAAATTCGTATATGCTATCTTCATTTTCTAATTCATAATCTAAATAATCTATCTGTTTATATTTATCGTTTTCTATTATTACCTCTGTTATTTGCTTTTTCTTTAAATCTTTTGGTAATTTACAGTCTCTAGCTAAATGTCCTAGATTTCCACAATTATAACATTTACATTCTGTTATATTTTTCTTAATTCTATGTGGTCTTTTGTGTTTATAATTTTTTATATAATATCTTTTTCTTGGAATTTTATTCTTATATTTTGTTTTGAAGCGTTTATACTTCTTTATCCTTTTCTTTTTATATGGATTTTTACATCCAAATTGAGGTGCTAACTTGCTTGTACAATATGCTAGGTTTTTCACTAATATTTTTTCTAGTTTTAATTCTTCTTTATGTTTTTCACATAGTTTCATAAACCATTGTTGTAAGAATTTTATTCTAGCTCCTAGTGTATCTACTGTATTTGATTCTTCCCAATCTTTTATTATTTTTGAACTAAATGGTTCTGGTAATTTTGTGTAATATAATTTTCTTATTTCTCTACTTTTATCATTTGTATATATTCCTTTATAGTAATATTCTCTAAATGCACATGTATATTCATCTATGTAACTCATTTTACATATTGCTAATTTATTCATTAAATTTCTGTTTATTATTTTATCTTTTTGTTCTTCTATTTCTGTTGTCATACTTTCAAATTCATTTCTAATTGATATTTCATATTTATTTAATATGTCTATTGCTGATGTTGCTATTTCATTATTAAGTTTTGTATTATTTCTTAGGGTTGCTAAGCTTGTTGGTGTTAAATTTTGTAACCATATTTTTGCTGTTCCTATAAGTATTCTTTCTATGTATCCTGGGGCATCTATTATTGATATCTTGTTGTCTATTAATTGCTTTGATATATAGCCTATCCATAATTGAATTGTTTTATTCGTATCTGCTACACAGTCTAAATCTAAGAAATTATTTTGATCCGTAATTTGTCTAGGTGTCCAAGTCTTATTCAATCTTTTATCCCATAAAACTTTATCTCTATTTTCTTTTTCATAAGTATAATATGTAGGTGTTGTATCCATTCGTGTTCTAGGATTCGAAATACTAGGTTTTTCATCTAAATTTCCTACATTTATTTCTATATTTTTATCTTTTTCTATAAGGTCAGTATATGTTTCTGAATGTGATTCATAATTATTCTCTGAAATATTATCATTTTCTTCTTCATTTATTTCATTTACTCTTAACTCTTCTATTTTTAATTTAGGTAATTCTTCTGTTTCTTCTAACATTGTTTTCATTCTTTCTATTTCTTGGTTTAACTTTAATTCTTCAGTTCTTTTCTTGTACTCTTCTTTTGCTTTTAATTTTTCTTCATATAATTGTTTAAGTCTTTCTAATTCTTTTTGTAATTCTTGAATTCTAGTATCTTTTACTTCTTCTATTTGTTTAATTTCTTTTTTAGCTTGTTCTCTAATTTTTTCAATTTCTTTTTTCCTATCGATTTCGTCATTTTCTTTATTTAATCGTACCATTGTTGTTAGACTATCTTCTAATTTTGCTGATTCTATATCTGGCATTAGGTATAATTGGGTTCCTATTTTTTTATATCTTCTTTCTAAGTTTGAATGTATTATTTTTATTTCTAGTCAATCTTGACTTTTATATATTTTTTCTTCTACAGCATATTCTTCTTTATTCATTATAAGTTATGTTGATATTTATATTCTAAGTGTTGTAATTGTAGATCTAATAAGAATATCGTTTTTCTTTGTGCTTTTATAGATTTTTGGCATACTCCTGCTCATATATTTTCTTCTAATCTATTTTGTCTAAATCGTAATTCTTGTTTTATTTTATTAATTTTTTCTAATAATTGTTCTCTATAAGTTTCATCCATTATAAAAATATTTTTTCATAATATTCTTGTTTCTTTATCATAAGATTTTGTATTTCTTTTATATTTTCTGAAATATATTCTAAGTATTCCATATGTTGGGTTCTTCGGTATATTATAATATTATTTATTAAAAGTTTATTTAGTAGATCCAAATTTTCCATAGTTTGTAACCAATATGTTAAATATTCGTAGTTTATCATTAATCTGAATATAAATCATATAATTCATCTATATTTTGAATAGTTAGTTCTTGCCAATTTTGTTCTATTAATTCCATTATCTGGTCTAGTTCTATGATTTCTTCGATAATTAAAAGGTCATAAATTTTTCTTTTTATATCAATATTAAGTGTTTTAAGGACATATAAAATAAGTATTTTATAATTATAATCTTCATCTAGTAGGTATGTATTCATCATTTTCATGAGTCTAAACAAGTTTTATTCCTTCTAACCTTCTTGTTTGTTATTATCGATTATCAAATTATATTAAAGTTATCCTAAATAAATTCTTTTGGTCACTACTATGATTTTCAGCCTCAATCAGTTACCCTAACAGCGCCTTCAACAAGTTCGTACTTCCCCTCAAACGGCTTCTCTTTTGCCTAACTGGGTTTCCGATTTCGGATGGCATAGTCTGGGCTTACCTATTCTCAGCTTACTTTCGTTCATAGCAAACTACTTCGAATTTATTCAGTATAACAATACTATAACATGATAATAATCAAATAATAATCAAGAGATTATCAGGAATAAGAGAGTTTAGTTATTCATATTGAAATATGAAAATACCTCAGTTTGTAGATTTTCTGGAACTGGTTCCTTCATAGTTTCCTGGTTGTTGTTAGGTTTCTCCATTTATATTTTCCTCAAGAATTCACCAAGCTTGCTTTTGAAAATACCATTTCTTTACTAGCACATAGGAGGATAATTACACAAGTTTAAAGTAATCAACATGTAATGATGTAATACTACACACTAACAAGGAGAGGGAAAATATTGTTAGCTATTTGGAGGTTGTACGCTGCCATTATGTTTCATTTACTAGGAATAGAACTTAGGAAATTTACTTTGTTGATTTTAATCGCAAATATCAGATTTCATTCCAAGAAATATGGAATCGAATAGCCTTACATACCTTATATTTTGACCAATACAAATATCACAATCAGCCTCCCTTTTTGGGTGCTAATCTACAATATAAGTCATGATTAAGCTAATGTTAGAAGCTAATCACATTAATGCCCTCGAAAAACAGTAGCAAAACACTTGACGGAAGGTAACCCTTACACAAATGGTGAACCACTACACCCTTCTTCTATACATTAATAAAACTTCATACATCCTTTACCAAGATAACCCAAGCTTCCTCAATAACAATATACCTAAGGCAACAACTGTCAATCCCAAAAAATCTTTTAGCAGAGTAGGAGAATATTAAACTCAAGGATTTCTCACCATCATGAGTTCTTCAAAAATACATACAAAATTCTCCACCCCAAACATGTATCCAAAGAGAGACATAAATGGGTAGTAGCCTTATCTTAGTTTTTGGAAATTTATCCTCTAAACTTGTACTTCAAGAATTGAAACTCTTCTTTAGACTTTTACTTGAAAAGGGGGACAATATTCAAGAACCCTAAGGTGTTTTAGGGCTGCTATTTGCAGCCAAGAAAGGCCAAGAGATAAACTTAATAAATCTGATATTTTAAAAGTTAAAAAAAAAAAGAAGCAAAAGATTCTATCTTTATCCCTTTAAAAGGGAGGTGCATTGGGTGACTTTCTTGGAAACTTTTGGGCCATATATTGTCAAGTAGGTGACCCACCTACTTGGCCTTTTAACTTGTGCCTTTGAGGACTTCAACACTTGTTGGGCCTTGCTGCAAATTATCCTTCAATTCTTGTCAATTTGGGTCATAATTAATGTGAGTAGGCAATCCACCTACTTGGAGTTTTCACTTGCGCCTTTTTGGACTTAAGAATATTGGGCCTTAGCTGTCCATTTTCTCCATATTCTTCTACTCATGGGCTAGATTAATGCAAGTAGGTGGTAGTGTACTTGGCCCAATTACATGCTCAATAGAGTCTCAGTAAGTGATGCACCTAGTTGTTCCTTTGGGCAGGTCAATAAGTCAAAGTAGGTGATGCACCTACTTATCACCTGCTAGCTTAGTTAAGTCAAACAAGCAACTCAGTTATTTCATTTCATTTTCTAATTATTACTTCCTTTTGCTTTAACTTAACACTTCACCTTAAACTTTAAGCTCAAATACGACCTAACTATCTCAAGTATAAATGCTTTCATCGGAGTTGACTTGGAGTATACATGCTGAAACGTGTAAGGAGAACAAGACCTTCCAATCTATTTTAATCCAACACTACCCATCTAAGAAATATGGTCCCTCACCTATACAATAAGTCTATGGCAAATGTCATATGAATTAAAGTAGCATATGCATAATACAGGGCGTTACATCCTCCCCTCCTTAAGAATATTCGTCCTCGAATGCTAGCATAGTAGCTAGCTCCAAACCACTTCAAGCCTAAATTAAATTCTATTATTAGCCACATAGTTCATATAAACTTATACTTACCAGTCCATTCATCAACTCAACACTTTGACCTTTCCCTTTAGATTGAAATAAGTTAGGATACTTGGACTTCATTGCTTGTTCTGCTTCCCATGTAACCTCTTGTACTTGTTGGTTTCTCCATAACACTTTGACAGATGCTACTTCTTTATTTATTAACTTCCCAACTTGTCAATCTAGAATAGAAATGGATACTTCGTCGTAGGTGAGATCTCCCATAACTTGTATATCTTTAGTAGGAGAAGTACGAGATGGGTCACCTATCCATTTTCGAAGCATTGAGACATGAAGCACTGGATGAACGATTGAAAGCTCTTGAGGTAGCTCTAACTCATATACAACTTGGCCAATTCTTCAAATAGTATTATATGTCCCTACATAGCATGGACGTAACTTTTCTTTTTTGCCAAATCTCATTACCCTTTCATTGGTCGCACCTTCAAAAAGATTCAATCCCCTATAGAGAATTCTAGTCCTCTCCTTCTAACATTCGCATAAATTTTTTGTCGACTTTGAGAAGTTTCTAGCCGTTGTTGTATCACTTTGATTTTATCCATAGCTTGATGAATAAGATCTAGCCTAAATAAGCCAGTTCACCTTTTTCAAACCAGCAAATTGGGGATCTACACTTTCTCCCATATAAAGCTTAATAAGGTGCCATTTGGATACTAGAATGGTAGCTATAGTTATAAGAGAATTCAATAAGTGGTAGATGATTATCCCAGCTACCCCTGTCATCTAATATACAAGCTTGTAGAATATCCTCAAGTGTTTGAATTGTACGTTCTGCCTGACCATCCATTTGAGGGTGAAAGGGTGTACTTAAATTCACTTGTGATCCCAAACTCTTTCGAAATGACTTCCAAAATTTTACAGTGAATGGAGCTCCTCTATCAGATATTATAGAGATTGGCACTCCATATAGTCGAAGTATCTCTTTAATATACAACCTGCACACTCTTCAACTGTATAAGTTGTCTTCACCGGCAAAATATGCGCTGATTTGGTGAGTCTGTCAACTATTACCCATATGGAATCAATCTTCCAAAATGAGCGAGGCAAACCAGTGACAAATTCCATGTTGATCATGTCCCACTTCTAAATTTAAAGTTCTATACGCTTATAAACTTCGGGCTTTTGGTGCTCTTACTTGTTAACAATTTGGACATTAAGCCACAAATTCCACAATGTTCTCCTCATGTCACCCCCAATACATTTCTTTCAAGTCATGATACATTTTAGTTGACCCCGGATGGACCGATTATCTTGAATGATGTGCTTCCATCATAATCCTCTTTCTTAATTCATCTACATTTGGTACACACAATGCGTTTTGACACAAAAGTACCCCCTCTTGCGTAAGCTCAAATGCCTTTTGATGAGTCCAATTTGGACTCATTTAGGGCTTTGTTTTGATAGTTTTAGTGTCCTCAAATGCGTAATTTGTTCTATAAATTGATGTTAAAGCCTTGATTTTTAGGTATGTGAGCTAAAGCGCAAGGTAAGGACACTAACATGCAAAAAGGAGCAAAACAAGCTAAAAAAGTGGAGAAAGGAGATCTTGGTGATCCCCAAGACAACTCGGCAAACCACCGAGTGGCTCTTTAGCTAAACCAAAGTTCCAATGTGCCAGCCTTGGGGGAAGAAACAAAATCGATGACAAAAATGGGCAGTCGGCGAATCGCTGATCAGTTTCGTAATGACATCGCCCAAAGTTACAGGACTTGGGGATGTTGAGAACTAATGCAAAATGGCGATGGAAGACAGCAAAGGGTAGATCGCCGAACCACTTGGTGTACCTGACTTATTATCGCCCAATGGCTTTTCAGGCAGAATTTTGGGCTACTATAAATTGAGTTTTGAACTGTAAATTGATTATCATTGGATCATTGAGTAGAGTTTTCTTTTGAGTTTTAGAGTTCCATTGTAGACTTTTAAGCTTCTTGAGGCTCAAACTTTAAGATTTGCAAGTGGGTCGTTGAATTTAACTATTGGAAAACATTGTAAAGGCTTTGCGACTATTACCCAAATGATGGCTAATTGAGTTGGTAATTGTTTTACATTTTTATAATGTTCAGCTAAAACCCTAATTCTTAGGGTGTGATCATGTGATTATGGGTTGAATTAGCTTACGGGTATTGTTAATTGCTGATTTAAATGCTATATTGAAGTGGGTCTATGCATTAGTTGTGTTTTAATCTATGAATTGTAGTTGCAAATGCAGATCTAATTATAAGTTCTTATGTTGCTTGAGAGAGAGGTTTTGGAACCAAAGCTTTTGATTAATAGTTTGTAAGTATTGAGTTGATATTGGTTCAGCTTGAAAGAGTGAATCCTAAACCCAATCTGTCAGGTCCCGAGCCTACACCCCGGACGTGACATGGCGTACTAGACTCCAAAAAGTCTCATACAAGCCTTATAACATATCATCACATAAGAACATTGGAAATAGTGAGGAATTTAAAACTTTTAATCCAAACAATTTAAAACCTTTATTTAAAATAGCGAAAGTCTAGACAGTCTCACATGGCCATCTAATACAATTGAGGTCTCAAAATAGGGTCAAGACCCTTTACAATAGAAAGTCTAAAAAGTATCTAACATAATGAAAGACATGAAACATCAATAAAGCACTTGTCCTTGGATCCATGAGGACATACCACAATCTTTGGAGGAAATCAATCCAAGCTTCAACTAGAAGGAATCACCTCAAATGCCGAAACATACACTTTGTAGTAAAATATAAGAAATATGGTTAGCACACAAAATGTATTAAGCATGATAGCCATGCAAAAATCATGCTTTAAAAAGGACATATTGGTTGAAAACCATGAATATGCCAATTTGAGAAAAAAATCATGAACTTTAGTACAAAAGGCATAAGATACAACATATTCAACATATAAGCCATTATAACACATTAGTACCTTCACCTTAAGCAACCCTAAGCTATACTTTTGCAATGTAAGAATAGCATCCCATATTCCTATTCCTACTAAGTATCACATTGAGGCCACCATAGATGAACTTACCATTATTCCTACTCATCTTTAGTCAATACTCATGCATAAGAAACATTCACATTTAGTAAGTCATGACAAGGAAGTAACTCATAATAACAATCTAAGTTATGCATTTATCATTACATTAAGCCTTTAAGTCAACATTCTCATTAGTGTCATTAAGAGCATATTCTTTTCATTTAGACTTAGAGAAACACACCATAGCCCTCTCAAAGCCTACTCGTGCAATGCATGGATGGGATCCCATACTACCTCCCACACTTCATAGAATGTCTCAAGTAACCATAGCACATAACTCACATGATGGGAATAAGCATTAACCGACATAGACCATTTGAGTAACTCATGGAACGGTGTCTATCCCACACCGTAAAGGGTTGGTCTACTTGCCTAAGGTAGGAACGGTAACATTTTAGCTTAGGTGGATCTACTAGCTAATATCCTATGTGGGCACATAGTTATGAGATAGGGAATATGTTCATTGAAACTCGGCCTAAACATGGGGAGAGCTTCCATCTTACCAAATCTCACTCGGTGCTAAGCTTACATTCCAATAGAGTAGTTCATTACTTTAACATTATTACTCATGAGAGGGTGACATTGGGCTACTTACCCAAGGTACATTGATTAACACATGAAAGGGAGCCATAAGCCTACCGATTTAAGGTACATTAGTTAACACATGAAAGGGCGCCATAAGCTTACCAATTCAAGGTACATTATTCGCAAAGATCATTGAATCATCATGAAAGGGTGCCATAAGCCTACTGATTCAAGGTTCATCATTAACATTCATGGAAGGGTTCCATAAGCCTACCGATCCCAAAGTTCATTATTATCATACATGGAAGGGTGCCATTAGCCTACCAATCCAAGACACATAATTTAGAATAGTTCATAGACTCATCATGCAAGGGCTACCAACATTAGGTCTACCGATTCAAGACAAAGTCTAGAATACTTCATTAATAATTTATGAAAGGGATACCACCATCAGGTCTACCAATTCAACATTCATTAAGTCAAGATACATTACTTACACAAGAAGAGGATGCCCTAACTTGACCAATTCAAGATGCAACAGTACATTGAATAAACCTTTCACATACATCATCATCATTAATAAGTGTATAATTGAGAATAACCTTTCAATAATAACAAAATTTCATTGTAGACATAATCACAATACTTTCATTGAAATCACAAACCATATACATAGCATCTTGATCATACATCAATTCTTCATACTTTTCCCCTTCAAGGCAATGAATCACAATTCACCAACACACCTAAAATACTAAAATTTAGGCATGAATAGTGACATAATTCAATAAACTAAATCAATATAGACTTAATCTCTTCACATGCTTCCATATTCAATCAATCCCAAACCACAAATTCACAGTTAAATACTTTAGGGGAAATATGGGTTCATGGGGTCTCTTAAATCAACATTAATTCCTCACCATAAAACAATAATTCAAAATGTTTTGAAGTTGAACCCATGACTTAGATTGAAACCCTAAGTTTTGGAGGAATTTGGAAGCTTTGAAATCATGTTTGAAGGGACTCTATGGGTGAAAGCTACCCATAGATGAACAGTACCATACCTCAATTGAAGAAAATCCACGAAATTGAAGAGAAAAGATGAAATATTGAGCTCCAAACCTTCACTTCTTCTTCTCCAATGATGGTGTCTAGAGAGATGATTATTTTGAGTGGAGGTGGTTTCTATTTTTGAGTTTAGGGAATAATGAATTGTAAAATGGTGTTTAATAGTTTAAAAAGACTTATATAAGTGAAATAAAACAATATAAACCATCCCCAACCCATAACTAATTAATTTTGGAATTTACTAAGCTGCCCCTCCTTTGGCCGAGATTGGACAACAACACAGGTGCCATCCACACCCTTAGACCTATGGACTGTGGGTGCATTGACGCCCCATCTTGCAGGTCCGTGGATGGTGGCAACAACTCTTCACCTTGGGTCCTGACCCATGACTCCTACATACGGGGCGTGGGTCCACCTATTGGCCATAGGTACCATCCGTAGGTGGCCCTAAATTGGCAGTTTTTTGTCAATTGGGGCAGCCTTGGGGTTAGGCTTTAGGGTCCTCCTCAAGGACCCTTGATTGGTCTTTGGGGGGTCATACCTTGAAGTTAGATCCCCTAAACCCCTCAAACTAAGCTTGGGAACTTATTTTTCAACATAACATCCCACATCAAACTCAACAACACACTCGTAAGGCTCTAGTTTCACCTACTAGTTTTTCGAGTCATTACACAATCCTACTCATCTTGCTCGAGAGAGAGGATGTATTAAGGTTGTGGGCTGTTCTTATTTGCTGAGCTTGTTGATGTTCGAAAGAAATCACTTGAAGAGTGATAGTTGTTTGAGAGAAAACTATTTCACTGATAGTCTAGCCTACCCACTGATATTTACCTATTTATTAGTAGTTTCAATTATTCATATAGAGACACCCAATTTTGACCCTCCCCGATAGAAATTAATTTTCGAGCTTCTTAGATTTCAAACGATTGGAAATAATTAGTTTTTATAAAATTCAAGTATTTTCCAAGTTTTTAAGAGTAATTTTAGTCATTTTTACAATTTTTTAAAATAATTAATATATTTTATATGGTTTTTATATACAACTAGTATATTTCATAAATATTTAAATATCATATCAAAAGAATTACCTTTTTAAAAAAAACTAAATATTTTGTTAAGTTAGTTAGTTTGAATTATAGTTATAATTTTTGAATTAATTAGTTTAATTATCTTATATTCAAGTTAATTATTTTATTTTATTTGATTAAGATTAAGAAGCTCTTTAATTAATTTCTATTAATTCATCTTGTTTAGTTTTACCCGAATCATCAACTAAATTCATTTGGCTAGATTTTTAATTTCGATTGGCTACGATTAAAATTCTTATGGTCATTTTTTTAATTACAATTTTAGTCATTCTTCAACATAATTGCAAGATCAAATTTCGGGCCTTTTTGCCTCTCAATTCACAAAGCCCATTGTATTTCCTCAATTCTTACTCTTATTCTGGCAGCCCATATTTGAGCCAATTAATTTTCATTCCCTCTCAGCCCACCACCATTTAAATGACGACAACAACAATACCAAAGATACCCGACCCCAACCCACTCTTTAACTCCTGACTCAGCCCACTCCCTTATCTCCAAAGAAACCTAGAAACTTCTCTAAATATTCCTAGACGTTAACTCCACAGCTCCAAATGTTCATTGAAACAATGAAAAGCAGCAGCAGCATGAATTACGCAGCAAACGACCTCATCTCCAACGTTAACATCATAGCTGGCAGCATCTATTCTCAACTCAATAGAAGCCTCCTATGGTCACAATGGAACAAGAAAATACATGGTGTGACAGCAGCATCAAGCGACGTCAAATGATTCCAACAGAAAGCAAATTGCAGTGTGAATTTACACGAAAAGCAGCAAATGACACCAAACGACATCTGCTACAAGGAAGATTCCAAACCAAAAGCAACACATGGCATGAGATGTGGTTTCACCCTAATACACCCTACATGTCTTCTTCCTCAATCTAGTACTTTTCTCGTACTGCCTTTTCGAGATTTCAACTGCAATTTCATCCTCACTAGTGTAGGATCAGGTTGTGTGGCACTTCAACGACATGGGATTCATCCTAAACATCCACCTCACCCCTCTCTATCCAAAAATTCATTGAGAATTTGACATCATTCAGCATATTCCTTTAGTTTTGGAGAGAAATTTTATTTGGAATTCAAAACTTGGGCCTATTTCAATCTGTTTCTCGCCCTTTTACCCCCAAAACCAAACCCTAGAATTCACCCTATAAATACCCCCTTCTTCCTCATTGTTAATGGATATAGTTTTTCTTGAACAATCAACTTTTACACTTAAGAAATTCTAATACAATTTCCTAGTTCTATGTTCTAAAAAGGGTCTTTGTTTGAAGCCATTTTGGATATTCTAATTCATTGCTCGAGCTTTGAATTCTTATTTGGTGTGGAATCGATACTCCCCTGCTCATTGTTGCCCTTGTTTCGCTGCTATCCAATAGGTAATTTCTGTTTTGACCTTAGCTCGTTTCAGTGGGTATTATGTTTGTTGACTAAAGTTTTCTACCCTTATTTTCCTTTCCCCTTTGAATATCTCAGTTGCTTTCTGGTTTATTTGCTTATGGTTGATGAGTAGTTGTTAGAGTTCGAGTTGGTGCCTTTGGTTGATTAAGACATAGAAGGGGCCCTTTGCATAGTTTTACACCGAGGAACTCTAGATTTTGTTTGGATTTTCATGTTTATTGATCTCGTCTCCATGGTTTTCTTTTCCTATTTCTTATTTAGCTTGATACTTGTTAGGGTGATTGAAGTATTGTCTGTTTGTTGTTAGTTCGATTCCCGCGTCTTTCCTTTTTGTACTTTAAGTGTGACGATTAGTAGCTTTTAGTTTTCTTTGCGAATTTGTTGGTAGTTACTTGATCAAGTTTGTTCTTTCTCCTTAAAGAATCTTAAATCTAGTTGATATGGAGTTGTATGTGGTATTAGAACTTCCAGGCTTGTCCAAACGATTTTCTGTTGTTAGTGTTCTAGGCTAAATACTTTGTGAAAATTTATTTCTTATCTGCTATTTTTTAGTCATTGTTTGCCAATTATGCCCATAATGTATATGAACATTTATGTTGTTTTAGTTTAGTGTTGGACCTTAGCATGTTTACTTTGATATTTAGTATATTTATCTAGGTAGATGTTGTCTTATTTTGGTTTGGTTCCATAATGGTAGCTTGATTCGATTTTCTTTAGTTAACGTCGTTTTTAGAGTAGCATGTTTTAGATTAGACTAGTTTTCATGAAGTGTGCGGTCTTGTATCTTTGCTCTTTACATTTTGGTTTTACCTTCTTATTCCTCCAAATTGTTACCTTAATTTCGTGCTTTGCTAGTATGATCCTCTTGTTAAATGGAGTTTAAAATTGACTTCGACCTCAAAATCAGTTACCGTTTTGTTTTATTGTGAACCTTGAAAAAAGTTCTTAAGTTTTATATTATTTTTTTTAGCCTGAAAGTTTTCTAAGTCAATTCATTCTTTGATTCCTTATGGTGTTGGTATTATAATTTAGTTTTTTTAAACTTGTGGATGTTTGTTGACCACCACCTTTAATGCATCTGTGCATTTATGTGGATAAATTTTTCATCCTTCATGCCTAATTTACTTGATTCTTGCCATAATTATTTGCCCCCCTAAAAAATTGTTTCGTGCCTATGGTGATATTTGGGCAGTAGCATTCATTCTATTTCACTATATGCTCATATTAAGCCATTGAGTTGTTACTTATATTTTATTTATTTATGTTTGCACGGGAAATCCGTTTATGTGTCCCCATGGACTCCCTCCCCTACTTGCATTCTACCATTGGGCCGTAAAGGCCCAAATTCGCTCTTTCGTCTGAGTCAGCCCTCGATTATTAGTAACTGGATCATTGAAACCGACGTACAGGTTTTGGGAGCCCGTATACTTTAAGTATACAAGATATAGTGCCGCAGATCAGAGAGTTAAAGAAATTGGGTCAAAAAAAGCCCATTTTTATTTTTTCAAAGTTGTATTTTTGATACTTTTGGGCCTAAGCCCCTTGTATTTTAATTGTCATTATTTGATAGTTGTTAGGAAAGATACCAAGAGGAAAAATTGGGCCAAAAGCCCAAAGAGGAAAAGAACCAATTAGTATAGGATAGGTGTTAGGTGGGCCAAAGGCGCAGAATGAAATTAGGCCTAAGTGCTGGCCCAGACAGATAAAAAACTAGACATGGGCATTTTGGGTGCTTTCAAACCCTACCCGAAATGCTAACATGAACCACGAACCCCTTTTCAATTTATTTACTGTTTTAATCTTTTTGAGATTAGTTTTTTTTTTTAATTCTACTTTAAAAATTAAGTGGCGACTCTAAAAATTTGTTTTTAAATAATACAAAATAGTGACTCTGCTGGGGATTTGAATGGTTCTAACCTTAAAATTAACTTCTTTTGCTGTATATGCTTAATTGTTTACTTGTTTTAATTATTTTATATTAAATTGTGACATTCATCGCATCGATACCACCAAATGGCAAATAGACTGCGATAGGGAAAAGGCGGTTACGTGGCTTACCACAACTGTCTTTCAAAAAAACACTTTCAAATTCTTTTGAAGTGATAAATAAATAGTTGGCTTGTGGTCATCCAACGTCTTTTGTTATACTTCAACCCGTAGTTTGTCCATCTCGAGTAACCAGGTCTTGCTTAAACCAATTCTAGTTGACCTAGACTAGAGCAAAACCAAATCAAATTTAATCATTAGCCTAAGACGACTGAATACTCAAGGCGTATTAAGTCCATTAGTAAAATCACCGAAAGCATATCCAAGGTCAACGACCTAACGACATATCATATTATTTGACATTTGAAAGATGTATGTGTACAAACCTGACTAATACCTATTTGGGGGGAGGAATCTTAATCGGGTTTTATTTTGTAGGTATGGCTCAGTTTCCCAAGTTCAACATGGTTGTGAGGACCCTAAATTTTCTTAAATTACGGTACTATGACCTCAACATGTTTCACCAAAGGGACCTCAACAAATATAAAGGGGCACTAACAGAGCTCATTGATATGATTGGGTGGCCCGAACTAATAAAAGTCATCACCGGCTTTTGGGACATCGAGAAGATGGTGTTCCGATTTGGAACCATGGAAATCACCCTGATGAGAAATTTGGGACTGTATAGATACCGTAGGTACATGGATAGAAAGAAAGACAAAAGGACATGTGGATATCCTAATCCCTAACAAGCCTACTGTCGAGGACATTGTGAAGTGTCTCAAATTAAGAAAGGAATACGCCCACTAGGCCCAAGGGTCAAGCATTTCTTTCAGACATCTCTATGTCAGATTTGGGCATGCGAGCTTTATGCAAATTATAACCAAGAGTTCAAAACTACTTTAAGAGAATGGGACAGGATCAGACCTCTGACATTTACTATTGCACTATTACGTACTGTGGTTTTTCCCCAAGGCCCGAGCCTCAATATCAACACCCGGATAATCATGCTTGCAAACTTTCTGTTCCACGGGCATGAGAACCAAAAGCAAGTGACGTATTATCCCATCACACCTTTATCCTATTCAACATGTACCATTCTTTGGGAAAGTGTAAGGAAGGGCATCATTATTTTCAAGGTGGTAACCTCCTCCTCCAACGGTGGATAATGAGCCACTAGATGAAGGAACACGGGACTCAACAACTTTATACTCTCGATCACCACAATGCTCTTAAGCATTTGAACGGTATGCTATACTGGGGGTAGCTCAACAATAGAAGAATTAGAGAGGGATGGGCTTAGATTTTCTCCGAGTTGAGGGAGGACGATATCCTGTGGATGTTTGATCGATTTTTCTCGAAAGAGGTCATAGTACAAAACGACAGACAGGTTACTTCCTGTACCAGGTATTTGGGGTATCCACCAGTATGTACCCATCCGGGTCCTGAGACAATTTTGGAGAAACCAAATCTTACCCTCGAACGGATATTACCAGGTTTATGTATTCTACCACGGGGATGATAGAGTCCCAAATGCTGGAGAAATGTGGAGAGAATGAAAGAATGAATTGCAAATTGATGAGACAAGCATTGTCTCACTCTAATTTTATGTTGGGTAAGTTGAAACTTACCAAGCTTGGTTGAAAGACGATTTGCAAGGCCTTTCCTTCCCAGTTCTAAGCATCTATCACAATTTTCAAGACAAAGAGTCTGAGGCTATGATAGAATTGAGAGAAGTCAAAGAGGGAAGATCGAGAAATGCATAAGGAATTCCTCTGAAAGAAAGAGGAGGATAAATACGCCCTCGAAAATGTAACCCAAGAATTAGAAAGCTTGAGAATTGATTTGGGGGAGCTCAACTCATGGATGGAAAGTAAGAGATGAGACATGCAGTTTGAAGATTGGGAAGAAAAAGGGCGTCGGCATGACAGATACTGGTTAATGACTCAGTACAGGCTTCAGCGCTACATAAGACAAAACAAGAAAAGCAGATTAAAAGCGGGACCATCGCGAACCTCTTAGTGGATTTCACCCCTGTGTGGGTCTTTCCATATGTATTTGTTGTTAATTTCCCCTATGTGGGCTTTCTTTTCTAGTATTGTGGTACTCCTTTCAAATGACCCCTGCATGGGCCTTTCCTCTTGTATTTCTCATTTATTCCCTATTACCCCTTTTTATTTTTGCTTTTGGAACATTATTTCTATATATGTGAAATTTGTTTTGGGGTAACAAAACGGTTCAATTCTACACATACATTATTCAATTAAGCTAGGTCTACCCTTGGCCCAAAAGGGCCCCCTACTCGTTTAGGACGTGCGTTAGCTGCTTGTGTACTTTAACTGTTTATGTGATTTTTTTGCTTTGAATGAGGACATTTTAGCCAACTCCTCTCCGAAATTTTCAAAAACTTTATACAAAAAGCAAGCCACTACCCAAAATGTTTGACCAAAATTCCCCGAGTCTTGAGTTTCTCCGCCAAAACTAAGTCCCACTACCAAATCCTAAGACATTACTCTATCATCTCAGGAAAGGTGAATCTGCTACTAAGATGGAAAGAAGCCAGAATGTCAAAGTGGAGCTGATTGAGGAAGAACTGATTATGAAACTGCACCAGATCAACCAGGAGATTCGAGAAGTTGAGGAAAGGGCAATAGAAGTAGAATTCGCACTGCAGTCACACTAGCCAAAAGTGTTGCATTAGACGTGGATATAGGAACTAAAAAGGTGAGATTAACCATAATGGACGAAGAAATAGTTGCTATGGTGAAGAGAAAAGAGGATGAAACCCTCGAGATTCAGAGGCTATGCAAAAAACACCCTTTCCTACATAAAGAGGTCAACGTCACCATTCTCGAAGACACTCAACCTGAACATGCTGAAGAAAAACCTGAGGAAGAAGTCAATGACATGACTCCTTTCCGAGGATGATTGGAAGAAGGTGACGAAAAGATCACCCTCCAGGAATATCAGTAGATACATAGTCTGGGGGTAAAAGTCGTTTCGTGTGCTTTCATTTATAAGCATCTGAAGGCTTTCTGCATCCTGAGTCCTCTTGAAGGGACTACTTCCAAGGTTGAACTTGAGGATGCACATAAGACATGTGCCTACCATCCAACAAAAGGGGCACACCATAGAAGAATGTGTGGAACTGAAGACCGTGATCCGCAACTTGATCAGCGATGGGAAAATTAGTCGTCAATTGGGTCATTACACTTTCCTTACTTGTGATCAACCAGAGCCTGATATGCCAAACACAGAGCATACTTTGTTTCATTGTCACTACATCACACCTTTTAAAGATCTGCAACGGACTATCTACTATAAGTTAGTTCAAGGCGGGATACTGACCCTTACCAAAAATAATGCCAGAATGATCTCTACCTTTGAAGATTGCCCTTAACACAACACCGGGGATCACCGCATTGAAAAGTTCCTTGTATTCTGATATGATGTGGAGTCCCTAATCAACAAGGTAAGGATCCAAGTTGAGTTTCCCCCCTATTGTCATGTGGCAGTAAGAATGCTTTGACTAGTAATTGTCCCTAATCAACAAGGTAAGGCCATGACATCGGGCATCCGTGGTGTTGAGCCGGAGGAGCAATTGTCAAAGTAGACCTCCATGCCACTCATGTTTCCCCACTCATCTTGGTAGAAAGGACATGTGTTTATGTTTGTTTTAAAAAATCATTGGTGGTCCAGAAGAGGCTCGAGACCCACCCTTTGTGCAATTTTTATTTATTTGAGTTAATAAATTCCCCAGTAATGTTTTAAGATGGTTAAATGACCTTTAGTCATGGCCAAAGTTTGTGCCTATTTGCAATTTAAATGAAAAGCCTCTCTTATCGAAAATTTTGTTTATTTACTTATTTTTTCATATTTTTACTTTTCTAACTTCGTTTGTTTATGATTTCTGTAATAGTAATGTAAAACCTGCCAATTTCATGTCATGTCCGGGCTGAACAAACAAAATGTGGTAGGTGAAGATTAATGGGAGGAATATGAAGAAGAAAATGTGGTACCCGAACAAGTTGTTGAGGAGTTTCAACAATTTGAGAACCAGTACAAGCTGAATCTAGAAGAAAACGAGACTGTAAATCTGGGAGATGAGGAATGCATCAAAGAAGTGAGAATCATTGTCCATTTGACTGAGCTTAAAGAAGGGACCTAGTCTATTTGCTGAGAGAATACATCGACATATTTGCCTGGTCTTACAGGGATATGCCAGGGCTAAGCACAAATATGGTTTCCTATAAGCTGCTGATCAATCCAGATTTCACTCAAGTGAGCAGAAAACTCAAAAATTCAAGCTAGAGTTGAGTCTAAAAATCAAAGAGGAGATTACCAAGCAGATTGAGTCCAAATTAGTGCAAGTGACCCAATATCCGACTTGGTTGGCCATCATTGTTATGGTTGCCAAGAAAGATGGAAATATCAGAATTTGTGTCAACTACAGACATCTCAACAAAGCTAGACCGAAAGATAATTTTCCATTGCCAAACATTCATATTCTCATTGACAATTGTGCTAAACATGAGACGCAGTCGTTTGTGGATTGTTATGCGGCTTATCACCAGATCTTGATGGATGAAGAAGATGCAGAAAAGCCAGCCTTCATTATGCCCTGGGTGTATATCAATATCGAATGATGCCTTTTGGTCTCAAGAATGGCGATGCTACTTATATTAGGGATATGACAACCATCTTTCATGATATGATTCAAAAAGAGATCGAGGTGTATGTAGATGATGTCATAATCAAATCCCGCGACAGTTCGGAACATTTGACTCACTTGAGGAAGTTCATTGATCGCCTACATTGGTACAATTTGAAGCTAAATCCTGCTAAATGTGCTTTTAGAGTGCCACTTGGCAAGCTATTGGGGTTTATAGTCAGTAGGAGGAGCATAGAGCTTGACCCTTCCAAGATCAAAGTGATTCAAGAATTACCTCCTCTGAAGACCAAGAAAAAAGTGGTGAGTTTCCTGGGAAGGTTGAACTACGTTAGCTGGTTCATAGCTCAATCAACCATGGTGTGTGAGCCCATCTTCAAGTTGTTGAAAAAAGATGCCCTGACTAAGTGGATCGAAGAATGCCAAACTACTTTTGATGCCATTAAGAATTATTTATCCAATCCAGCGGTGTTGGTCCCTCCATGAAAACGAAGTCCATTGTTGCTATATTTGTCGGTCTCATATAACATATTTGGATGTGTGCTCGGTCAATATGATGAAACTGGAAAGAAGAAACGAGCCATCTACTGCTTGAGCAAGCAATTCACTCCATACGAGGCTCGCTACACGCTTTTAGAGAGGACATGTTATGATCTAACTTGGATAGCTAAAAAATTAAGACATTATTTGTTTCATATACTACATACCTCATTTCCAGGATGGACCCATTGAAGTATATTTTTTAGAAAGTGATGCCGACCGGAAAGTTGGTTAAATGGCAAATGCTTTTGAGTGAGTTTTATATTATATATGTGACTCAAAAGGCGATAAAAGCACAAGTCTTAGCTGATCATCTTGTAGAAAATCCGATTGATGAGGAGTATGAACCGCTCAAGACTTATTTTCCCGACGAAGAACTGGCATTTGTGGGTGAAGATATTTTTGAAGCATACCCTGGTTGGAGAATATTCTTTGATGGAGCGGAAACTGATCAAGGGAAAGGTATCAGAGCAGTTTTAGTGTCAGAATCTGGTCAACACTATCCTATAGTGGCTAAAATCCGATTTGATTGCACAAACAACATGGTTGAATATGAAGCTTGCATCCTTGGTTTGAATATGTACATCGACATGAATGTTCATGAGTTGTTGGTAATTGGAGATTTAGATTTGTTGATTCATCAAGTTCAAGGAGAATGGGCCGTGAAGAACCCAAAGATCACATGATATTTGTAATATATATAGATGTTATGCAAGATATTTTGCAATATGGAATTCAGGCACACTCCTAGGACACAAATTGAGTTGGCTGATGCTCTAGGCACTATTGCCTCAATGATCAAACATCCGGATACGAGTTATGTTGATCCATTCGATATAGAGGTAAAAGAGCAGCTTGTTTATTACTCATATGTTGAAGCTGAGCCAGATGGTTTGCCCTGGTACTTTTGACATGAAGAAGTATTTGGAGATCGGAACTTATCCTGTGAATGCAACATTCAACCAGGAGAAATCGATACGTCTTATGGCCAACAATTTCTTTCCAAGTGGGGAAATCCTTTATAGGAGGACTCCAAATTTAGGTCTTATCATATGCATTGATGCTAGTGAAGATGCGAAGCTTCTTGAACAGATATATGCTGGAGTTTGTGGTACTCATATGAATGGGCTCACCTTGGAGAGAAAGATCCTCTGAGCCGATTATTTTTGGATGACTATGGAACATGATTGTTGCAAATTTGTGCAGAAATGTCATAAATGTCAGGTGCATGGTGATTTGATTCAAGTGCCGCCTCACAAACTAAATGATATGAGTTCACCCTAACAGTTTGTAGCTTGGGGCATGGATGTCATTGGTTCAATAGAGCCAGCCACATCAAACAGACACAGATTCATTTTGGTTGTCATTGACTACTTCACCAAGTGGGTGTAAGCAGCTTCGTATAAGTCAACGACCAAGAAAGTTGTAGCTGATTTTGTTTGTAAAAATTTGATATGTAAGTTTGGAGTATCGGAATCCATCATTACTGATAATGGAGCAAATATTAATAGTCATTTCATAAAAGAGATATGTGAACAATTCAAGATTACTCACCGAAACTCAACTGCTTATCATCCCCAAATGAATGGAGCCGTAGAAGACTCCAACAAGAACATAAAGAAGATTATGAGGAAAATGATTGACAATCAAAGATGTTGGCATGAGATGTTGCCATATGCTTTGTTTCGATATAGAATGACTATCAGAACAACAGTTGGAGCTAATCCATACTTGTTAGTATATGGAACAAAAGATGTTGTACCTGCTGAAGTTGAGATACCTTTATTGTGAATCATCCAGGAAGCTGAATTGAGTGATGCTGATTGGGTTCGCAAGATGATTGACCATTTAACATTGATTGATGAGAAGAGAATGGTTGTTGTTTGTCATGGTCAATTGTATCGACATAGAATGATTTTGTGCTTTCCACAAGAAAGTAAGAGCCATAATATTCGAAATTGGCCAGTTGGTTCTCAAACACTTTTCCCTCATCAGGATGACTGCAAAGGGAAATTTGCACCAAATTGGCAAGGACCCTACATTGTTCGCAAAGTGTTATCTGGAGGTGCTTGGTATTGTAAGAAATGGATGGCACCGAATTGCCAAAACCGATCAACTCAGATGCTATCAAGAGATATTATGTGTGAAGTTTCAGTTTGTATTTTTTTCATTTCCTTGTAATCGTCTTATTTGCTTGTAATCATTTTGTTCATAATTTTATCCCTTTGTGATGAACTATGTCTGACCTGAATTCTCAAGAATGAGATACGTAGGCGGTCTATGTCGGCTTCGGTCACCCCTTTATCCCTTTTTAATATTTTTTTTTGTAATTTGAACTACGTTCGACCTCAATTCTCAAGAATGAGATACACAGGCGGCTTATATCGCCCCCGTTCGGCTCCTTGTTAAAATTTTCTATTTATGTTGATCTTTTAGGGGGAACTACGCTTGACCTGACTCTTGCCTCAACATGATAGGTAGGCACCACAATGACTCGATCATATCTCCTGTAAGATTTCTATTTTTCTTTACTATAGAATCTTGGACAAAATTTTTGAGAGGGGCTGAAAAATTCTCCAAAAGAAAATCTCTCCAATGATTCAAGACTGAAGTTACATTAAGAATTGTAACTGGGACAAAATTTTTAAGAGGATCTCAAAAATTCCGTGATTTCCTCACCAAAAGTTCAAAATATGCTAAGACAGTTTACTTGGAAATTTGTTTTTGAGGATGACCTCAAAATTTTCAATAGGGTTCATTGACAGTTTAGAACAACTTTGAATGCTTCCCAACAAATAATCAGATAGACCTCGAAGCATCAACTTCAAAGGCGTTCGCTAAGCATTAGATGATATGACATTTGACAGTGACCTTTTCCAAATATTACTTTTTGAAAATCTATTTTCCTTAAAAATTTTCTTTCATATTTCAATTTTTTTTCCATAAAATGTTTTTTCTTATCTATCAAGAAGCGGGAAATCAGAGAAATCAATCGGAGATAGCAAGATGACGAGCAGACAACCGAAGGAATCGACAAAGATCAATTCATTTTAAACTAACATTTTTTCTATGGATGCAGGAAAAGTTTCTATTCTCCTTATACCAAGAATTGATAATATGAGTAGCATCATTTCACTCAAATTCTTAGCAAGGTGAAGTCCATAATGAAAATACAAGTGTGTTCGGAGGTGGAATAAATGGAATCCTCGAAGCGAGCAATATTATTTTTCCATAGAAACTGAAAATACCTAGATGACATTATCTGCATCATATTATCGTACATGATACTATTTCTACCTGGAGAGCCATTTATATCGTATCATCAAATGAGATGATACCACTACTCAAAGGGTCATTTATATTGTATTGTCAAATGAGTTAATACCGCCACCCGGAAGGTTGTCTGCATCGCTCAATGAAGCATTACCTTCGTTCTATGCCAAGAAGAAAGAAAGATTCATGCATCGTAGGAAAAGGAGTCATGCATTGTAAGAAAGATTCATGCATCGCAGGGAAAGAAGATTCATCCATCACAGGAAAGAGAGTCATGCATCGGCGGAAAGAGATTTATGCAACACAGAGAAAGAGTCATGCATCACAGGAAGAAGATTCATGCATTGGGGGAAATAGATTCATGTATCACAGGAAAAAGAGCCATGCATCGCAGGAAGAGTCATGCATCGCAGGAAGAGTCATGCATCGCGGGAAAAGACTTATGTATCGCGGAAAGTCGCCATCAACTACAGTTTTTAAGGAAGCACCCCCTGTATTTTTCAAGTAAGCATTATATTCATGCATCGCGGGAAATCTTCATGCATCTTAAGAAAATCATGCATTGCAAGAAAATCGACATCGGCTGCATCACTTTCATTGCAAGAACGACATCAAAAGAACTATAAAAATATTACATCAATATGTTTTATTAATCTAACATCAATGGAAGAATACATTAAAGATTATATGGCAAATATGGAATGCAAGCTTTATTTGCTTTATGTAAAACTGGAAGAAGTTGACATCAAATATTCAGGGAGAGCAATTAAGTGTCAAGATGGTAAAAGACGCTATCTCCCCATTTAAATCACATTTTATGCTAATGAGTTTTATCTTAGTCTATTTCAAGAGTATCCCAAGAGGATGAATTCTCAAACAAACCACAAGTGCAGACGACATAAAAAATGATGCTCACAACATGGAACATTTTTCTTAGCAGCGAACTGGGACATAGTACGAAGACGAGTACCCAACTCTTAGGACGCGAGCTGAGGAGCGACTCCCACAACAATTAAACCACACCCCTATTAGAAGGCATGTGGATTTTTCTTTGGATTTTTGTGTTTATTGATCTCGTCTCCATGGTTTTCTTTTCTTGTTTCTCGTTTAGCTTGATACTTATTATGGTGATTGAAGTTTTGTCTATTTGTTGTTAGTTCGATTCCTGCATCTACCCTTTATGTACTTCAAGTGTGAGGATTAGTAGCTTCTAGTTTTCTTTGAGAATTCGTTGGTAGATACTTGATCAAGTTTGTTCTTTCTCTTTGAATAATCTTAAAGCTAGTTGATATGGAGTTGTATGTGATATTAGCATTTCAAGGCTTGTCCAATCGATTTCTCATTGTTATTTCTCTAGGGTAAATATTTTGTGAATAGTGACTTCTTCCCTGCTAATTTTTAGTCCTTATTTTTGAAGTGTGGTCACTGTTTGCCAATTATGCCTATAATGTATATGAACAGTTCTGTTGTTTTAGTTGAGTGTTGGACTTTTGCATGTTTACTTTGTTATTTAGTATATTTATCTAGGTATATGTTTACTTAGTTGGGTTTGGTTCCAGAATGGTAGCTTGATTCAATTTCCTTCAGCTAAAGTAGTATTTAAAGTAGCATGATTAGACGAGTTTTCATGAAGTGTGCGGTAATGTATCTTTGCTCTTCACATTTTGGTTTTAGCTTCTTTTTCCTCCAAATTGTTGCCTTAATTTTGTGCTTTTCTAGTATGATCCTCTTGTTAAATGGAGTTAGGAATTGACTTCGACAAAAGTTCTTAACTTTCATTTTAGCCTGAAAGTTTTCTAAGTCAGTTCATTCTTTGATTCCTTATGGTGTTGGTATTCTAATTCAGTTTTTTTTTTGTTTAACTTGTGGATGTGTGTTGACCACCACCTTTAATGCATCAGTGTATTTATGTGGATATATTTTTCTTCCTTCATGCTAATTTACTTGATTCTTGACAATAATTGTTTGCCCCCCCCCCCCCTCAAATAATTGTTTCATGCCTATGGTAATTTTTAGGCAGTAGCATTCATTCTGTTACACTATTTTCTCATATTAATCCATTGAGTTGTTACTTATATTTTATTTATTTATGTTTGCATGTGAAATTCGTTTCTGAGTCATCATGGACTCCTTCCCCTACTTGCATTCTACCATTGGGTTGTAAAGGCCCAAATTTGCTCTTTCATCCGAGTCAGCCCTTGAATATCAGCAATCGGATCAATGAAACCAACGTACAGGTTTCGGGAGCCCGTACACATTAAGTATACACAATATAGTGCCGCAGATTGGAGAGTTGAAAAATTTGGGCCAAAAAAATGCCCATCTTTATTTTTCAAAGTGGTATTTTTGTTACTTTTGGGCCTAAGCCCCTTGTATTTTAATTTTCATTATTTGATAGTTGTTTGGATAGGTACCAAGAGGAAAAATTGGGCCAAAATCCCAAAGAGGAAATCAACCAATTAGTATAGGACAGGTGTTAGGTGGGCCAAAGGTCCAAAATGAAATTAGGCCCAAGACTGGTCTAGGCGGAAAGAAAACTAGACTTGGGCCTAAATCCTCTCTCTCTCTCTCTCTTTATTTTATCTGTTTTCATATTTGTTTAATTGTTTATTTGCTAGTTAATTCTAACGTTTTTTTTTTTCATAATTCAATTCCCCAAAAGATGAACCAACCATATCTTTAAAATCAAACAAATATATTTTATTTTACTTGACTTTAAAATATCTAGTACTTAAGTAACATCCTTATACTATCTCCCTTCCCCTTTAAAAAACAATTTTGAATCTTAAGTTGTTATTTCTTCAAACAAAGTATGCTTTTGTTTTCTTAAAATCGTTTAGCTAAATAGTTAATTACTAGATAATCGCATGTTAGCGGGCATTTCAGGTGCTTTCAAACCCTTCCCAAAATGCTAATATGAACCTTGAATCCTCTTTCAATTGATTTACTGTTTTAATCTGTTGAAATCCTTTTTTTTTTCTTAATTTTACTTTAAAAATTAAGCGGTGACTCTAAAAATTCATTTTTAAATAAAACATAATGGTGAATCTGCTGGGGATTTGAATGGTTCTAACCTTAAAATTAACTTACTTGGCTATATGTGTTTAATTGTTTACTTGTTTTAATTATTATATATTAAACTGTGACATTCATGGCCTCGATTCTGCCAAATGGCAAATAGACTGTATTAGGAAAAAAGACGGTTATGTGGCTTACCATGATTGTCCTCCATAAAAAACACCTTTGAATTCTTTTGAAGTGATAAACGAATAGTTAGTTTGTGGTCATCCAACGTCGTTTATTATACTTCACCCCATAGTTTGTCCAACTCGGGTAACCAGATCTTTTCTAAGCCAATTCTAGTCATCCTAGAGTAGAGCGAGACCAAATCCAAATTTAACCATTAGCCTAAGAGGGTTTACTACAAAAGGCGTGTTAGGTCCATTAGTAAAACTACCAAAAACATGTCAAAGGTCAACGACCTAATGACATATCATATTATTTGACATTTGAAAGGTGTATGTGTAGAAACCTAATTGTTACCTACTTTGGGGGGGGGGGATCTTAACCATGTTTTATTCTGTAGGTATGGCTCAGTTTTCTAAGTTCGACATGGTTGTGAGGGCCCAGAATCGCTTAAAAAGTTATGGTACTATGACCTCCACATGATTCACAAAAGGGACCTTAACAAATATATAGGGGCACAAACAGAGCTTATCGATATGGTTGGGTGGCCCGAACTGATAGAAGTCCTCACCGGCTTTTGGGACAATGAGAAGATGGAGCTCCTTTTTGGAACCATGGAAATCACCCCTACAATTAAGGAAATTCGGGACTGTATAGATACCGTAGGTACAGGGATAAAAAGAAAGGTAAGAAGACAAGACGATATTCTTATCACTAAGCCTATTGTCGAGGACATCGTAAAGTGTCTTGAATTAAGAAAGGAATATGCCCACTAGGCCCAAGGGTCAGGCATTGTTATCATTGATCTTTATGTTAGATTTGGGCATGCAAGCTTTTATGCAAATTATAACCAAGAGTTCAGTACTATTTTCAGAGAATGAGACGAGATTAGATCCCTGACATTCATTATCGCACTATTCAGTACTATGGTTTTTCCCTAAGGCCCGATCCTCAGTATCAACACCCAGATAATCATGCTTGCAAAGACTCTGTTCCACGGGTATGAGAATCAAAAGCAAGTGAAGTATTATCCCATCGCACCTGTTAACCTATCCGACATGTACTATTCTTTGGGAAAGTGTAAGGAAGGGCATCGTTATTTTCAAGGTTGTAACTTCCTCCTCCAATGGTGGATAATGAGCCACTTGATGAAGGAACACGGGACTCAACAACTTCATACCCTCGATCAACAAAATGCTCTTAAGAATTTAAGTGGGATGTTGTACTGAGGGGAGCTCGACAATAGGAGAACTAGAGAGGGATGGGATCAGATATTCTCTTAGTTGAGGGAGGACGATATCTAGTGGATTTTCGAATAGTTTATCTCCAAAGAGGTTGTAGTATGAGGCGACAGATAGGTTGTACATCCTCTACTAGGTATTTGGGGTATCCTCCAGTATACACCATCTGGGTCTTGAGACAGTTTGGGAGAAAGCAAATCTTACCCCTAAAAGGATATTACTGGGTCTGTGTGTTGGACAACAGTGATAATAGAGTCCCTAATGCTGGAGAAATGCTGAGAGAATGGAAGCAAGCATTGCAAATGGATGAGACAACCATTGTCACAAGCCGATTTAATGTTGGGTATGTCGAAACTTACAAAGCTTGGCTGAAAGACGATTTGCAAGGCCTTTCCTTCCCAGCTCCAAACATCTACCGTAGTTTGGAGGACAAAGAGTCCGAGGATCTGATAGAATTGAAAGAAGTCAAAAAGAAAGCTCGGGAAATGCATAACAAATTCCTTCGAAATCAAGAAAAGGATAAATACGCCCTCGAAAGTGTAACCCAAGAATTAGAAAGCTTGAGGAGCGATTTGGGGGAGCTCAACTCATGGATTGAAAGTAATAGAAGAGACACGCGGTTTGAAGATTATTAAGAAAAATGGTGTCGGTACGACGGATACTGGTTAGTGACTCAGTACAGGCTTTAGTTGTACATGGGACAAAACAAGAAAAACATATTAGAAACGGGACCAACGGGGACCTCTTATTGTATTTCACCCCTGCTTGGGTCTTTCTATGTGTATTTGTTGTTATTTGCGCCTGTGTGGGTTTGCTTTTCTTGTAATGTGGTACTCCTATCAAATGACCCTTGTGTGGGTCTTTCCTCTTATATTTCTCGTTAATTCGCTATTACCCCTGATTATTTTCACTTTTCGAACATTATTTCTGTATATGCAAAATTTATTTTCGGGTAATGAAACGGTGTAATTCTACACATATATCTTTCAAATACTCCAGGCCTACCCTTGGCACAAAAGGGCCCCCTACTTGTTTAGGACGCATGTTAGCCGCTTATGTTCTTCAACTGTTTATGTGATTTTGTTGCTTGAAGGAAGATATTTTAGCCCACTCCTTTCCAAAATTTTCAAAAACTTTATACAAAAAGCAAGCCAATATGCAAAATGTTTGACCAAAATTTCCTGAGTCTTGAGTTTCTTAGCCAAAACTAAGTCCCACTACCAAATCATAAGACATTATTCTATAATCTCATGAAACGTGAATCTGCCGCTAAGATGGAAAGAAGCCAAAATGTCGAAGTGGAGTTGACTGAGGAAGAACTCATGATGAAACTGCACCGGATCAACCAAGAGATCCAAGAAGTTGAGAAAAGGGCAATAAAAGTAGAATTTGCCACTGCAGTCGCACTAGCCAAAAGTGTTGCATTAGACGAGGAGATAGCAATTAATAAGTTGAGATGTACCATAATGGACGAAGAAATAGCTGCTACGCTGAAGAGAAAAGAGGATGCAACCCTGGAGATTCAGAAGCTGCACGAAAAACACCCTTTCCTTAATAAAGAGGACAATGTCATCATTCCCGAAGACAATCAACCTAAACTGGCTGAAGAAAAACATGAGGAAGATGTCAATGACATGACTCCTTTCTGAGGACAATTGAAAGAAAAACGATGAAAAGATCACTCTCTAGGCATACCAACGGAGACATAGCGTAGGGGCAAAAGTCGTTTCATATGCTCTCATTTACGAGCATCTGAATGCTTTACGCATCCTGAGTCCCCTCGAAGGGACCACTTCCCAGGTTGAACCTGAGGACGCACATAAGACATGTGCCTACAATCCACACCAAAAAGGGCACACCATAGAACAATGTGTGGAACTGAAGACCGCGATTTGTGACTTGATCAACATCGGAAAAATTATTTTTCTATTAGGTCATTACACTTTCCTTACTTGTGATCAACAAGAGCTGGATATGCCGGTCATAAAGCATACTTTGTTTCTATGTGACTACTTCACACCTTTTTAAGATCCATGACGAACTATCTACTATAAGTTGGTTGAAGGTGGGATCCTCACCCATACCAAAAAGAATGTCGGAATTGTGTCTACCTTTGGAGATTACCCGTATCATGGCACTGGGGATCACAACATTGAAAAGTGCCTCGTATTCCTCTATGATGTGGATCCCTAATAAACAAGAGAAGGATCCAAGTTGAGATTCCCCCCTGTTGCCATGCGTCATCAAGAATTCTATGACTAGTCAGAAGAAGAAGCCTTAACAAAGGCTTAATTTATGTTTTAGGAGTCTTATCACATGCTTTCACTTTCCTTGTAATAAAAAAATGAATGAACAAAAACCAAAAATCCCTTTGTATTCGAACTACGTAGGGCCTGAATTCTCCTTTAGAGATACGTAGGTAGCCTTTCAAGGCTCGGCCCCTATCCTTTTAAATTTTTCGTTTCCCCTTTATTCTACGAGGAAATATTGAGTTCAGATCAATAGATGCCGAGAGATGTAGTAAGAAGACCTTAGTTCAACGAAGATCAACCTTCCTAATTCACTAGTCTCAAAATAAAATGAGCAAATTCCTTCTTATTCAAAAAAAAAAAAATTCCAGTCGCGATTACTCATGGGTTAACATGTCCTTAAACGAAGCAACGCTATGTGCTTTTATTCCTTCTATGTGATATTTTGCATCATGTTGCCATGAATTAAAACTAACAGATTTGCCTTTGAGTTTTTTTTCTTCTACAGGTACTTAGAACTGATCTGTGTTGTTAAGCTAGCTGAACACCCTTGTTTTACAAAAGTAAAAGCTCCCAATGATTCCTTCCCTGGTTAGAATTCTCGAAAAGGAAAGTCACCAATGGACGATAACAGTGACGATATTAGCTTGACTAAGGTTGTCGTAGCTCATCCCTCTACCGTTGAAAAAATAAGTTGATTATGCAATTGATGTAGCAGTTTGCAAATTTAAAGGTTGAGATACAAAGGAAACAAGATCTACTTAATCCAATTTTTTCTGTCAATCCTCTAAGCGAGGAAAGGCCTAAACTCCATTTCCCTCCTCCAAATTCAAGTACGGAACATGTTCAAAACCCACTCTCTAACCCCGGCCAAAATCCCCCCATCATTGGTCAAACTACTTCAAACTCCCATCACGCCTCCGCTTCCTACCAAATGCCACATTACCCTTGAAATACAAACCTTCAAACCTTCCCTCCTCCTCAAAATAACAAACCACAAGCTTACCCTCCTCCACGAAATCAAAATGTCAATAATGCACAAACCTTACCCCATTAATAAAATCAGCACACCAATCCCCAAACATCCCCTAAATTACCAAGACCCCCAAAATGCCCAGAATCCTTCCATTGCTCCACCCCTACTTTTAAAATCCACTTTCCAAATACCAATCCATCCTGAGCTTTACGCCAACTGTTCCAAACTTGATCATTAAGAGGAATAGGAAAAAGAATGGAGAGATAAAGAAGAATCATACAAATAGAATTAAAGGAGGAAATCATGAAAGTTGTGAAAGAATTGTGTTATACTCCAGAAGTTGCAAGTTCAATTACGAAGATTTGTCCATCCATCAAAACTTGGAATTTCCAAAAGGGTGCAAAATGCCGAAGTTTGACACTTTTTGAGGAGCTAGAAATCAGTTGGATCATCTGAGAGCCTATTGTGACCAACTCATAGGAGTTGGCAGTAATGAAGCCTTGTTAATGCGGCTCTTTTGCCAAAGTTTAAGCAGAGAAGCGTTGGAATGGTTTACATCTCAAGAAACGAGGGAATGGCCTAACTGGAATGCTCTAGCTAAGGACTTCATCGAACGATTTGCCTATAATGTAGAGATCATTCCTGATCATTATTTCTTAGAGAAGATGAAGCCGAAATCAACTAAAAGTTACAAGGAATTTGCATACAGATTGAGAAAGGAGGCAGCTAGGGTTCGGCCTCCTATGCTAGAGAAAGAAATTGTGAAAGTATTTGGGTAGGTTAAGGAGCCCAAGTGTTATAACAGGATCATGTTGCTCATTGGAGCAATGTTTGATGAGATAGTCAAGGTAGGTAAGACTATCAAAGATGGATTAAGGACCGGGAAGATTGCTCGTGTTGCTGCCTCGTCTGGATCCTCAGGGCTGTTGAAGAGGAAAAGAGAAGATGTGTAATCTATCTCTTATGCATTCGAGGGAAAGACTTCGTCAAGAAAATCCTCATAATACCAAGTTCACTCTCGACCTTCGCAGAGTTCTTACCTGGCTTGTTCTGTATCGGCTGATTATTAGACCCCTCTCCCTAATTACCAAACCCCTCCCCATGTTTACCAAGCTCCCCCTCCAGTTTACCAAACACCACCTCCTCATTATCGAAATGCCACCCCAAACTTTGCAAATGTCCAAACAAATTACCACACTCCTCCCACAGTATATCAAACCCTACCCCCATACTACCAAAATACCCCTCCGAACTACCAAGCTCCATAACCAAATTACCCAACCAATTCCTATCCAAGATACGAAGGCCCACACCAAAATGTACCAAATTATCTCCGAATGCCTCCCCCTCAACAAGGCAATAACGATCCTCGTCCTAGGTTTGAGTAGAAGCCCCCTAGAAATTTCACTCTGCTCATTAAAAGTTGAACAAAGCTATTTGAGGGATTGACTGCAGCAGGTTTTATTCATCCTGTAGGGTCCAAGTCTGTTGATACCAGCTTTAGATTTTATAAACCTAATCAAAGATGTGCATATCATTCCAATAGTGTTGGGCATGACACTGAGGATTCTATTAATATAATGCACAAGATCCAAGACTTAATCGACTAGAGAGTGGTCACTCTTCAGACTATTGCATCCAACGTCACCATTAATCCTCTTCCAAACAATGGAGGTGTCAATATCAATTTGATAGAGACAGAGGAGGAGTGGTGCACAACAAAGACGATTGTCTCGGCTGGGTCAAATGACCTCGAGAAAGTTGTGGCTTTGTTGTACATAAAGAAAAAGAAGGAGTTTATAATTATGACACCTTAGAAGGTTGTTGCCTTGGTTTCAAGAGAAATTCCCCTTCGAGAGATGTTTGTGATTGAAGTGGCTCCTACTCAGGGTATGACTAAATCTGGTAGATGCTAAACACCATAAGAGTTAGCCTAGGGAGTATAGAAGAAAAGTTAGTCCTAAATGCCAATCAGTGAGGTTGAGGTGGAGGAGTTCTAGAGAAAAAGTAATCGAAGGATTATTCAATCATGAAACATCTAGATAAAGCACCAGCTCAGATTTTTGTGTGGGCCTTACTGATGTGCTTACAACTGCATAGGCAAGCTTTGATGAAGGCTTTGGATGATACTTATTTGTCCGTGGGTACTAACAACGATAATGTGGTGGCATGATAAGCCAAGTCGTTCGAGGACACCGCATCAATTTTTGTGACAAAGAGCTACCCTTTGAAGGCAAGATGTACAATAAAGCTCTACACATCACCATTAAGTGTCAAGACAAGATTGTAAATCACGTCTTGGTTGATGACGGATCTAATCTCAATATTTTCTCACTTTCAACTCTGAGGCAACTAAACTTCGACTTGGGAAAAGTTCACCAGAACCAAGTCAATGTGAGGGCATTTGATGGAGAGCAAAGAGACATGTTGGGTGTAGTTAACTTGGGGATTTAGATGGGTCCTGCTGAGTTTAATGTTGAATTTTAGGTAATGGACATTAGCACTAGTTACAATTTACTTCTGGGACGACCATTTATCCACATGGTCGGGGCTGTGCCTTCTACCCTTCACTAGCTTATGAAATTTATTTTGAAGGACCAGGAATTGGTCATTCATGGTGAAGGGAGTCATTCCAATGGGCATACTGAGATTGTTGATGAACTCTCTAGAGATTTTGACTTCTACACGGTGGAGCTGGTAAATGCCATCGGTGATGATTTGGCTCTGCAGCATCATATGCCTTTCGTCTATGAAATGATAACCACTATCATTCTTTGAAGCAGTTTTAAGCCAGGCTTTGGATTGGGGAAGAATTTCCAAGGGATCACCGAGCCTATTTAGATTCCCATGAAAGAAAAGTTTAGTTTAGGGTATGTCCCTACAAATGATTATGAAGTAGAGGTAATGAACAAGAGTGTTGATCAAGCCTTGGCCAGCCAATACCTCATTTGTACCAGTCATTTCCATTGTGAGAATATGTCAATGATGGTGGTCTTGGGGATGGAATCTGGGGCCTTTTTGAGGAGGTTGACACAATCGTCGAGGAACAGGTCACGACATCGGCCATCCGTGATGCTGAGCCGGAGGAGCAATTATCAAACTAGACCTCCATGCCACTCTTGTTTCCCCGTTCATCTTGGTAGAAAGGACATGTGGTTATGTTTATTTTTAAAAATTGGTGGTGGTCCGAAAGAGGCCTAAGACTTACCCTTTACGCAGTTTTTATTTTTTTGAGTTTTTAAATCCCCCCCCCCTCGGTAATATTTTAAGAAGGATAAATAAACTCTAGTCATGGCAAAGTTTGTACCTGTTTACAATTTAAATGAAAAGCCTCTCTTATAAAATTTTTTGTTTATTTACTTATCTTCTTATAATTTTACTTTTCTAATTTCATTTGTTTATGATGTTAGAAATAATAATTTAAAACTTGTCAATGCCATGTCATGTCACGGGCCGAATGAACAAAATGAGGAAGGTGATGATGAATGCAAGGAATATGAAGAAGAAAATGCGGTATCGGAACAAGTTGTTGAGGAGTTTTGACAAATTGAGAACCAAGATAAGCTAAATCTAGAAGAAACCGAGACTGTAAATCTGGGAGACTAGGAATGCATCAAAGAAGTGAGAATCAGTGTCCATTTGAATGAGGCTCAAAGAAGGGACTTGGTCTGTTCGCTGATAGAATACATCGACGCATTTGCCTGTCTTCTAGGGCTAAGCACAAACATGGTTTTCCATAAGCTGCCAATCAATCCAGATTTAACTCTAGTGAAGCAGAAAACCCGAAAATTCAAGGCAGAGTTGAGTTTTATAATCAAAGAGGAGATTACCAAGCAGATTGAGTCCAAAGTAGTGGAAGTGATGCAATATCCGACTTGGTTGGCCAACATTGTTTCGATTGCCAAGACAGATGGAAAAATCAAAATTTGTGTTGACTACAGAGATCTCAACAAAGCTAGCCCGAAAGATAATTTTCCATTGCCAAACATTCACATTCTCATTGACAACTATGCTAAACAGGAGATGCAGTCATTCGTGGATTATTATACGGGTTATCACCAAATCTTGATGGATGAAGAAGATGAAGAAAAGACAACATTCATTATGCACTAATGTGTATATCATTATCGGGTGATGCCTTTTGGTCTCAAGAATGCTGGTTCTACTTATATGAGGTATAGGACAACTATATTTCATGTTATGATTAACACGGAGATCGAGGTGTATGTAGATGATGTCATAATAAAATCCCACGAGAGTTTGGATGCTTGACTCACTTGAGAAAGTTTTTTGATTGCCTACGTCGGTACAATTCAAAGCTAAATCCCGCTAAATGTTCTTTTGGAGTGCAAGCTGGCAAGTTGTTGGGGTTTAACCTTCCCAGAAAGCGATGCCGGCCAGGAAGTTGGCTAAATGGTAAATGCTCTTGAGTGAGTTTGATACTGTTTATGTGACTCAAAAGGTGATAAAAGGACAAGCCTTAGATAATTATCTTGCAGAAAATCTAGTTAATGAAGAATATGAACCGCTCAAGACTTATTTTCCCAACGAAGAAGTGACATTTGTAGGTGAAGATATTTCTGAAGCATACCCTGGTCTGAGAGTATTCTTTGATGGAGCGGAAAATGACCAAAGGAAAGGTATTAGAGCAGTTTTAGTGTCAAATTCTGGTCAACACTATCTTATGGAGGCTAAAATCCAATTTGATTGCACAAACAACATGGCTGAATATGAAACTTGCATACTTTGTTTGAAGATGGCCATCAACATGAATGTTCATGAGTTGCTGGTAATTGGAGATTTAGATTTGTTAATTCATAAAGTTCAAGGAGCATGGGTCATGAGGAACCCAAAGGTCACACCATCTGTGTAGTATATACATAAGTTGTGCAAGAGATTTCGCAAGATTGAATTAAGGCACACTCCCATGACATATAATGAGTTGGCCGGTGCTCTTGCGACTATTGCCTCAATGATCAAACATCTGGATACAAGTTATATTTATCCTTTGGTTATAGAGGTAAAAGAGCAACCTGTTCATCGTTCACATGTTGAAGCAGAGCTAACCGATTTCCTTGGTATTTGATATAAAGAAGTACTTGGAGACTGGAACTTATCCTGAGAATGCAACGTGCAACCAGAAGAAATCGATACGTCGTATGGCCAACAATTTCTTTCCAAGCGGGGAAATCCTTTATAGGAGGACTCTATATTTAGGTCTTCTCAGATGCGTTGATGTTGCTAAAGCTGCAAAGCTTCTTGAACAGATACATGTTGTAGTTTGTGGTACTCATATGAATGGGCTCACCTTGGCGAGGAAGATCCTCCAAGCTAGTAATTCTTGGTTGACTATGGAACATAATTGTTGCAAGTTTGTGTAAAAATGTCATATATGTCAGGTGCATGGTGATTTGATTTGAGTGCCACCTCGCGAATTCAATACTATGAGTTCACCTTGCCGTTTGTAGCTTTGGGCATAGATGTCTTTGGTCCAATAGAGCCAACTGCCTTAATTGACATAGATTCATTTTGGTTGCCATTGAAATTTTGTTCGCAACAATTTTATATGTAGGTTTGGAGTACTAGAATCCATCATTACTGATAATGGAGCGAATCTCAATAGTCATTTCATGAAAGAGATATGTGAACAATTCAAGATTACTCACTGAAACTCAACCGCTTATCATCCCCAAATGAATGGAGTTGTAGAAGCCACCAACAAGAACATAAAGAAGATTCTAAGGAAAATGATCGACAATCACAGTGGTTGGCATAAGATGTTTCCGTATGCTTTGTTGGGTTACAGAACGATTGTTAGAACATCAATTGGATCTACTCCATACTTGTTAGTATATGGAACAGAAACAGTCATAGTTGCCTAAGTTGAGATACCTTCATTGAGAATCATCGAGGAAGCTGAATTGAGTGATGCTGATTGGGTTCAGAAGAGGATTAACCAGTTAACATTGACTGATGAGAAGAGAAGGGTTGTTGTTTGTCATGGTCAACTATATCGACAGAGAATGATTCGTGCTTTCCACATGAAAGTAAGATCCATGATATTCGAAATTGGCCAGATGGTTCTCAAATGCATTTACCCTAAACAGGATGAGTACAAAGGGAAATTTGAACCAAATTAGCAAGGACCCGATATAGTTCGCAAAGTGTTATCTGGAGGTGCCTTGGTATTTTCAGAGATGGATGGCATCGAATGGCCAAAACAGATTAACTCAGATGTTGTCAAGAGATATTATATGTGAAGTTTTGGTTTGTATTTATGTCATTTCCTTGTAATCGTCTTATTTGCTTGAAATAGTTTATTCAGCATTTTATCCCTTTGTGATGAACTACGTCTGACATAAATTCTCAAGAATGAGATACGTAGGCAGCCTATGTTGGCCTCGGTCACCCCTTTATCCCTTTTTAATATTTTCTTTTGTATTTGAACTATATTTGACCTGAATTCTCAAGAATGAGATACGTAGGCGACCTATGTCGGCCTCGGTAGGTTCCTTGTTGAAATTTCCTATTTCTGTTGATCTTTGAGGGGAAACTACGCTTGACCCGATTCGTGCCTCACAGGATACGTAGGTGCCACAATGGTTCGGTCATGTCTCCCGAAGATTCCTAATTTTCTTCACTATAGAAACTGGGATAGAATTTTTTAGAGGGGCTCAAAAATTCTCAAGATGAAGATCTCTCCAATGATTCAAGACTGATGTTACGTTGAGAATTGTAACTTGGACAGAATTTTTGAGAGGATCTCAAAAATTCCATGATTTGATCACCAACAGTTCAAAATATGCAAAGACAATTAACTAGGGCAGAAATTTTTGAGGATGACCTCAAAAATTTCAATAGGGTTCATCGGAATTTTACAACAACTTTGAATACTTCCTAGCAAATAATCAGATAGACCTATAAGCATCAACTTCAAAGGCGTTCTCTAAGCTTGATATGACATGACACTAGGCAGTGACCTTATCCAAATATTGCTTTTTGAAAATCTATTTTCCTTAAAACTTTTCATTCATTTTTCAATTATCTTTGAATAAAATGTTTTGTCTTATCTATCAAGAAGCGGGAGATTAGAGAAATCAATCGGAGATAGAAAGATGAGGAGCAGACAACCAAAGGAATCTACATAGATCAGTTCATTTTAAATTAACAATTTTTCTGTGGATGCAGGAAAAGTTTCTGTGCTCCCTATTCCAAGAATTGATATTATGAGTAGCATCATTTCACTCAAATCCTTAGCAAGGTGAAGTCCATAATGAACATACAAGTGTGTTCGGAGATGGAATAAATGAAAACCTTGAAGAGAGAAATATAATTGTTCTATAGCAATTAAAAATACCTAGAGGACGTTATTTGCATCATATTATCAGACATGATAATATTCCTACCCAGAGAGTCATTTATATCATATCGTCAAAAGAGATGATACCACTACTCAGAGGGTCATTTATATTTTATTGTCAAATGAGTTAATACCACTACCCGAAAGGTCATCTGCATCGCTCAACAAAGCATTACCTTCTTTTTGTGCCAAGAAGAAAGAAAGATTCATGTATCGCAGGAAAATATGCATGCATCGCAGGGAAAGAAGATTCATCTATCACGGGAAAAAGATTCATGCATCACAGGAAAGAGATTCATGCATCACAGGAAAAAGAGTCATGCATCATAGGAAGAAGATTCATGCATCGAGGGAAAAAGATTTATGCATCGCAGGAAAAATTGTCATGTATCACAGGAAGAAGATTCATGCATTGCGGGAAAAGATTCATGTATCGCGGAAAAAGACTCAAGCATCATGAAAATTTGCCATCAACTATAGTTTTCAAGGAAGCACCCCCTGTATTTTTCAAGGAAGCATTATCTTCATGCATCTCGGGAAATCTTCATGCATCGCGATTAAATCATGCATCGCAAGAAAATCGACATCATCTGCATCACTTTCACTGCAAGAATGACATCAAGAGAACTATCAAAATATTACATCAACATGTTTTATTATTCTGACATCAAAGGAAGAATACTTTAAAGATTATATGGCAAATACAAAATGCAAGCTTTATTTGCTTTACGTCAAAATGGAAGAAGCTGACGTCAAATATTCAGGGAGAGCAATTCGGTGTCAACATGGTAAATCTCCCCATTTGAATCACATTTTATGCTAATGAGTTTTATCTCAGTCTATTTTGAGAGCGTCCCAAGAGGATGAATTCTCAAACAAACCACAAGTGCGGACGACATAGAAAAGGATGCAGCACAATGTGGAACTTTTTTCTTAGCAGCGAACTAGGACATAGTCCGAAATGGAGTACCAAAATCTTAGGACACGAGCTGAGGAGCGACTCCCACAACAATCGAACCACACCCCTATTGGATGGCATGTGGGTTTTTCTTTAGGTTTATCGATTCACATTTCTAATCCGAAAAATTTTGACTTTAACCGGAAGCAACCTTCCAATCTGAGTGACAATGATCCAAGAGTTTTTGATATTATGACCATGTAAGTTCTTAATTATGGGTGTGAAGCGTGTCACACTCATGGCTAAAAGGTTGCAAGCCTCCTTTTCATACTCGACTTACCTTGTCGCTCTTCTAGAACCAAAGGTTATCTTAGCATAAGAGATTTCCATTTCAATCGAAAGAGTTGAACTACAAGAAGCCTGATTCCATAAGTTGAGGGATATGTAGGCAAGATCAATGTTGAAAAATCGGCTGTACTCCATCATTTTCTCTAAAATCTTATTCTCGAGTATTCTGGTCCCTTCATAATTTGGTATCAGAATAACTTATAAATTCATTCAAAATTGTGCGTCAAATCAAGCTTATCGAACTACAAGTGGCCTGAATTCTCATATAGCTAGAGATATGTAGGAAACCCGCTTCTGGGGTTCGGCCATAATTCCTAAAGTCTGCACCAAATCCTTTTTCTCAAAGTTGAAGATGTGGTCGGTCAAAATTGGATTCGTCAATTTGATGTTCCTCAGATTTCTTTCATCAATCAAAGTAAAACGAGGGACACTTGTTGACACTCAATTTTGACCCTCCCCGATAGTAATTAGTTTTCATGCTTCTTAGATTTCAAGCGATTGGAAATAATTAGCTTTATAAAATTCAAATATTTACCAAGTTTTTAAAAGTAATTTTTGTCATTTTTACAATTTTTTTAAATAAATAATATATTTTCTATGGTTTTATATACAACTAGTATATTTCATAAATATTTAAATATCATATCAAAAGAATTACTTTTTTTAAACTAAATATTTTGTTAATTTAGTTTGTTTGAATTATAGTTATAATTTTTGAATTAATTTGTTTAATTATTTTATATTCAAGGTAAATATTTTATTTGATTAAGATTAAAAAGCTCTTTAATTAATTTCTATTAATTCGTCTTGTTTAGTTTTAGCTGAATCATCAACTAAATTCATTTGGCTAGATTATTAATTTCGATTGACTACGATCAAAATTCATATGGTTATTTCTTAATTGCAATTTTAGTCATTCTTCAACATAATTGCAAGATCAAATTTTGCGCCCTTTTCCCTATCAATTCATAAAGCCCATTGTATTTCCTCAATTCTAACTCTTATTCTTGTAACCCATATTTCGGCCTATTAATTTTCATTCCCTCTCAGCCTACCGCCATTTAAATGACAACAACAACAATACCAAATATACCCGACCCCATCCCACTCTTTTACTACTGACCCGGCCCACTCCCTTATCTCCAAAGAAACCCATAAACTTCTCTAAATATTCCCAGAGGGTAACTCCAGCAGCTCCAAACGTTCACGAAAACAACGAAAAGCAGCAGCGTGAATTATGCAGCAAACGAAGTCCTCTCCAACTTCAACATAATAGCTGGAAGCATATATTCTCAACTCAATAGCAGCCTCCAACGTTTACAATGAAAAAATAAAATACACAGTGTGACAGCAGCATCAAGCGACGTCAAACGATTCCAACGGAAAGCAAATAGCAGCGTGAAATTACATGGAAAGCAGCAAATAACACCAAATGACATCTGCTACAAGGACGCTTCCAAATGGAAAGAAACACATGGCATGATATGCGGTTTCACCCCAGTACACCCTACACGTCTTCTTCCTTAGTATAGTATTGTTCTCGTATAGTCTTTCTGAGATTCCAGCTACAATTTCGTCCTCACCAATATAGGATCGAGTCATGTGGCACTTCAAGGACATGGGATTCATCCTAAACGTCCACCTCGCCCCTCTCAATCCTAAAATTTGTTGAGAATTCCTCATCATTCAACACATTCCTTCAGTTTTGGAGAGAAATTAGATTTGGAATTCAAAATTTAGGCCCATTTCTATCTGTTTCTCGCATTTGCCCCCCCCCTAAATGAAACCCTAGAATTCCCTCTATAAATACCACCTTCTCGCTCATTGTTAAGGGTTAGAATTTTTCTTGAACAATCAAATTTTACATTTACGAAATTCTACTACAGTTTCCTAGTTCTATGTTTTAAAAAGAGTCTATATTTGAAGCCATTTAGGATATTCTAATTTATTGCTCAATTTTTGAAGTCATATTTTGTGTGGAATCGTTGCTCCTCTACTCGTTGTTGCCCTTGCTTCACTGCTATCCACATGTAATTTCCATTTTGACCTTAGCTCGTTTCAGTGGGTATTGTGTTTGTGAACTGAAGTTTTCTACCCCTCTTTTCCTTTCCCCTTCTAATATCTCAGTTGCTTGCTGGTTTATTTACTGATGGTTGATGAGTATCTGTTCGAGTTTAAGTTTGTGCCTTTGGTTGATTAAGACATAAAAGGGGCCCTCTGCATAGTTTTAAGCTGAGGAATTCTAGAGTTTCTTTGGATTTTGTGTGTATTGATCTTGATTCCATGGTTTTCTTTTCCTGTTTCTCGTGTAGCTTGATACCTATTAGGGTGATTGAAGTATTGTCTGTTAGATGTTTGTTCGATTCCCGCATCTACCCTTTTTGTACTTCAAGTGTGAGGATTAGTAGCTTATAGTTTTCTTTGCGAATTTGTTGGTAGTTACTTGATCAAGTTTGTTGTTTCTCTTTGAAGAATCTTAAAGCTCATCTAGATGGAGTTGTATGTGATATTAGCATTTCCAGGCTTGTCCAATCGATTTCTTGTTGTTATTTCTCTAGGCTAAATACTTTGTGATAATTTATTTCTTCCCTACTAATTTTCAGTCCCTGTTTTTGAGGTATGGTCACTGTTTGCCAATTATGCCAATAATGCATATAAACATTTCTACTGTTTTAGTTTAGTGTTGAACTTTACATGTTTACTTTGATCTTTAGCATATTTATCTAGGTACATGTTTGTTTATTTGGGTTTGGTTCCAGAATGGTAGCTTGATTCGATTTCCTTTAGTTAAAGTTGTATTTAGTGCAACATGTTTTAGATTAGATGAGTTTTCATGAAGTGTGTGGTCTTGTATCTTTGCTCTTTACATTTTGGTTTTAGCTTCTTTTTCCTCCAAATTGTTGCCCTAGTTTCGTGCTTTCACTACAAGAAAAACGCTCAGTAGAGAAGGGAAAACTGGTCCTGAAAAGTGAGTTTTTGGTCCCTAAAGGTCAATGGAGACCGGTAAATCTGGTCGCCATACCATCCCAAAAGCCTCCGTCGCTAAAGGCCAATAAGGGAGGGCTGGACAAGCTGGTCTCTAAATCATTTTTACGAGCTTTATAAAATCTGGTCCTTAAAATTGTTTTAGGACTGTATTTCTAGTCCATGATTAGAAAAAATCTGGTCCCGAAAGCATTTTTAGGGACTATATTTACTGGTCCTTATATATAAGATCAATTAATATTTTATGATTTTCAACAACCAGTTTACTGGCCCTACAAATCCTATAAAGACAATATTTGTGGTCCCTATATATATAATCAAATGCATTTATTAAATTATCATAGTTAGCTTGTATATATAGAAAATATAAATACATAACAAATACATCAGTCACGTTATTATTTACACAACAATTTCATGAGAAAAGGAGAATAAAAACTAGTGTTCTCTATCAAATAATATAAGTGTAGATGTCTTGTTGGTTTATCCAGGGGCCTAGGCTCTTTGAGTTCTAGCTCTAGCATTTTTCATGTATGAAAAAAGTTAGGTCCAACAACTATTTTGAGCAATCCCGCCATTGTCTAGTTTGTGTCAAGTCCATGAAGGAGAGCTGATTGACATATTATGTGTCTCCAAGTTTAGTGGCAGATTCTACAAATATCAACAAACCCCAAAATATTTCCAGATTTCATTCCCAAAATATTTCATGAGTTTAACCCCAAAATGTTTCCATATTTCAACTCCAAACATCGTTGGACATAGTTTCCAAGCAACCCCAAAATATTTCTAGATTTCAACCTCTACAAATATCTATTGTCCCTTTTGGAGACTGGTCAATTCAAACGATATAAATGACAAAATTAGTCATAGTGTATTTAAAAGAATAATTTTTGACATACCTAAAATCACCAGAAAACTTGTACTCAATTCAAGAAGAATAAAATTACTCAATCGAACAGTTACCCATACATCTTAAGCAGAAGAAGGAGAAACCTGAACAATAAATTTTGAAAGATAATCATTTTGGAATTTACGGGTTTCAGGAGATGAGGTCTAGGGTTTTCAAGGCGAGGTAGAAACAAAGAAATAGAGAAAGTTGTGTTTAAAAATTAAAATTTTCATTTTCTTTTTAATAAAAAACTAAAAAAGAGTGAGTATTAAGGACCAGACGATAACATATTTAAGCACCAGATTGAATCCCTTCATAATTATAATTGTAAAATTGACAACTTGGGACCAGGAATAAATATTGTCCCTAAAATAGACTTTTAAGGACGAGTTTTTTCTACCCTTCACTAGATGTTGGTCTCTAATAAGCCTTTTTCTTGTAATGTTTGCTAGTATCATCCTCTTGTTAAATGGAGTTTGGATTTGACTTCCACCTCAGAATCGGTTACTAAACATACCTAGGTTTTGGCAATCACTCTACTGATAGAGAACCTAAGAGCTACCAATAAGCCTTACTGTTTTATTTTATTGTAAACCTTGACAAATGTTCTTAACTTTATTTTATTTTTTTTAGCCTGGAAGTTTTCTAAGTCAGTTCATTCTTTGATTCCTTATGGTGATGGTATTCAAAATTAGGTTTTTTTTAACTTGTGGATGTTTTTTGACCACTGCCTTTAATGCATCAATGTATTTATGTGGTTAAATTTTTCTCCTTCATACCTAATTTACTTGATTCTTGCCATAAATATTTGCCCTCGTAAAAAATTGTTTCGTGCCTATGGTGATATTTAGGCAGTAGCATTCATTGTATTTCACTATTTTCTCATATTAAGCCATTGAATTGTTGCTTATATTTTATTTATTATGTTTGCATGTAAAATTCGTTTCTGAGTCCCCATGGACTCCCTCCCCTACTTGCATTCTACCATTGGGCCGTGAAAGCCCAAATTTTCTCTTTCGATCGAGTTAGCCCTCGATTATCAATGATCAGATCAATGAAATCGACATACAGGTTCCGGGAGCCCGTATACATTAAGTATACACGATATAGTGCAGCAGATTGGGGAGATTAAAATATTAGGCCAAAAAAAAGCCCATCTTTATTTTTCAAAGTTGTATTTTTGTTACTTTTGGGCCTAAGCCCCTTGTATTTTAATTGTCATTATTTAACAGTTGCTAGGAAAGCTACCTAGAGGAAAAATTGGGCCAAAAGCCCAAAGAGGAAATCAACCAATTAGTATAGGACATGTGTTAGGTGGGCCAAAGGCACAAAATGAAATTAGGCCCAAGTACTGGTCCAGGCAGACAGAAAACCATGCTTGGGCCTAAATCCTCTCTCTCTTTATTTTATTTGTTTTCATATTTGTTTAATTGTTTATTTGTTAGTTAATTCTAAGGGTTTTTTTTGTAATTCAATTCCCCAAAAGATGAACCAACCATATCTTTAAAATAAAATAAATATATTTTATTTTACTTGACTTTAAAATATCTAGTACTTAAGTAACATCCTTATATTATCTCCCTTTCCCTTTAAAAAAAATTTCAAATCTTAAGCTATTATTTCTTCAAACAAAGTATGCTTTGTTTTTTTCTTAAAATTGTTTAGACAAATAGTAAATTATCGGATAAGAGTATGTTAGTTGCATTTCCGGTGCTTTCAAACCATTTCCGAAATGCTAATATGAACATCGAGCCCTTTTTAAATTGATTTACTATTTTACTCTTTTGAAATCAGATTTTTTCTTAATTTTACTTTAAAAACTTAGTGGATACTCTAAAAATTCATTTTTAAGATAAAACACCATAGTGAAATTTGCCTATAATCTATCACATCCAGAGAATTCCTGTCTATATTGTTATTTTCCCTTGTTTTTTTTTTGTTTTGTAGCTAATAGTTGCAAACCAAAACCCCCCATCTGACATTCGTGTCAACCCCCTTAGACTTGTTTACATATCTTTTTCGTTAATTTCTATTCTTATAACTGATTAGAATGCGTTTATACTTCATACTTGGGTTTGAACACATACCGCTCCCTATGGGTTCGACCCCAACTCTTTGTTGGGTTTTATACTAGTTGATGATCGTTTGCACCTATAATTGGATGAGGTGTTCTTGAAACATTAATCAAAATGGTTCCATTGCTGGGGAGTGGTGTTGTTTAAAATTCTTTTATTGTAGTTGAATCGAATTACTTTAGTTTTTCTTTTGTGTTGCTTGTGTTGAATAGAGGAAGAGATGAGCGTAAACGGGAGTAATGGTGGCCAAGTGGGCCACCAAGATGATGTTGAGAATCTTTGTGATGTGAATGCCCAATCCAATTAGGTGGTGTTGGTGCAATACGTCTATCTCCAATTGAAGGGAATGTTGTCTTCCATGTTACTAGCACAATGCTACAACTCCTCCAAATGAAAGGTCTATCTGGAGGATTGGCTAACGAAGACCCCCATGAGCATGTTCGAAACTTCGTGGATATTTGTAGCCCGTTCTCATTCAAGAACGTATCACCAAAGTTGAAGGGTCGGAAAAGGTTTTGAATGAAATTACAGAAGACGTCTCTACACTTTATCAGATGGTCACCTCCCATTCAGTGTCAATCAAGCAGTTGGAAACCCAAATGGGTCAAATTTCTTCTCATTTGAACCCAAGGCCAAAAGGTGGCCTACCATGCAATACCTTGGCAAACCCGAATAATAATCCTTGAAAACGTATCCATTTCATGCCATGACGTTAACTAAGGCGCTTCTTGGGTGGAAACCCAAGTTTGTTATGTTTTAGCTTTTGATTTTGAATAACGGGTGTTAATTGTGTAGTTTGAAAAATGAAAAGTGTTGGTAAATGGGTAGTTTGGCGAGCCAAAGTCCAGTCGGTGAGCCCCAACTTAGACCATCGTTGGAACTACCAAGCTTGAAGGGGAACTCTATAAAACTCGGCGAGCTATATGCTCAATTAGGGACTCGTCGAACTGGTTGGCGAGTTCGACTTTGTCCACCGTTTGAACCCCTGAATTGCTAGGAGTCCTGTAAAACTCAGCGAGGTAAAATACTACTCGATGCATCACCGAGTTGTTCAGCAAGCACGACTTATACCGCAAAATGGAGCGTGAACTGAAAGGTTTTAAAGTCCAAATGGTCTAAAATTTAAAAATCCTTTCACTTTCTTAACTTTTCAACCCTCGTACTCTCTCAGTCGACTTTAGATCTTTAGTATTTTTGTGTTTTTACCCTCGATCCTTTTCAAATCTTTGCTTAAGATTGTGGAACTTTGCCGCCTAGCTTTACAAATCATGTTTACGGTATTAAAGGTTGGTTTTTCTAAACCCCAAACTCTATATGTGGTTAAACTTGAATGCAAATCGGTAATGTGTTGTTTATGGTTGTTGGGTAGTTGATTTGCTCGTGCTTAATTATTGGATTGACAGTAATTTGTTTGAATTATTGCCTAAATGCACTTAATTGATTGATTCTTGTGTTTTAGCTTGATTAAATCTAGTCTTAATTGTTTGGTTGCAGTGAAAATGTGTTGGGTGTAGTGGGTGAAATCTAAGTAGCCTCGGATTGTGCTAAATGACGTATTTTTCCCAATGATAGAGTGTTTGACGTCATTCTTAAGGGCAAAAAAATCAAATAGCCAATTTTGGCCAAGTCATGGGAAATCAGAGTACCCCGAGGGCATATATAGTATGGGTCTTGATTGAATTTGATAGTGTATATGTTTAATATTGTTTTTCGGGGACTTCGAGTTTGATTTTGAGAAATGAGGTAGAAATCTGGCACGTAGTGCAATTTAGTGAGCCAAGTCAAGCTCGCTGAGTGGTTCGGCGGATCGCCAAGTCCCTCTCCGATCGCCCTTAATTTCAATCAATTGTTGAATTATGTTCTGTAACTTTCAGCGATATGCTTGAGCTCACCAAGTTCACTCGGAGACTCAGCGAAAGTCCCTCTTGATCGCCCTTCTGTGCCCTAAACCCCTAAAATACACTGTAACTTTTCTGAGCTACTTCTAGCTCGCCGAATGGACCTATACATCACTGACCCATCTAGTATTTCTGAAAATTTGGTTCTGTGACTTTTGGCAAGCCCGATATGGCTTACCAAAGCAACTTAGCGACTCGCCGAACGGATCGGCGAGTCTTTTTGCAACTGAATTTCTACAACTTTTCTGTAAATTTTTCTAAGTGTTTCTCTGTTGTTTTGTAGATATGGCTAGAACCAATTTAAATGATATTGGCATGCCGCCCCTAAAGTGGTCACAAGAAGTCATCCTAAATGAGGAAGTAGTTGCTTCCAGTGCCAAGGCAAATAAACTACCTCCAAAGGGAGGAAAGGGAAAGGGCAAGGCACCCATAGCTGTGACAGTGGAGTACAACTCTGATAGTCAGGGAGAGTCTTATGATTCTCAAGCTTCATTCTCTGAGCCTGAGGATGATCAATTACTGCAAGCCCTGAGAGCAGAGCTTCGCTCCAAGGCGACACATGAACCATCTAGGATCTTGATAGCTCAGACTCCTCCTCCTCCAGCTCCAGCACAAATGGTGGTAAGACCCATACTCTAAATGACTTAAAGGATTGGTTGACCCCCCTTCTATCTAACACCACCTCGAGGTAGATCGAGGCTAGAGCGTCGATAGAGAAGAAGGACGTTAATATAGCTGCTCGCTACTGGTTTAGATTCATCAGCACGATTATGCCTTCGCTAAATAAGTCCATTCTCTGTACACCCAAAGGCGGCCTGTCTTCGGTCTATCATAGCCAGGAAACATCTAAATTTGGGACTGATTATTGAGCAGGAGATGGCCATGATGGCCAAGCAGTGCCAGACATATCTTCCTTTCACAGTACTGATCACAGAATTATGTTGACGGGCTAGAGTTTCACTTGATGAGAATAGGGATATTGAGTTTACACCCATATCTTCTACTGGCATTCGGTGTATATAGGCCAAATATCTGTGGGACGATGCTGATAGGAGAAGAGCAGATCCGGTGGACACATCCAGAGATTGATATTAATTTGCTACCTACAGAGGCAGTCATGCCTACTTCGGCAACTGGGCCTTTAGGTACTTCTAACTGTGATCCTTTCGACACTCCTGGAACTTTTCCTGCTCCACTGCCCCCTAGAGTTGCTGCTAGTACTACTGCCTCTGGGACTTTGATAACCCAGGCCATGCTTTTCAAAATGGGGCACTTTGCCCATTCTGCTGATGTACGTGCCTCCCAGCTAGGATGCAGTTCTAGGGATGATTGAGAGAGCTATTTCTTCTACATTGACAACTCTCAAGGCTTCTATTGATTCCCTTAGAGCGAGAGTAGAGGTTTGTTAGAGAGGACATGTCCTATTGAGGAGGTGACGACGTTGAAGTCCGATATTGCTGTGCTGAATAATGATGTGGACCATCTGAAGTCCACAAATTTTACCTCATTATTCAGGATGGTGGAGATCACAAATGACCCAAGTACAGATATTTTAGCCTATTTTGAGGTTCCTCAGGCTACCACCTGAGATGATATTAGGGTTGATGTTGCTACTGTTAAGTCCAAGATCGAGACAGATGAGGAGCAGTTGGGTGTGCGTGAGGAGACTGTTTGTGAGGACCTTGCTGACTTAAAGGGTGTCATGGTCCATTCAGTTGTTAAGGCCTCTTTGAGGGATGTTTCCACGGTGAGCTCTAGTGGAAATTGATGTGACCCCGGGCACTGATGCCCAGAATGAGAGTTTCTTGATATATGTGACACCAGGTACTAATGCCCATACAGATGGAGCGATGGACATGCAGACTTCACCCTAGGTTTAGCGTGGCAGGTTGACTTTTCCCCTCCCTCTTTGTTATTTTTATATACTGTTTTTGTTTTAGTTGCATTTGAGGACAACTGTTTATTTTGTAGGGTGGGGTAAGGTATTTCCATACCTACCTCTTGTGACTATTTTATGAATATTAGCTCTATTTTTATGGTGTTTTGTGAATATTGAGCTGATTTTATATGTATATATATATATATATATATATATCTTGTTGTGATATTGCGAATGTTCATAACTTGTGGCCCATTGTTTTAATGTGAAAGCAGTTTCTGAACCAATTTTTAAAATTTTTGCCACCTCTCGTGTGTATGATTGTGTCACAACCCAAGGGTACCCCCTAGACGTAACCTGGCACATGAGACCCTGAAAGGCACCATGTAAGCCACTTAGTATATCATAATTTAAGTAAAGAACAATAAAGTTTAAAACACATTTCAACTTTTAAAAGTCTTTCATAAAAACAAAGCAGAAGTCTAGACTTGTCTCAATTAGCCATCTAATATAATAGTTCAAATAAAAGGGGCATAACCCATACAACATAGCTCAGAAATGAAATACTAAAATTAATCTCAAAGTGGAACTTCCGTCCACGAATCATGAGGACTCACCACAAGCAAGGAGAATAGTCGAATCCAAGCTTGAATCAATTGATCATGACAACCTTAAGAACTAGACCCTACACTATTAGAAAAAATTTAGAAAATATGGGTTTGTACAAAAATGCACTAAGTATGATAGCCATGCATTAAAGTCATAAAGGTATGCTAAAAGGGAAATTTTAGTTGAAAAGTATGCACTTTACCAAGTTTAGGAATCATCATGAAGATTAGTGTAAAAGCATAAGTCATAAGCATATTTAATTCATAGATTATCCTATCATAAAAGGAACATACCATAGAAACCTTCAAAGCATACTTGTACAATGCATGGGTGAGATCCCATAGTCCCATCCATATTAAGTAGAGCTTCTTAAGTATTCATAGTTCATATTTTATATTCTTGTTCATACAAATTTACTAGTGAGATTAAGCTTTAACCAACATAGACCATGTGAGCTAACATGGAATTGTCTACCCAAATCGAAAAGGGGTTGTTCTACTTGCCTAAGGTAGAACCATACTCTTAGCTTTGGTGGATCCACTAGTTAAAGACCTATGTGGAAACATAGTTATGGGATAAGGATATTACTACTAGAAACCAGGACTCGACTATAGTATAAGGTTTCCATCTCATGAGATACATACCTTGGGAACCCAAACTCAACTAAGGTAGAAGGAACCCATTGGGAAGCCGGACTCAACTATCATATAAGCTTCCATCTCATATTCATATACACTCGGTGCTAAGCATTAATTCCCATAGATTACAAATTTAAGTCCTGACTTAAGTCCATATTCATGGAAGACTGCCTTAACACTCAATCCATCAAAATTCTTACTATAGTTCATATATTCAATGGGTGAGAATAGCCTTCCAACCCTAGAATCACCATATTGTGAGAACACCTCTAACCTCATACCATATTCTTACATAAATGTGTAAATAAGGATAATCATCCAACGACACAACAACTAGATCATATCATATTCACTTTACTCTCAAAGTGTTTATAAATCATATTCATAAATCTCATAGTCATGCATAATTCTCATATTTTTCCCTTCAAGGACCATAGATCACAATTCATCAACACATCTAGAATTACTACATTAGACATAGATGATATCTTAATTCAAGTAATAAAATTATTAGATGCATAATTTTATAATATTCTACTTGCATCAATCAATACCCACAGTTGAGATCCAAATTTGGAAAATAGGGGAATTCATGGATTATTGTGGAATTCAAGTAAACCATATAAAATCATCAATATATCCATTAAAACAATCATAACCCAATCATTAAAAACAAATTTGAAAGGAATCCATGAGATTGAAGTAAAACCCTCGATTTTGGGATTTCTTACTTTGAAATTGGGGGTTTTGAAGGGGCTCCATGGGTGAAGGCTACCCATGGATGAAGAGCTACCATACCTTGGTGAAGAATCCCCATGAAATTGACAAGAAAACCCTAGCACTTTGAAAACCTAGGCTCCAACCTCCTTCTTCTTCTTCCTTGAGTTCTAAAGAGAGAAATTTTGAGGGAAGATGAACTTTTGGGAAATATTTGGGTGTTTGAAAATTATGACTTAACTTGGGTGAATTTGAATTAAAAGTAACTTATATAGTACCCCTAAACTTACCCAAATCAACCCCACTTTAATTGGATTAACACATGAAATTCCCAAAATAGCCCTTACTTATAGTGAGCTGCCAGGGACCACGTGGGGCTCCATGAGTCGTGGTCATGGCCACGAGCCTTGGTCCCAATCGTGGACTTGAGGCAGTGTCTTGGGAAACATGTGCCCTTAGCTCACAAGCCCAAGGCATCTTCGCGAGGGGCTCCACGAGCTATGGTCCCTCTTGTGGACATTGTTGCAGTGGTTAAGGCACTTCTCTCACCCCTCACACCACCAACTCCCTCCCATGAGCCTTCCCATGAGTCATGGTCATGACCACGAGCCGTGAAGTAGCTCGTGATGAGGGAAAGCTATTTTTTGTAGATTTGGCAAGGCTACTGCCTAGCCCTCCACGAGCCCTCACACGAGTCGTAGTCTTGACCATGAGTTGTGGTGATGGGCGTGGTAGGTGGGGAAGTGCCTACACCAAAGGTGGCTGACTTAAACCACTCTTTTGGACCTTGCTTTCCTTCCTTGATTCTAACATTTTTCCCTTGACGTTAACCTACACGTTTAAGCTCTAGTTTAGCCTACTATTTTTCTGAGGTGTTACAATATCTCCCCCTTGGGAACATTCATCCTCGAATAATGATCTAGACACTTTATGAAAGTAAAGACTCAAGACTTGCAGCCCGTCATGCATGCAACATAAATGTAATGCACAATTTAATGGAGGAAACATCAACTCCATCTCAACATATTCAATGCAAACAAGGAAGTATGAACTACATCTAACAACCCATTATGCAAGAAAATTCAACATTTCTCATATTCGTAGGAGGAACTACCTTCTCCAACTAAAAGCATGCTCAACACAATATCATGGAGCCAAATGCCATTACTCTCAAAGACATACTAAAGCATGTTCATCAACTCATCTCATAAAGTTAAATAGGCAACTCATACTAAATTCACAACAATATGAGGCATATAAATCATAAAAACTCATTTTCTTACTAAACATCAATTTCATCAAGAACATCCATAACATAAGGAAGTCATGGAAAAGATTATATAAAGACACGACTCTAGAAACACTAGAACTCAAGAGGAGCTAATTACCTCAAGCTTGAATTGGAGTAGAAGGAAAGAGATGAGGGTATCGGGACTTCATATCAGCCTCGGCCTCCCAAGTAGCACCCTCAACTAGATGATTTCACCATAAAACCTTCTTTGAAGCTATTTCCTTATTTCTCAATCTCTTGACTTTCCGGTCTTGGATTTCTGCCGGAACCTCTTCATTTGAGAGACTTTTATCAACTCCCAACCCTTCTAGAGGAATAATGGACGTCAGATTTCCAATACATTTCTTAAGCATAGAAAAATGAAATGCCGGATGAAACGGGCCAACTCATTTGGCAAATCCAACTCATAATTTGATGTGGGCCTACATACCGGGGACTAAGTTTCCCTTTCTTGCCAAACCTCATCACACCCTTCATTGGTGAGATTTTCAATAGAACAAATCACTAACTTTAAATTCTAGATCCCTTCTTCTCACATCGGCATAAGACTTTTTCCTACTTTGAGCCATTCTCAACCTCTCTTTAATGAGCCTAACTTTCTCAATATCTTTCATAAACTGATTCAGGACCAATAAAAGCAATTTCACCTACCTCAAACCAACAAACCGGAGACCTACACCTCATACCATATAAGGCTTCAAAGGGAGCCATACCGATACTAGAGTGTCACGACCTGAGAGCATCCCCTAGTCATAACACAACATACTTGACCCCGAAGGGGTCTCATACAAGCCCTTAGCATATCATGACATAAGAACATAGGAAAAATGCGGAAAATTTAAAACTTTTCTTTACAATCGACCTCTTTATAAAATTAGAGAAAGTCTATGACACTATGTCTCAAACCATTTATAACATAGAATTAAAACTCTTTAATACAATTTTAGGGACACGGTCCTTACATAAATCTAAACATAAAAGAATGAACATAAAACGGACATGTGGTCAAGTCGTCGAATGCTATGTGGAATCACCGATCTTCTTCTTCTTGATCTACAAAGGTCTTAGCCACGAGGATTGAATCCAATATCTCCAAAGCCTACACTTATAGAAAATGTAAAAATATGGGTTAGCACAAAATGTTTGAAGTATGGAAGCCATGCAAGAAATATTCTTATAACATGCATAAAAGGGACATTTGGTTTAAAACCATGCTTCTTGCCACTTTTGAACATCATCCTTGAAATAATTGGAGAATGTAGCTCATAGGACAAACCATGCACAATCCATCATCACATAAAGGATATCATCAATATTACAATCATAGTATCCAACACAAAATAATGCATACTCCAATCTACATAACACATAGTTCACATGCATAATTAGATACAAGATCATATCATCATACAGAACTATCATATGAGCAACCCTAAGCTAAACTTGTGCAATTCACAGCTAGGATCCCATAATCCTATCTACACTAAGTCTCACTTTTAGGCTACCATGATCATGCATAACATAAGTTCACACCCCATGTATGCCATCCAAAGTCATACTAGTGCCAAGCAAAGGTACCAAATGCCAAGTATCACATTTAGACCACCAACAACATACATATCTTACTTCTGGTTCATTCATAACCAACACACATAAGTAAGGAGACATTCATGATCGTAACTTAAAAACACATAAAGACAAACCTTAACATTCATACATGCATTTCATACATAATTCATAATTCATCATAGCATCATAACATAAGAGAACGTACCCCACAACCCCTTTATAAGTCTACTTGTGCAATGTGTAAATGAAGTCCCATACCCCCACTCACACTAAGTAAGCTTATTAAGAAGTCATAAGAATAGTCCACGTTCATATTCATAATTCATATAAAGCATTAATTCAACTCATAATCATCATATCATAAAAGAGACATACCATACCCACTCTGAAAGACTACTTGTGCAATGTACGAATGAAGTCCCATACCCCCATTCATACTAAGTAGAACCTCTTGAGGTATCATAGAACATTCCCATGTTCTTATCATAATTTGTATTCTTATCATTTAGGAAGATTTAGCCTTAACCGACATAGACCATGTGAGCTACATGGAATCCGGTGTTATACCCCCACACAGGAAAGAGGTGTACTACTTACCTAAGGTAGAATGTACATAACAACTTATAGGTGGATCCACTAGCTATATACCTATGTGGATACATAGTTATGGGATGTGGAGATTGGTACTAGAAACCTGGACTACTACCATAAAAGGTTTCCATATCATGAGACACCGTATTAGGAACCCAACTACTACCGTGAAGGAACCCATATCATACTCCTATCCACTCGGTGCTAAGCATAATTCTCTTTAAAATTCATATTAAGTCTTTTACTTAAGTTCAAGGTTAAAAGAGAATGCACTAGGCACTCAAACCAACATTCATCATAATAGCTCAAAGATTCATTAAGTGAGAATATCCTTTCACTTTAGAACCATGAATAAGTGAGTAAACCTTTCACATTATCATTCATAGTGTTTTCATGAGAATTAGCCTTTCAATCAACACAATAATACGACCATGGTTATAACATACCATACATACATAATAACTAAATACACCCACCTTTCAAGTGGATCAACATGATCATGTACATTTAATGCATAATAGTATGTAAAGGTGCATATGAGAAATAACCTTTCAACCAACACCATAGATACATTATAATCATAGACACTTCCTTCTCAAGTGTTCATAAGCATGTACATAATTCCACAATCATAAATAATTCATATATATTGCATTCAAGGATCATATTGAGTTAACACATCTAGCATCCAACATATATAACATAGATACAACCATGATTCAAGTAATCCATTTAATTCATGCATAAACTCATGTGATCATATTATAGGTCATGTGGGTGAAAAATCATTGCATATACAACTCAACATACATAATAACTTCCTTTTTTAAGTCTAAGCATCGTTGACCTATTCATATTAGCTTTTATCGTTTAAGCCTTAGGAATCATCTTCATATTATGATCCTTACCCTTAAGTCATGCCTCCCATGATAATCATATGAACCTAACTTTCAAGGTAAACTGAACTACATACTTCATTCTTACCCAATTATAGACATACATCATCAAGTAAACTAAATCTCAATACTAATTCAACCATGATCCATCACATAGGACCTACTTAAGTTAGGTTATGTCTACAAGATTCATTCATAATGAATTCATGTCTAGGTGATCTAATCTAAGGCAATTCACCAAGAATTTCATCAATCTTAGAGGTTTACATCTAACCCCCAATTTGTCTCTTTCATGACATAATCCTAGAATCTTAGGTTAATCAAGGATATAAATAGATTCATACTTAGATCATGTAATTACTTCATAATCAACTCATATTCAATCAATTGAATCAACTTCTAACAACATTCATATTGTAGGGAAGAACCATAGCTAGGATTGGGGAAAACTCATGGATTCTTTGGAATTCAAGTTATAATCATCTAAAATTTGTAGTATCATGTATAACAAACATAATTCAATGTAAACATAATCCATTGTCAAGCTTTCATCATTAATCAAGGCATGCCCTAATTCACAATTTAGGAAGATGGGAAAATCATGGGTCTAAGGGAGATTTTTATCCAAAACCATCTATGCTCCATTAATCCAACCATAAATCATCTTAAACAATCATAATAAACCATAATTAAAAAATTGAATTCGTTTTGGAAGAAGACCCATGACTAGATTTGAAAACCCTAGATTTGGGGAATTCGAAAACATAGTTGAAGGGGCTTCTTGGTGATAGCTAACCAAGAATGAAAAGCATCCATACCTTAGGTGTAGAATCCCATCAAATTCATATGAAAAAGTATTCTTCTTTAAGCTCTAGCTTGATCCCTTCCTATGCCAGACATAGCTAACTCTAGCTATGATCCAAAATGATGATGATGGATTGAAACTGATCTAATTCCTTTATAACTGAGGATAAAACAGAAATATGAAGCCTAATAACAACTCAGAATAAAGATAACTCTATCAAGTCCCTGTGTTATTCTTTGAGAAATATTTCACTCAAGAATGGCGTTTGCTTATGTAAATTTTAGGATGCAAAAACTATGTTGTGTTCTTGCAAAAGATACTTATATAAGACAGACACAAAATTATTGAAGCAATGCAATTGGCTGAGAGTACTGTTGCTTTGAAAATAGACGTGCGCCAACCACAACAGTGACACTGTTGCAACTTTTAGACAATTGTCCTTTACAAGTAATATAACTCTTAGTATCACCTAGGATCGGGTTACCTATTAGATTCCAAAGTTTGTTAAATCATCAAAACTTCTGAGTTAGCTCAAAAATACATTTTCTCCCTTTTTGATGATAACAAACTTACTCAACTTCTTCCCTTTTTTATCAGTTCCCCATATCAGTGTGACTATGTCCTCTTCAAGAAACTACTAACAGATCTCATACCCTTAACAATTTTTCCCCTTTTAACATCATAAAAAGAGTTACAACAGTAAACCAAGTTAACAGAAATGCAGTTCAAGAAAATTCATTGTCGTTTGGAAAACACTAAGCATAAGTAAAAGATGGATAAAGTAATGAGACAAGTCAGTAGAAACAAGGTCATTTGCATTCATAACAAAACATCAACATACAAAACATTCCAATTAACACTACAAACAAGATCAGGGACAATTCTCATTGAGTTCAATGAACAAAAGAGAAATAAAGGGACTTATATTGGAACTTAGGAGGAAGGAGGCTTGGAAGAGGGGGTTTGAAAGAGTAGGGATAAGCGAGCATCTACCTCAGCTTGGTTCTTGAGAAGTCACTCGTTGAGCTAAACATTTTGGTTGCCATGAATTCATTTTGAACATTCAAGGCAGCAAGTTCTTCTCCACTGGTTTTGCTAATTGCACCTGAACATGCAGGCAAGCAATCTCTGCATTCATATTCGTCAGTGTTACTACTATGGATTCCAACTTATGTTTGAGTTGCTTATGTTCAATCAATAGTTCAAACAACTTACTCTTATTCCCTGCCTTCCCTTCAACACTTTGACACTCAATAAGAGTGTTCAAAGATATAATTTGCTTCACAGTGCCTCTTACTCCATGTTCAAAGGGAATTTCAATGTTTTTGAACACCTTTGTTCGCAAATACCCATAACACATGACATGTTTGCCATGCTTAACAAATATGGTCTTGTGCATATGCTCTAACATGATGGCACAGATATTGATTAACTCAATTGTGCTCAAGTCCTCAATAAGGAACAAGTCTGCATCAGAGGAAACAATTTTCTTTTCAGACCTAGGCAACACCACCTTATTGATAAACTCAAAGAACAGTTGATACTTATGTTTGAGATACTTCTTAGGAATACGTTCATAACTTTGATTGAGAAGTTTGCTAATTTTGTGAACAAATTTCTTGATGGGGACTTTCAAACAACTGTTTGGATTCGTTCCCTTGACACTTGAAGAATTTTCCCCAAAATCTCCTCATTCAAGTGGAACTTCCTATTGCCTACTTGAGTATTTAGGCTCCAATCTTCAGTAAATACCATCTTGTAGAGGAATTTCGTCACTTATGATTCATGCAGTACAGACACATGTACTGTAAAAAAATGTGTCCATCTTTGTATTATTACAACATCACCCAAGATTCTTATCCCTGGCTTTATCTTTATTTCAAGATCAAACACACTTCCATTGAGAACTTTCGGAGTTCTCAGGATCTCGATCCTTTCATCATTTGAAAATTCCTTCTCATCATTTCCACATTAACATGGTCCCTTGTTAAGACTCAGAATCTAACTCATCCAAAAGATCTAGAAAGGATTCCTTCCTCTTCCTTTTCACAGTTTCTTTTGTGCTTTAGGCTTTATTGTCTTTGTTTTTTAGTAGGATTTTTCTTTAGTACCTCCCCTCTTCTCTTCTCAACAGCAACAACAATAACATTTGCATACACTGTCTCACTTTCATCCTTATCTTTAGAACTGTCAACCAGATTCACATTAGGAACCTAATCCTCATCTATAATAGAATATTTCATTTTTCTCTAGTTCTCCATAGTTCAAGTTTTCCTAGACTTCATCGTATCACCTAGAGTGGTTCCCCTTGTATGATAAGGACTTGGTTTCACACATTGCTCCTCAGCTACTTTTTCCTTTCCTTTTGAAAACAGAACTGGTTTTCTTTGCAACTAGTAAAATTACCCACGCCTCACGCAAGAATTTAATATCACATAATTTATAAAATAATACTTAAAATCTATCCGTCATTAAAAGTAAAACACTATATTATCTTACATACAAGATTACGTAGTAACGAACATTAATAATGTAAAGGAAAATTGTTTTTATGTGTCTCAGGATCTGCTTTGAATGGGTCAGAGACTTCAGCTGATTATTAGGAGATTAGTTTTATGTTAGTCATTATCCTATTAACTAGTTATAGTTGTTCCTATTTTATAGGCATGTTAGTAGTCTTTTAGCTGTCCATGTTCTGAGTTAGTTGTACTGCTCCTCTACTTATTTAATCAGCTTGAAGTTCAATAAAAATTATTCTTCAGATTTCAATTCATCATGCTGTTTCAATTTATTAATAACATTGGTATTAGAGCCCTACTTCTTAAGAGATTTTTATGAGTCTTGCAAGGTTCTTTTCTAAGTGTTTATCCAAAAAATATTCTCTACAAAACACCATTAAAACAATGGAGAATGCAGGCTCTTTTTCTGCTATGGCACCATCAGTTTTCGATGGAGAAAACTATCATGCCTAGGCAGTGAAAATGCAAGTTTATTTTGAGGCTTGTGATTTGTGGGAGGTGGTCGAAGAAGACTACGAAGTGCATCCTCTGCCAGGGAATCCAATTATGGTTCAGATTAGAACCCATAAGGAAAAGAAGACAGGAAAATCCAAAGCTAAATCTAGTCTCTTTGCTGCAGTTTCTGCCACAATTTTCAGTAGAATAATGACATGTAATTAAGCCAAAGCAATTTAGGATTTCCTTAAGAAAGAATACAAGGGAGATGAATGAATTAGAGGAATGAAGGTACTGAACTTGGTTAGAGAATTCAAGATGCAGCGTATGAAGGAATCCGAAAACATTAAGGATTATTCTGACAGGTTGCTTGGGATTCCAATAAGGTAAGGATACTTGGAAATAAACTTATTGATAACAGAATAGTTCAAAAGATACTTGTAACTTTACCTGAGAGATATGAGGCAACTATTGCTTTATTGGAAACTACTAAAGATCTGTCGAACCTTAGATTGGCAGAGTTATTAAGTGTACTGCAGGTACAAGAACAACGAAGAATGATGAGGCATGAGGGATCCAATAAGGGATCCTTGCAAGCCAAGTTGCAATTCGGTTCATATTCCAGGGGAAATAAAGGAAAATGATAGAAAAGGAATCATAGAAACTATGAAGCAACAACAACGAGAAATGGTGTTGCTGCAACTAGCAATAATAGAGAATGCAAATATCCTCCCTGCCAACATTGTGGGAGGAAAAATCATCCACACTTCAAGTGTTGGAGAAAACCTGATATAAAATGCAGAAAGTGTCACAAGCTCAGTCATCCTGAGATTATCTGCAAAGAGAAGGGATTACAACAACCAAATGATGCACAAATTGCAGACCAATAAGAAATTGAGAAACTATTTGTGGCCACCTGTTTCACAAGAAAAAATTCAAGCGAAAGTTAGCTTGTTGATAGTCGTTTTACGAACCACATGACTAGTGATAAAAAGCTTTTCAAAGAACTTGATAGATCAGTTAAATCAAGAGTCAGGATCGGAAATGGAGAATACCTCCCAGCAAAAGGAAAGGCGACCATAGCAATTGAAAGTTACAAAGGTACAAAACTTATTTATGAAGTTTTATTTGTTCTTGAAAGTGATCAGAATTTATTAAGTATTGGGCAACTCCTAGAAAATGGATTCAAATTATTATTTGAAGATAAAGTGTGCCTGATTAGTGATCCTAGTGGTCAGGAAATATTCAGAATTAAAATGCAGGGAAAAAGTTTTTCCTTGAATCCATTGAACGAGAAACACATAGCTTTTCCAAGTCAGCTCGCTGTAGCGGAAACGTGGCACAAAAGGTTGGGGCACTTTCATCACAAAGCTTTATTGTTTATGCAAAGGAGCAAAATGGTAAATGGTTTATCAAACATGGAGGAGAACCCCACAAGTTGTAAGGCTTGCGTGCTTAGAAAGCATACTAGACTTCCATTTAAAAGTTCTACTTGGAGAGCTACAAAAAAGTTACAACTCATTCACACCGATCTTTGTGGTCCACAAAGAACTCCATCACTCAGTGGCAGCAGGTATTATATTATCTTCATTGATGATATAACAAGAATGTGTTAGATTTATTTTATGAAGTTTAAGTTTGAAGCTGCTAGAATTTTCATGAAGTTCAAAGCTTGGATAGAAAATTAGAGTGGGTGCCAGGTTTAGGTCATTAAGTCAAATAATCGAACTGAATATACCTCAGATATGTTCAATTCTTTTTGTGAAGATGTTGGGATTGAGCACCAGCTTGCTGTCCCTTATTTTCGCAGCAAAATAAAGTGAGTGAGAGAAAAAATAGAACAATTATTGAGATGTCGAGATGCTTGTTTCATGAGAAGAATCTACTAAAGAAGTTTTGGGCTGAAGCAGCAAACACTGATGTTTTCTTGCTGAATAGACTGCCTACGCAGGCAGTGGAAGGAAAGACTCCATTTGAGGCATGGTATGGTGTTAAACCTATTTTGAAAAACCTCAAGATATTCAGATGTCTATGTTTTTCTTATGTTCCACACGTAAAGAGAGACAAGCTAGATAAGAAGGCAGATTTGGGAATCTTCATTGGTTATAGCTTATTTTCTAAAGCTTATAGGATCTTTCAACTTCAATCAGATAAGATTATGGTAAGTCGAGATGTTCAATTCCTTGAAGATGAGAAATGGGAATGGAATGAGGAGTCTTGAGTTAAAAACCATTCACCACTTGATTGTGATGACTTGGTGGATGATCAACCGATTAGGGAAACAAGGTCACTCTACGATATTTATGAGAGATGCAATGTTGCTATTTTTGAACATGCAGGTTATGAGGAAGCAAATATGGATCAAAATTGGAAAAATGCAATGAAGGAAGAGTTAACCATGATAAAAACTAACCAAACTTGGAAGCTTATGGAAAGACCCCAAGATAGAAAAGTAATTGGAGTTGAATGGATTTTTCGAACAAAGTTAATCCAGATGGTTCGGTAAACAAGTACAAAGCTAGATTGGTGGTGAAAGGTTGTGCACTAGTTTGGGGAGTAGATTTTTCTGATACTTTTGCCCCAGTAGCCAAATTGGATACAATTCAGATGCTTTTGGCTATTGCAGCATAGAAAAATTGGAAGATTTTTCAAATGGATGTGAAGTTTGCTTTCTTGAATGGTCTACTATAGGAAGAAATATATGTTAGCAGCCAGAAGGGTTCATCGTACCAAGACATGAAGATATGGTTTATCTGTTAAAGAAAGCTCTATACGGACTAAAGCAAGCTCCTAGAGCTTGGTACAGTCGAATGGATAATCATTTGCTAGACTTAGGCTTTAAAAAATGCTTAAGTGAATTGACTCTTTATGTCAAGAAAGTTGCCTCTAACATTACTATTATTTCTCTGTATGTCGATGATTACATGTGACAGGAAATAATACATGAATGATTGAAGAATTCAAGGAGGAAATGATGAAAGTCTTTGAGATGACTGATCTTGGCGAGATGACTTATTTTCTGGGAGTGGAGATCAAGCAAACTCAAAATGAAGTTTTGTTTGTCAAAAGAAATATATGAAGGAGATTCTAAAAAGATTTAGAATGGAAGAATGCAAGAGTGTGAGTGCTCATATCAATCAAAAAGAAAAGCTGAAAAAGGATGATGGAGCTGAACTAGTTGATGAAGGAGTATCAAAGTTTAATTGGATGTTTGATGTATCTCACAACAACAAGGCCTGACATTTTATTTCCTGTGAGTGTTTTATTCAGGTTTTTAAATTGTGCAAGTGAGTTGCACATGATGGCCACCAAAAGAGTAGTTAGGTATCTTAAATGAAATCTAACATATGGCATCAGATTTAGCAAAAGTCAGAATTTCAAACTCCGTGGATATTCTAATAATGATTGGGACGGGTCAACTGGTGATATGAAAAGCACGTCTGGTTATTGTTTCACTTTTGGATTAGGGTTTTTCTCATGGTGCTCAAAGAAATAAGAAATAGTAGCACAATCAACAGTTGAAACAAAATTCATCGCAGCAGCCGCTGTTAATCAAGAACTATGGCTTAGGAAAATTCTGATCGATTTGCAGCTGGAGCAAGCATAGAGCACTGAGATCCTTGTGGATAATCAAGTTGCTATAGCCAAATCCAAAGATCCCGTGTTTCATGGAAGGACCAAACACTTCATCATCAAGTTTTATTTCTTGAGAAAAGTGCAGAAAAACGGTGAAGTGGTTTTATTCTATTGCAAATCAGAGAATAAAGTCGTGGACATTTTTACAAAGTCATTTCATGTTAGCAAATTCAAATTTCTTAGAGAAAAGTTGGGAACTTGCAGCTCCTGATTCAGGAGGAGTTTTGTTACGTGTCTCAGGATCTGCTTTGAATGGGTCGGAGACTTCAGCTGATTATTAGGAGATTAGTTTTCTTTTAGTCATTATCCTCTTAACTAGTTATAGTTGTTCCTATTTTATAGGCATGTTAGCAGTCTTTGAGCAGTCCATGTTCTGTGTTAGTTATACTGCCCCTCTACTTATTTAATCAACTTCAAGTTCAATAAAAATTATTCATCTTGCTGTTTCAGTTTATTAATAACAAAAATGATAATTATAACATCTTATCATTTATCCTTCAATAAATCATCTTTAATTTGATTTTATAATTTATCCTTTTGCTTCCACGAAGTGTTATTATTTGATATTTTATAATTTATCCTTTTGCTTCAAGGAAGTGTAAATGTTTGATATTTTTGGGGAATCAAATGAACATCAACCTGAAATATTAAATTTTCTAATAAATAAATAATCATTGGTGAAGGCATAAATAAATTTTAAAAGACTGAAAAAAGTGAAAAAATATTCTAATTCAAATGAGTAGAAAGTTCAGCCCTACCTTATGCTTTACACATACCATTTTAAATTTCCTCATTTAAATGTATCAGAAGTAATTATTAAATTTGAAAATTAAAGCGAGAATGTATCATATTAAACAACAATTAAACTTATTATATATACTTGAAAGGGAAAAATATTACACAAAACTATTCACTTTGTTTGTTTGTTTTTTTATTAAATTAACATACCATAGTCATGGAGTTCAATTTGAAGTTGTACTTCTATTCCAGTTGTAGTGTCAAGAAATAGATTTATTACTTCAGGAAAAGTATTTACAACTTGTTGTAAACTTGAGAAGTTGTCCATACTTCATATGGGGATTAAAAGAGGCTCGGGTCAATTCATATTTCTCTCTAGGTCATTCGACACATCCTTGAACCTATGTCAAAAGTTTATTAATTCTTGTTTTTCTTTTCCTGGTTCATGTTGCACATCAAGGTGCGATAAAGTTTTTAAGGTCTTTAGTATGTCCTTACAGTTACAGTGGCATACCAAATTTGAATTTTGTCTTCAAGAGATGGTAGTATAAATATTTAAGGAATTTTTTTATTGTACCTTCAACAATTTCAGTAGAGAAAACTTACATGAATACTCAATTAACATGTGTTATTTAATTTGTACTAACAAATACATATAACAATAACTTTGCATAAACATAAACAACAAAGTTTAAAATAAGTACTCAAAAACAAAATTAATATCATTAGCATAAATTAATAACTATAAAAAAACATACCAGGTTATGTAACTGTCACGCCTCGAGCCTACAGCCTAGGCGGGACTAGCACTCGAGAACCATTGCTGGCCTCAAGCGAACCCTTGGCCTGGCTTAACTCTTAGAAGAAGACTTACTCATGATAAAAATACTTTAAAAAGTAAATTGAAATCTCAATAGATAACTTAGAATGTAAAAAGAAACATTCACTAGCCAAAATGACACTCAAGTCTCAAACATGAAAATAGAAATGGAAAGACTCAAGAACTAACATGAACTAACTGTCTATGAAGCCTCTAACAACTGAGATGGAAGTTGGGACAAGACCCACGACATCCTAATGAACTAAAATGATAAACTAACAAAAAGGGGTCCTCCGGAAGCAAGGAGGCTCACTAACAACTCTAAACCTCAACTAGAATCAACGATGTGCTAGATGCTTGGTTACCTATATCTGCATCATAAAAAGATGCAGGCCAACTGGCATCAGTACATTGAATGTACGAGCATGTGCGGGGAATTATAAAGCAAGACATAAGCTTGAAAGGAACTAAAAGAACATAACTGGGCTCAACTCAACTCAAGTTAACTCATTTCAATATAAAGCAATTATATGAATGCAATATAAAGAAAAGATTTTAAAATATGCATAACAACTCTGTGTATTGAGAAATACAATAATAACTCAATTTGTATGCAAAGATACAATATAAACTCTGTTTGTATGTAACAATACAATTAACTCTATGTATATAAGAATACTTCTATGGGAGTTTCTCTAACCAACAACCATCACTTAAGAGCTCTGTGATGATACAACGTTTTGTCTCACGCTGCCAGGGCCGTCCTATACCTTGCTAGGGGTATATAACCTAACTACTAAGTGGATCTACTAGTTTATGCTAAAAAGCACTAAGGAATCATCTAAAAAGTATGACCATTTTCTACCCATGATGACTACATGGTTTATGGGGGCTGGAAGTTATCTGAACTCTCCCCCATATCAGTGCTCAATACTACTCATAAAATATACTAGCTCATATGTTTAAAAACATAACTCTTTCTGTGGATTGAGATAATTACTCCAAAACTAGCCCAAAGCCTCTCTAGGAAATCAGAGTTTCCTCTCTTGCTTAATTGTGAAAACATTTACTCTTTTACTAAAAAACTAGCTCAAAGGCTATGTTGGAAATCGGTATTTCCTTTCTTATTTAAATGTGAAAACATTTTTACTCTTTGGGAATACATAGTCCCCATATACTCTGTTGAAGAAATGAACTTCACTCTTTACTCTTTACTCAACTCAAAACTCAAGTCTTAAAACAAGTTTAAAGCATTTGCAAAAGACTTTTGAAAAGACTCTAAGAACACTTGGCTCTTCACTTTCTTTGAATTTGAATTTATGGATTCAAGATTATGATTCATGTTTACAGATGATATCACGATGTTTAGACGTACCTTAGAGTGTAGAAATCAACTAGAAAACATAGGTACATTTCAAGGGAACTCAAACGGAAAGAAGTGAGAAAGGGTTGAAGACCTAGCGACCTTGGCGCTCTCAATGGCGCCGGGCGCCGGAGGCCAAACTGCAGAGTCTGGGTTGGGGCACTCTGAGTGGCGCAGCACCCAAGAGCCCAACTCTGAGTCTATGTTTGGGCACTCTGAGTGGCATGGTGCCCTAGACCTATTCCCCAGATTTTTGACGAATTTTCTTATTCGTTTTTCAACCCTAATTCGTCTAGATTCAATTGGTTTGTTCCCCAAACACTTAGATTTGAATATATACCTAACCAAAGTATACAAAATATACTCAAAACTAACTTCAAATCTCATGAAACTAACTCAAGAATTCCTTAACAACTCAGCAATCAAGAACCCAATAGAAACTTCAACAAAATCCATCAAGAACTCAATTACTTTATTTTCAAGAACATAAATACGCTGAAATAAATCATGATTGGCGCATGGGTGAATGAACCCAACGCTATGTGATCTCACATACCTCGTATGGATTAACCCTTGGAGAAATCCACAACCGAAACCTCAAGAACAATGAACTTTGGCTTCTCCTTCTCTTTTCTCCTCTTTCTCTTCTCTCAAAACCCTAGCGTAATTTTATGAAGCGTAAGCTGAATCCAATAAATTTTGACCCAAATTAATTCACTAAAAATGAATTATAGTAATTGGGTAAGGAAAAGACCAAAATACCCCTTTAAAATCCGGTTAACTTTCCTTATCTAGACAACCCAACTTCGAATGGGCATATCGGCCTCATACGAGCTCGAAATTTAGCAAACTCAGTGGCGTTGGAAAGATAATTCAAAGGTCTTTCATTTAATATCTTATAGCACACCTAATTCATTTTGTACTGAGATTTATGGTCTTTTGAAGTTTATCAAAAACTTATACTTAGCCAAACTTGCCTAACTTTCAAAATTTGATCTTTCCAAATATGGTTTCTTTCTATTTCTAGTTCTTCCAAATAACGGGGTGTTACAGTAACAATAGAATGAAACAAAAAGGGAAAAATTGAGCCCACGGAATGCAAAGTGTCCCTTAAGGAAATTATTCCCCTATTCCCCTCTAGAACCTGGTGTTTAAAGGAATAGATCCTCTCAGGATGGAAAGATTCTATTCACCAATGTATTGATACAAAAAAAATGGTGTCAGTGAGCCACTCAACAAGAGGAAAGTACACAAATATTTAATTGTACAGAAGAAGAAAAAGAAGTTCAAATTTTTCGTTGTTTCAAAATGAGAGAAAATTCATCTATTTATACACAACAAAGGGTAGTGTCAACAAATGTTTATCGTGCCTTATCATAACAACTCTTTGGAAAAACTACAAACCCTTCGAAAAGGTCACAACCTTTCATAAAAGTCACAACTTTTCATGAAAGAGGAAGACTAGTTTTAGAAATAAATAAATTTAAAGGGAATCCTGATTTGTGGTGGTGCTATGTAGGGGGGCCTAGGATTCTCTTATATATATATATATATATATATATGATTTCCACCGTAAAGGTTGATAATCCTTATTTTCACCCTTATCAAAGACGCTATAACACCTAAACCAATGCAGGTGCAGATCCAAATCTGGGTGGAGAACCCAAGCCAGGAGAGTTAGAGGGAACACAAATTTGGGTTTCCTCTCCCGAAAAAGGAGTTCTTGTATCGTCCCTCATCTCAGTAACATTCTATATAACACACTGATCACTTGTAGCAAGAATATTCAACCTTCACTACAAGAAAAATGTTGAATATATGAAGATTTTTCTGGGGATTGTACGCGAAAATCTAAAGGAAACCCAGTTTCCTATGGATTTTCCTACAAAAAAGAATCAGAAGGTAAAACCTTCGTATGTAATTATTTTCTGCAAATTGTAAAATCCCCAAGTAATTTACCTAGGAATTTAAACTTCATAGATAAATTACTTGTGAATTTTCTTGCAAAAACTATGATAATTTTCATACAAATATTTTCACAAGTAAAGCCACATGAATATATTCTAATAATTTTTTAAAAATTTTTAAAACAATATTTTATTATTATCTCCTAATTTATCCTATTATTTTCTCCCCTAATTTATCCTAATTAATTAATTACCCTATTCTTGATTCTAAGCCGTACAACGCCACTACCCACCTCCAAATTAATTAATTGCCTCCGTTTTCATTACAGAATGATTACTACCATATGCCCACCTCATACCCATTTCCACCTTAAATTTTACTTTGCTAATACGGTCGGTCACAACATTATAAGTACTTTATTTTTAATCTTTTCCTCCGATGTGCTACGGAAGTACCAGTTACTTTAAACCAAATTTTGGTATTTTTGTTTGATTTGATTAATTTTTAAAGTTAAATTTAGTTATATCAATTAAGCATTTAACATCTAATTTAGATATTCATAAATTATACAAAAATAAATTTACAAAAAGTACTATAAATTCATCTCATATTAATATGATAATGCAATATATCTTAAATTTTTACATAAAGTTTATGTAATTTAACTCTTAAAAAATGAAACTTGACAACTATTTATACATTTAAAATAAATCATTACCACCCAACATATCATGAAAATTTTATGCTAACACTCACTTTATATGAGATAAAATTCATAATTAAGCATATGAAACGTAGAAAAACTTTAAATTACACATACAAAAGTCTTTAAAATAAATAATATATTTATAAGTTTAAAGTGCAAGGAAGTTATAATCAATAATCAATCGTATCTCTTATTAAGTAGTTGTGGTATTTATAATTTTAATTTCATTATATATTTGTAAATAAATATCATTTCATAACTTACTATAGAGAAATTAGATCATTTTTAATGCTTGTAAACAAAAGATATATCAATTGCATATATAACTAAAAATTTATTGTTGTTTCATTTCGAATAATTATATCAATGAGGGATAATTCACATAATACTGCATATAACTGATTTTTTTCTCTACTTAAAAATAGTGCTTCACCTAAATAATAATAATAAACAATTTAATACATTATAATATTAAATCAAAATCAATAACATTTATGATAGTTATTTTTCTATTGGATAAAAACTGTTCATATAAAGAACCAAAATAAAAATGGCATCATTGATTTTTAGT